>CM066042.1:72052278-72415959 GCA_033557465.1 Ichthyophis bannanicus
CCAAATGCTCCTGTTCTTTAGCGGACCTGGGTCATATGTGGTGGGGTTGCCCCCTTGTTCGCCGATACTGGTTGTGCATTGGGGAGTATCTTAGTGGCCTGTTGCAGCAGCGGGTCTGCTGGACGGGACCGTTGGTAATCCTGGATCAGATGGGACCACTCCACCCTAAGGGACGCTGGGAGAGAATATTGGTGCGGAAGGCCTGTCTGGTGGGTAAGGGCCCTATTCTTCACCGGTGGAGGGAACCTACGGGCCCCACATTTTGCGAATGGCGCAACAGCCTGCATAAGCTTATGCTTATGGAACGGAGGAGTGCGCAGCGGCACCCCCGGAGATGGGCCACCTTTTTGCTAGTCTGGATGCCTTATATTCAGCGGCTGGGGCCTAGAACCCGTAGTGAAGTGCTCAAAGTGGGGTAGTACTGGGTTGGGAGGAGTGTTGCTCCTTGGTATGGTACTCTGGTGGGGTTCTGGTTCCTGGGGGGGGGGGGGGGTTTGGGGGGGATTTGGGTTCCTTTGGTGTGGGTCTGTGCTGTTTAATTTTCGCTGTCGTTATACTCCCCGGGCGGTGGACAAGACACAACCCTGCCCGGGAGGTGCTGTTGTATAATAATGGATGCTATTGTGTAATAATGGACACTGTTTGAATGTTTGTTGTCATTGTCCTATATGATATTAATAAACAGATTTGGGAAAAAAAAAAAGTTGGAGGGTTGCGATCTTTCCTGATCTGGCAGCAGAGACCATGCAGAGGCGGAAAAAACTGCTAAAAGTGAAGGAATCGCTTGCAAGACAGGGGATTAGAGTGGCAATTTGGTTCCCTGCCCATCCTAAAATGGTGGAGACTGGAGTACAGCTATTCTTTGCTAGCCCGGAGGCATTGGAGAAGCACTTAAAAATCAACAAGGACAGGGAGGAATCTTCCCACACAAAAAGTCCTGGAGGCCCACGCAGCCCCAGAATTGTTGCAGATCTGTCCAGGATCAGCGAGTTCTCCAGGGGAGTTCCATGCAGTGGAGAGAAGACCGCTGGAGAGACCTTGGAGGGCAGAGAACAGCCATCTGGGCAATCCGCAACCACAGCAGAGACACACAAAGATGTGGACAAGCAGGATGGTACTACAGAGAATGTGGCAATATGAACTCTCTTGCTATCATTGCATGTCTTTAGGTGACTGAGGACCTACAGGAGAGTCAGGGATATTTGGACTGAGTGGGGAGGACAAATGTTTGCTTGGGAGGTTTTGAGTGGGGATAGTGCTGGTATCAGTTGCCACCCTGGGTCCTATTTTGTTTCTTTTCTGAATTGACAAAGAGGATAGTATGCTTTCTCTGGGAGGAGGGTCAGGGTGGGGGAGTTGTTGGATGGAGGGAGGATTGGGCTATGATAACAGAAGGGTCAGTGGGGGAGTCTTAAATGTGGAAAAGTGGATTGGTCTGGACAGGATGGAGGGTGTTGGGAGAGTTGTGGGGGTGAAAGTTCATAGAAGTTTGGTTATGGTTGCTAATAGTTGCTGGCTCAGTCTGTGTGGCTTCGGAAGCGCATGTTGTGGGGAGGGGGGGTAATGGATGTTGTATGGGGGTTGGATGGTTGGTGCAATGAATGTATGGTTCAGTGGGGGGGGGGAGGGTTTTAACATGGCCTCACTGAATGTTAGGGGGTTCCATAGCCCAGTTAAAAGAAAGCAGGTGCTGGTTTTGTTAGCCAAAGCCCAGGCGGATGTCTCTTCCTCTAAGAAACCCACCTAACCAGGGAGGAACATGGGAAGCTAAAGGGACAAGGGTATACCCAAACGTTTTTCTTAGCTAATAACCCTAAGAAGTGGGGGGTCGAGTAATAATACATAAGAGAGTCCTCTTTGTTCTTTACGCAGAGAGAGGGGATACCCAAGAGAGGGCAGTGTGGGTGTTTGGTAAGGTGTACCAGGACGAAGTCTCTTTTCTGAATTTGTATGTCCCCAACGGACCTAAGGGCTCTTTCTATCGAGGGTCATGCAGTCCTTTGTTAAGGTGGCCTGGGGTGATTGAGTAATAGCAGGGGACCTCAACTGTTCATTGGAAGTGGAGGACAGATTGAACTACTCCGAGACACTCCATGGACAGGAGGGAAGAGAATTGTACAGCTGTATGAAGAAATGGATCTTGGTGGACTTGTGGATGGCCGAGAATGGTGGACAGAGGGATTATACTCGTTTTGCGGGTATTCAAGACTGGACTACTTTTTAGGGCATCGGGATCAATTGGGGGTTTTGGGGGAGGAGGCCCTTCACCCGATTACTATTTCGGACCACAGTCTGGTAACTGGGTGGTGGATCCCTGGGGGAGGGTTGACGGAGAAGGGGCCGAGGGTATGGCGGGCAAATATGTCTCTTCTGCAGCAGGAAGTTGTCTTGGGCCAGCTAAAGGGGGCTTGGAAATAGATCACAGGGGAGGTAGAGAAGGGCTCGCTCTGGGATGCCAGAAAGGTCTACATGAGGGGGGGCCCTGATACAGATTAGAGCCCTGAAGAAAAGGAAATGGGAAATAGACGGTCAGAGATTGCTGAGCTTGATTGGGGAACTGCAAGCAGAACACAGCTGGACTAAAGGGAAGAGAGTATAATCGGCAACTGTGCAGCGCTGGGCTCAGCTAAATGCCCTAGACACTGAGTGCAAGGAATATTTGAAGAGGGCCACCAAGTGAGATTATATGGAAAGTGGAAATAAAAGTGGGGAAATTGCTTACCTGGCAATTGAGAAAGCGCAGGGAGGACCGGATGGTGGTGGAGATATCGCAGCCGGGAGGGGGAGTACAGTCTACATGAAAGCGGGAATATGTGAGGAATTCCAGCAGTTTTATGCACTCCTATATACTACGGAAGGGACTAGACATCCAGAACAACTAGTTAGCTATCTGGAGGAGACTAACCTCCCAAGTCTATGGGAGGAAGAGGCAGCAGTACTGGGACGTCCAGTATTGCGTGAGGAGGTGGTATGGGCAATCCAGGCTTTCCCTAGAGATAAATGCAATGGATGAGGATGGTTTCCCCATAGACTACTATCTTATTTATTTACATTCTGTTATATACCGCACTATTCTGCATCACTATTCTCCCACTATCATGCACTGTGGGAGAAACTGGCCGCGATACTGGCTAGAATCTTCTTGGGAATATTACAGGGTAAATCTCTCCCCAGGACGTTTGCGCAGGCCAACTTGATTATTTCACATAAGGATGGGAGGCCTTGTGATCAATATGGTAGTTATAGGCCCATTGCTTTGGATCAATTGCGATGCTAAGTTGTTCGCTAGTGTTAGCCCTGTGCCTAGAACGCGTTCTCCCTCAGTTAATACACCCCAACCAAACTGGGTTTATTGGGGGATGAGTTATCTCTGATAATGTACGCCGGGCAGTAAACTACTTCATATCGTTAAGGACAGGCAGGATAGAGCGCTATGTGTAATGCTAGACGTCAAAAAGGCATTTGATAGGGAGGAGTGGGGCTTCCTGTTTGCCATGCTTGATCGTCTCTCTATGGGGGAGGGCTTTACGCAGGGGTTCTGAGCTCTAAACGCCAACCCACTAGCTAGGGTACTAGTCAATGGACAACAATCAGAGGAGTTCCACCTGCAAAGAGGGACAAGACAGGGATGCCCATCTCCCCAAATGTTATTCGCCATTGTCATTGAGGCCTTTGCTGTGCAGGTCCAGCATAATGTAAACATCCACCCGATTACATCAGAGAGGGGAGGGATCATAAAATTCTGCTTCATGCTGATAACATACTAATCTTCCTGGCAAGGCCTGGGGAGTCCATTCCTGCTTTGCTGCAGGAGATAAATGACTTCTCATGGTTCTCGGGTTTCAAGGTGAATCTGTAGAGGTGCTTACTCTAGGGGGGCTACATTCCCAGGATCTCCCAGACTTTCCCTTTTACTGGGCAGAGAAGGATAGTAATATTTGGGGATACGAATTTCGCAGGATCCAGGTGACCTTTTCCAGTTGAATTATGCTCCATTGATGGTACGGATAGGAGGAGAGCTGGAGAATTGGGCGACCTTACACCTGAGTTGGATAGGGCAGGTAGCCACCCTGAAATGAATGTAATCTCTAAATTTAATATCTTGTTTATGCAGCTGCCGATTAAAATTCCCCTGTCACTGTTAGTGAGGTGGGAGAAACGATTGGTTTTATTTGGAGGGGGGGGGGGTGAATTGCACAGAAGACCCAGGTCAGTGTGCGGCGATTATAAAGATACAGGAAGTGGGGTGGGGGTGGATAGGAATCAGGTTTTCCTTCCTGTGATGCTACTATATTGCAGCGGTCCTGCGGGCATTGAGGGGGTATTACCTTTACATTGGAGATGCTCTAGGGGTGGATCTAGAAAGAGGTTTGCTGGCCCTCCTTTAGTATTCGAGTGGTTGGGGTGGGAAGAGTTGGGGTCAGTCGGGACCTGGGGAGCCATCCCTTTTTGGGACTCCTCGGCAGGATCTGTTGAAGAAAGCAGAGGAGGGTGCTTTGCCCACACAGCTCTCTAGATGATCTCTGCTGAGATATTTTCAACCTCTCTCAGGGACAGAATTTCAGGCAACTCTCCGCAGCCTGGCTGCTAAAGGGATAGTCAAATTTTATGATCTGTTAGAGGTGGGAGGAGTGCTCTTATGCAGGAAGTAGAGGGGCTCCTGAGGGGGGGGGGTAGGATCACTTTCTATCACTATTTCCAATTCCAGTACTTTATGATGAATCAGAGGAATGCTGCTGATCTGCAACATCCCTGCACCCAGTTAGGAGATGTACTCTTCCGGGGCGCTGGGTCAAAGAACTTGTTAGCAAAGCATGACCAGTGACAGCTCACAGAAAAGGGAACAGCCAGGCGGCCGACTACAGATCAAAATGTTTGTGTTGGGGGATCTTCCTCTGCCATGGTAATGTATGGCAGAGAGAATGCCCACTCTAAGGGGGGGGGGGCGTTTAGTGGTGGGAGAATGATTGGATGGTGGGGGACAGCGGGCTGAGATTTGGAGAAGGAAACTTGGGGGCAGATTCATAGCGGGATACATCAATATACTTGGGTTACATCATGGAGGCAAACACAATTTCAAATAATTTACAGGGCATACATCACCCCCCTGCAGTTCTTTAAAGTGAGGCAGAAGGTGGACGGGTCTTGTTGGAGGAGGTGTGGACAGAGAGGATTGTGCTTTCATATATGGTGGGAATGTCCTGTGATACAGCACTACTGGGGAGCAATAGAGCAGGAGGTAAGAGACACTGTTGAAGAGGGTGAATAGGATGACCCTGTGGAACTATTACTGGGATACAGGGGAGTCGATCCGGTTTAAGTTGAGGGGGATGCTGCGGCACAAGCTGCCCGAGTGGTAGTGGTCTAGAAGTGGTGATCTGAGAGTGATCCTCGGGTGGAGGATTTGAGGGTAAAGATGGGAGAAGCACTTTGGCTTGATAGATTGTCCTATTGACTTTGTGGGAAAGAATGGCTCTTTCGGAAAATATGGGGCTCATACCTTAACACTAGAAGCCCCAAAGTGTGTCAATTGATGCAAATGCATCTTCGAAGTTGTATACCAGCGCCACTGCTAGAACCATGTCAGTCATGTTCCATGACTTTGTTAGCAAGGTCAAGATGTTCAAATATGTGCATCAAAACTTAATGATAGATGCACCACCTAGTGGGAACATGAATTTATACCTAGAAGCCCCAAAGTACGTCAACTGATGCACTCGATTGTCTTGGATGCATCAGTTGACGTACTTTGGGGCTTCTAGGTATAAATTCATGTTCCCACTAGGTGGCGCATCTCAATCACTGTTTACAGTTTTACTCTGACATTACAAACACACGATGATGTCATGTAATGATGTCACATACTGCATGTATTTAACAAATAAGTAACTTCATATTAATTCACATCTGCATTTCATGCTAAACTCAGTCATCGTGATAATGCATCAATTGACACACTTTGGGGTTTCTAGGTAAAATTCCTTTTGGGGCTTCTAGTGTTAAGGTACATGAGGAGGTGGGACCATCCGATACAGTCCATCCAGAATGAGGATTATGTGGAAAGTATGGATGTCAGGCCAAGCACACACTGAGATAGCATGTTTCTGTTCTAGTTTCTGTAAGTTTATTGGTGTTTCTCTCTTGATTTTTGCCAGTATTCGAAATGGAGATCACAAGTGTACAGAAACCTTTTCGTGGCGATGCGGCCGACTACAGGTCATAATGTTTGTGTTGGGGATCTTCCTCTGCCACGGTGCTATATGGCAGCGAGAATGCCCATGCTAAGTGGGGGGGGGGGGTTTAGTGGTGGGGGAATGATTGGATGGTGGGGGTCAGCAGGCTATAGGATTTGCTGCTGTTTTCCTTCTTTTATTGTATCCACGATTGACAAAGACTGTATGGCGCATGGACTATGCTTTGGTTTACTGTACTGTTATAATCCACTGCTAATAAAAATATTTGGGGGGGGGAGGAAAAGAGCAACAATGTCTCCTGTCAAAAACTCTTCCCTTTTACATTATACCGTGCAAGATTACATCCCTTTCATTAACAAAGTTATTGATTTTATAGCATGGGAGCCTATAAAAACCTAAATTACATGTGGGACCGCAACTTTTTAGTGCTCTGCATTTATATATAGAAATTACGTTCTTTAATTTTTATGAATGAACATGCTTCCTAAATATATCCACCCCCACCCTCCTTGGGAAAAACCCAATGATAATTAGGTGTGAGAAACATACTGTTGTGTGTTAGTATGGGAAGTCTAGTAAAAGAAACAATGTACAGGGAGTCTGGAAATACATTTACAAAGAATGGAACTTTGGAAGAGTAGTTTCAAGTCACATCTGTTTAATTAATTTCTGGAAGCCAGAGTAACAGCTGGATTCCATCATAAACTGGACTGCGGTCTGCTGAGAGAAGCAGCGCCATCACGGTACACCCACCTCTGTATCAGTCTGCGGTATAGCACGCTACTCTTAAGAAACCATGCCCAAACTTTGGTGGCTCTTCACTCAAACCAGGAGAAAAGCCACAGTTTATTGGAGAGGGCAAGAATCTTACAGTCCCATCACTGTAACTCAAAGACGGGAGTACGACAAGGTAGGGATATGAGGGAAATGGTCGCTACTGTGTGTAGACAGCATGACTGCTAATGTGGAATGCAGTTAACGACATCTTTGGAAATGTAGCTAACTGCTCCACGTTACCTGCCATGTTCGCAGTTAGTACGCATTAGTGACACTCACGTCAACTGCAAAGTGAACTCCCCACCCTTCCTCCACTGCCTAATATGAATTCCATGTTGCATTCCACATTAAACACCTAAACAGGCCTCGTAGTGCCGTTTCGTGCGCGCGTTAACCCACTGTAGAATGAGATGTTCCTGGAGGCAGGGTTTGGAACTACAAAAGGTATGTTTGAATTTTTACAAGTATGCATGTATATTTACTCCAAAACAGTATCAGCAAAAATTAGCAAGTGTAAACACATGCAGATAAATTTTCAAAGTAGAGGTGCACACCAACTTTTACTTTGAAAATCCTGCAAAGCCCATAGAGGCAGTATCGTCTCCTTTGGCCTACTGGCCATTCCTCTCGGCTGAACTAGGTAAAGCAATTAAAGAGAGGAAGGGACAGACAGACATTAGTACGATAAAGCAAGCTTTGCTTTGCATTACAGGCTGTTTCTCTGCAGTTGTTTTATTCCTCTGTACGAATGTGAATTTGTTAGCATGCCTTAGAAAGTTTAGTGCCTGCAAATTTGATTTAAAGCACATTATCCTACAAATTACATGCACGCAATTGATTTGCTTCCTTACGTTCTAAAGTACTTGGAAATTTTTTTAATTAAACAAATATGTACGAAATGAATCCCAAACTCCTTCCCCCCCCCCCAAATCAGCAAAAATTCTAAAAACAAGCCAAAAACTGTTGCTTGTATGCATCCCTCTTCCCCTCCGATGACTGTGTGACCAAATTTTAGAACACCAGTAAATGAGAACTTCAAGGGCCACCTACTGAAGACTTTAGAACTTTTCTCACGCAATGCTGTGTGTACACAGGGCTGGCCCAACCACTAGGAAAGACTAGGTGGTTGCCTACTACAGCAGCATAAGAACAGAAGATATGCCATACTGGGTCAAACCAAGGTCCATCAAGCCCAGTATCCTGTTTCCAATAATGACCAATCTAGGTCGCAAATACCTAGCGGTTTCCCCAGAAGTCTCAGATTCTACAATGCTTATACTGGGGCAAGCAGTGGATATCCCGGGTCCCCTTTAATAATGGTTTATGGACCTTTCCTCCAGGAACTTGTCCAAACCTTTTTAAAACCCGGCTGCACTAACAACTTTTACTACATCCTCCGGTAACGAATTCCAGAGTTTGATTACATGCTGAGTGAAAAAATATTTTCTCTTGTTCGCCTTAAATAGTTTACCCTATAGCTTCATTGCATGTCCCCTAGTCTTCCTATATTCTGATGGCTTCTGGAGGGGCAGGAAAGATCAGCAGTTTTCAAAGCAAAACAGCTAGACAAACTTGGAGTCATCAGCAGAATATTTTACCTGCAGGAAAATTGGACCAACACATACATACAAAGCAAAAGTTTAATTTTTAAAAGGTATGAGGTCCAATTATGCATTTTTACAGGATTTTTGTTCAGATAATCATGAATGTTGATTTTAATTATCAAAATCTCAGGGTGGGGGGGAGGTCAGGCAGCATAAGGCTGAAGGTCTGCCTAGGGCGCTCACTACTTTGCACCAGCATTGGGGCCAGCCCTTCGTGTGCAACATACCATAGGAATTCATGGTGCTCACCATTTTTTTTCTTTTGTAATTTATTTTTTATTCATTTTTCAATAGAACCTTACAATTCAATATCTTTCAATATTTTACATAGCCATACCTTCTGATAATCTTACTTTGTTATTCATTTTCATGCCATAACCTTCCAAGCTGATATTCTTGTGGTCTGCTATAAAGCCATACATTTGAATGATCGAACATTAATTCCAACATTCACTATGGGGCCCTCCCCCTTCTCCCGCCTATCCTCCCCATCTGTACACGTTATGGTCATGGAACCGTCTACTGAATATTTACCTTACCCCACCTTATTTCTCTTATTTTTATTTTATCTTCTTCCCCCAGCACTTTACCTTCCCTACTCCCCCTCCCTATTTCTCTTTTCCGTTGTTCCCTCCACCCTCCTGTCCTCATATCAATGCTGCGTGTCTTTATATTTTCTTATATTGTGTCGGTTGCATGCTGCAACTGCACACAGACTCCATACCTGCTCCAGTTGCGCACTACCGCCTCCAGAGGTGGGGTTTCTGTGTTCTTCCACCAACTGAGGAGGGTCAGCCATGCAGTCACCACACAACACCCTAAAAGGGTTGCTAAGTCCCCATCACCTTCATTTAATATCACCATGGCTGGTATTCGGGTGAGCTGTACCGTGGTGATAATCCCTGCACAGCCTTTCTACTTCTTTCCAGAACTTTTGCATTTTTGGGCAGCTCCAGATCAAGTGCAATAGGACCCCCTCCCACTGCACCCCTTCCAGCATTCGCTTGACCTTTCAGGATAAATAGTGTGTAACTTTACCAGGGTCCCGAACAAGCGCAGACATAATTTTAAACTATTTTCCAGGAACGGAGTTCCCAGTGCTATTCTATAGGCCCTTTCATATATACCCTCCACCGCCTTGCATCCCAAGGTCCTGGTATCTCTTCCTCCCATCTCCCCTGACTTGCTGGTATTCACCATCCTTTGCGCTTAGCACCCTATATAACAGGGATATCAAACCCTTCTGTGTGTACTCTCTCTCCATTAGTTCCTCAAATGGCGTAGGTTTGGCTTGTAGGGTTAGTTTTCTCTCTTTTTGTTGTAGGAAATACCAAAGCTGTACATAAGCATAGTGGCCTTTCCAATCTAGCCCATAGGTTTGTTGTAGCTCTTCAGATGTTTTTACTTTACCCCTCCCCCCCCCTTGGTCCACCATTTGGCCTCGTCTTGTCAAGCCCTTACTTTCCCACTCCTTGTATATTTTCCCTTATGCCCAGGCAAGAATTCTCCCATTTCCCGGATAAAGGTCCATCTGGAGTATCTTTTCCCTTCCAAGAGATATCGTTTCCACTTTCTCCAAGTTCGAAAAGTTAACTCTCTCTGGGGAATGGCTAACTCCCTCTCTCTAATGCTCCCTGTCGGATCCCAGATCATCTCCTCTAGGTTCCCCCTACCATCCTCTTCCGTTTGCACCCACTACAGGGCCTCTCCTCCCTCCCTCCAAGAAAACAGGACTCTCGGCTGTGCTGCAGCATAGTATGTAGCTACACACTATGCCCCATCCCTCCTTCCTCTCTTCGCTTGTATATAGTGGGCTTTGCCATCTTGGGAACCCTCCCACCCCAGATAAATTGCATTATCATATTTTGGAGTCTTTAGCTTCCCCAGGGCACTGCACATGGTAAAGATGCGAACAGAACAATATTCTTGGTAAAATGTTTATCTTAATTGCTGCTATGCGTTCCAGCCAGGTCAAGTGAAACCCCCACCACTTTGTGAGGTCCCTCTTAAGGCCTTCCACCATCAGTTTATAGTTCCAAAACTTAATATTCTCGAGAGGGTGTCCCATCTGGATCCCCAAGTATCTGATGTGCCTATCTACCCACATTGTCTCAGGCTCTCCTCAAGTATTTTTGGTAGATTGAAACCTAAACTTTCAGTCTTACTCTGATTTATTTTATATCCCGCTACCTCACTATATCTACTAATTGCACTCATCAAGTTTGGCAATGTGATTAGGGGCTGCCTCAGGGTAAATATAATGTCATCTGCGAATAGTGCTATACTGATCCTCTGCCCACCCCCCAACCTTTACCCCTTTTATAATCTGTTTCCGTCTGACATATTCCGCAAGTGGCTCTATCATCAGACCAAACAGGAGTGGAGATAACGGACAGCCTTGTTGCATCCCTCTCACTAGGTCAAAACTTTCGGAATACCCCCTGTTTACTCTGACATGGGCTTGTGGCTGGGCGTAGAGTGCCTTTATCCATTTTAGAACGTTCCCTCCTAGGCACATACATTCTAGCACCTGAAACATGAACCGCCACGCCACCTGGTCAAACGCTTTTTCCGCGTCCACCATAAGAAAGATTGCTTACTCTCATGACCTCTGGAGAACCCATGTTATATTTATAAATTTTCTAATGTTATCACTCCCTTGTCACCCATTCACAAACCCCATTTGGTCCTTATGTACCAATTGTGGCACTAATCCCTGAAGACAGTTAGCCAATACCTTGGCAAGTATTTCAGCGTCTAGATTCAGGGAAATGGACCTATATGAACTTCAAACCATATTGTCCTTATCCAGCTTAGGTAGGACTGTGATACCAGCTTCTTCCATTGATGCCGGGATCCCATCCTCTCTAAGCACTCCATTAAAAACTTGGGCCAGTACCGGGGCTGTTTGCTTATTCATTGAATGGTAGAATTTTGCGGTGAAGCCATCTAGCCCCGGGGCTTTGCCTATTTTGAGAGTTTGGATTACTGCTCTAACCTCCTCCTCGCTAATTTCCCATCCCATTCTTTCCTCTCCCCCCACGTCTATCTTCCTCAAGTTGCAATCATCTAGAAATTAGGTGCCTCCCTCTGGACCTTCTACTATTTCACTCTTATACAGGCTTTCATAATATTCTCTAAACATTTGGCTGATCTCTGATGTGTGATGGACCATCTCCCCTTTGCTGTTTCAGATCCTTCCTATAAAGGCCGCCTGTATCTTGCTAGTATCTTACCTGATCTGTTCCCTCCTTCGAAATGTGCTTGCTGTAACAGTGCTAAACTATGTGCTATTTCCTGGGCTCTCAACCTGTTCAATTCTCCTCGTATTTTGATTAATTCTGCAATCACTGATAGATCATTGTCACTCTGATGTTTCCCCTCTAACTCTACAATATGTTCTAGTAGTGCCCTTTCCGACTTGCCTTGCTTTCTCTTAACCTGCGCTGCTAGACTAATCAAATGCCCTATAGTAACAGCCTTCAACTCAAACCATACCGTGCTCAGTGGTACCTCTCCATTTAAGTTGAATTGAAGATATTCCTGTATATTTCTGCATATCTTGTTTACCTGGTTATCCTCCTCTAATAACGAATCATCTAATTTCCAAAATTTCACCCCTTCATCTCTCTCTCATATACTAAACGTTACACTAACTGGAGCATGGTCTGTCCAGGTTATTGGTCCCTGTTCCACCTCTCTGGCCCTTGATACCCAACTTGCGTTCCCGCAAATCATATCTAATCTACTGTAGGTTTCTTGTGCATGTGAATAAAATGTACACTTGTGTTCCTCTGGGTGCCTGCATCTCCAAATATCTACTAGTCCTAACCACTCCTTGAGCCTCCACAGACTCTGCTGATCCCTTCTGCTCCCACTTGCATGTCCTCCACTATTATCTAATCTTGGGTTACTGGTTAGATTAAAGTCTCCCCCCAGGATTATTGGGGTCCTCCCCATACTTTTCCAATTCCATCAGCATCCACTCATACATTTCCCCCTGGTGTCCACTGGGTCCGTATACACTTATCCAAAACTTCTTCCTCTGCTATTTTTAGCCGAATCCCCACCCACCTCCCCCCTTTATCTCTGCATTCACCCACTACTGTGTGTTGACATGTCCGTTGTACTAAAATGCCCACTCCTCCTTTCCGAGGATTGGCTCACTGAGCTGCAAGAATCACTGCCGGATAGTAATTTGAGAATAGCGTGAGCTCCTGTCCCACCCACCGGTATTTCTCTTGGACACATGGCATGTCTGCAATTAGGTGATTCCTCTCCCTCACCAGTAGGCTTCTTTTGCACCATGTTTGTAGTCCTTTGCCGTTCACTGTGGCCACTGTTGTACGTCTGCTGTTCTGATTCCCATAACTTTGAATCCCTTCCCCCCTCCCCCGGTCTTTCCCCATGTATCTGCCCCCTCCTCTCCTCACCCCCCCTCCACTTCTCCTCTCCCTTCCTTCCCTCCCTTATCCCCTTCCACCTCACAAGCTAGAGGCGAATCTGGAGTAATGTGTCTACAGCACCTCCCTCCTACCCCTGCTATCTCCCCTTATTTCACTTCCCCCGCCTGGACTGTCCCTAGCCCTCCCCTCCCATATTGTGCTCTTTCCCTCTCCCTCCATTCCCTTCAAAGAAACTTAGTACAGATACACGTCTTATTCTTTTGTAACAGCAATCATTTAACTTATCAACCTTTAACTAACCCAACCGTTAACTTGGAACCACTAAAACACATACAATCTCTTTCCCCACTACCTCCCCCCTTCCCCACAGCTTTCTTCCTACTAATACAAACTGCACTGTCATGTGTCCATTTTTTTTAAAGTACACTCGCAGGCTTTTACAGGCCAAACCGGCCAGTCCAGTAAATGAAAATAATAAGAGGCTATTAGCCCTCCTTCTTCCTACACTCTCTCTTCACTTGTCAGCTTATCTTATTCATCTTTTAGGTCCTTCTTGATGCGTTCTGCCTGCTTTCTCCCTTCATTCCTGGCATTCCACTCCGTGGCGGCACTGTTCTTGCCACTGTTCGTGTCTCTCCTCTTGGGTCTCCTTCTCCTTCCCTTTGCTGGCTATCACCGTTTAGTGTAGACCTGCTTCCTTTAATGCTGCAAATGCCTCTTCCATTCTATGCACTCTCCATGTTCTCACACCCTGCGTGAACAAGTCTGAATGGGTGGAGCCAGCGGTATTTTATTTCTGCTCCCTGGAGGACCTGGGTAATAGGTTGCATTGCTCTCCTTCTCTGCAGGGTTCCGGCTGACAGACTTCAGGAGGGTGGCAGATGCATACAGTTTGCACTAAATTTTGATGATCATAGAGAAAGATCTATCTGTCGATTGCTGATAGCTGCTCAGTGCTGTCTGTCAGCTTGATAGGGGATAAAAAAACACACACTCAAAGACCCCCACTGTTTCTTACATTGCACTGTTGAAATCTGATTTGTAAAAATGGATAAATGACAGAAGGTGACATTTTACTTACCAGAAAATGTCTTTTCCTTGGGTCCTGCTAGACCAGTCCAGACAAGTGAGTTTCATTTATTTATTTATCTGTTTGTTTTGTATACTGATTTATCCATGTAATCAAGGCGGTTTACAGAGAACTAGGTGAACTAACACTGCTCTAGGCAGTTGACAAGAAACAAGGAACACACTGAACAAGAACAATAAATATCATTATAACAGTATTGTACTGTACATCGCATGCAGGACTTTAAGATGCAATGATGTTAGACAAAACTATTTAGTTAATTATTTACATCAAGGAGGTATGAGTTATGTATTGCTGTGTGATGAGGTGAGACCGAGTTATATGAGTGGTTTATTTCTTATTTATTTGGGGTTTAGGTTTTCCATTCTGGATTGGTAATATTCTGCAAATAGAAAGGTCTTGAGGTTTTTTCTGAACATAGGTAGTGCATTCCATAGGACTGGGGAGTAGAAAGTGAAGTGAGTTGTGTTTCCCTACCAGCAGATTGATGGAGACAAAGAACCAATGAAATACCCAGGTTTCAATGATATCACTCCCATTCCCTATTCGTCTCAGCCACCAGAGATCTCGTTTCTCGAGGCAAACCTTCCTTTTTTCTCTATATTAAGAGTAATTACTACCCAACTTTCAAATTACACACTGAGAGACAACGTACTAAGCGAACTCCCAGTAACACTTAGCTTTCATGATGAATTTCAGTTGAAAAAGATGATCTTTTCTTGAAGGTAATACTTTTTGAAAACACTGCTGTGGCTGTCCAATAATGTCCTGTTGCTCTCCTAAAAAATGCAAGGACCATGCCTGCCACACTTGTCTATGGCTGCTGATGGACTTAGCTGTTCCCTCCAAACCACCAGAATAATCCTGCTCGGGTGGCGCTTTATACACGGAATCACAAGCCCCACCAGGGGAGGCAACCTACTTACAGCAAGTGCAGACTTGGCTAAGGCGTCGACACCCTTGGACCCAGTCTCTGTGCAGCACACTTTGGCATTGGAGCAGGTCACTATCAGATCCATCTCAGGGCAACCCAGAAAGCAGAATCAACTGAAAGGCCTCCTGACATAATGCCCACTCCTCCTGGATCTAGAGAGTGCTGGATTGGGAAGTCTGCTTCCACATTGTGCACTCTGGCAATGTGCTAGGTGAACAAGGTTAGGAGATTCTTCTCTGCCCAGACAAACAGGAGAGCCATCTCCAGAGCTAGCCCAGCACTCATTGTGCCGCCTTGCTGACTGATGTAAGCCCCTGCCGAGAGGCAACCTGTCCAAGCTGATCTATACAGTGGCCCTGTTGTTTGTAGACCCACAAGGGGAGAAGACGCAAGTGGCCAGGAATGGCTCTTTCCATTCCAGGCCACACCATACTGAATGGGGACTACACCCAGCGATCTTTGGTGACTCAGGTCCACTCCTGAAGAAGAGGTGAAGCCTGCCCTCAACCAGAGAAACGAGGGAATGGGCCCCCAAATTTTCATTGCACAGCCCGGGAGGATCCTCCTCTGGATGGGATCAGGTCTCTGGACCCAAGTGCCCCACAAACGGACTGAGAATGAACCTGAAGCCGATAAGCAGAGGGGAAGAAGGCTTTTCCAGTCCGTTAGCAATGAGAGTCCAGAAATCCCTGGAAGTCTGACCAGCACACCCCCACAAGGAGCAGGTGGAGGCTGACAAACGGGCTCCTGCCCACTTCACAGGCCCCTTGGACCTATCCTCCAGAAGGAGGAAAGATTTCATCTTGTCCAGATTCTTCACCAGCTTCTCCAAATTGGACCCAACAGAAGTGTCCCTCCCAAGGCCGGATGGGCAACTGGGCTTTGGAAGCCAATGCCATGTTACCACTGATAGGGCACAATCCCTGGCCACTAGACGTGTCAGGCCATACATGGCATCAGACAGGAAGGCTATAGTCAACTCCAAAAAAAAGGGTAGAATCATCCAGCAGAAGAGACTGAATCAACTGGAGCAGGCCTGCACTTACCATCAGCTGTAGCACCTGCCATAGCAAACTTGCTCTTCAACATGAATCCACTTTTCGGTCCAGAGTATCCTTTAAGGTCAAGCCGACTTTCACAGGAATGGTGACCCGTCTGGTAACCGCTGTGACCTGCGCATCCCCCTTGGAAATATCAAACCATACAATGCACTACTTCTCCAGGAGAGTGTGCATCTTCTTATGCATCCTTAGCCTGGGAGTTGGAGGACAGGACCAGGCCCTTGAGCACCTCCGGGAACAGGAAGACAGTAGTAGATTTCTGCACATCTTGCAGGAGTGGCTGCATTCTCAGTTCCTGTTCCATGCCTGGAGCAACCACTAAGCCAAGGAGGATGAGACCTTGGGAAACAACACCTCCAGTTCCTCCTTCCGGAACAGGCAGATAACATTACAATCCTCTGAAGAGTACTTCTTCATCCATATCAGACATCTGAATCCAAGCCACAGTCCAGATCTCGGACCCAGTCAGAAACGTGGATAGCAAAGGAAGGATTTTCTTTATTGGTCACTAAAAAGCCTATGGCCCTTTCACACAGGCCGTGTTTCGTTGCCTTCTTGAGGGGCAGGCTACATAAATAATAAAAACAATTAAGTTTACTACAAGTATATACATAATAAATATAATAACATGATACCTAAGAATGAATATAAAACACATATATATATATATAAAAATTTAATAATGTTAATAACATCTATAAATAAAACATGAAAAATATATAAAACCATCCATAAACAAATAAGTAAAAGACCAGCACAGCAACAAAAGTCAGGTGATAAAACCATATGTTATACATCATAAATAGAACATGAATAAAAACATGAGCATCTATAAAAGGAAACCACAATATAAGCATAATGGTAAAAGGAACGATACGTTTTAAAAACAAATGTTTTAAAACAGCTACAGTCAGTGTAACCACATAATATAATAGTGAACACATAAATATAAAATAAAAGGTAAGTAAAACCACTATTAACACATAACATACCTTTATAAACTGTTTAAGCCTCTATGGTGTTCTATTCACCATGGGGGACAGAAAGAACAATTGTTCACTATTGGAGACAAAGAAAACTTACCACTATGATAAGTGTATCCACGTGTAACTTACAAAACTTTCAATAATTTACCAGGCAAAACATAGCCAGGAGGCTGAAACAGTGAAATCTCGGATACCAAATCACCCTTGGAAGTTATATCTTTAAAAAATTTTAATCTTTACCTGTGGGCACATTGATTCTCTATCCGACCACTATTTACAAGGATCAGCGTCAAAAACTCTAAAAAATGTGAGGAGACGCGAACAACAGGGCTTCATGATTAACTTTGACTTTTCAACATCTATAAGCTATCCACATTTCTGACTGGGTCTGTATCTAGCACGTGGTATTGTGCTTGGTTGTTGGTACCTATAACAATCCAGATCTCGGACAGATCCCAGCTGATCCCCATCCAGGGGGCTCAGGTTGCCAGGGCCGCTTAGCCAAAGGTAATCAAACAAGGCTTCCACTCTCAGCCTGACACTCATGAGACTGCACTCGGGGTGGGGGTGGGTACCCAGAGGCCACAGGGTCTGAACTTCCACACTTCCGCATCAGAATTATCAGACCTGTTGTAAAAGACAAAGAATTCACGGGGGACAATCTGGACTCCAGAAGCTCTCCTCACAGAATTGAACCCCCTAACACCACAGGACCCAGTCACTGTTGAACCCCTAGAGGACAAGGAGCAGCACACAGCATGTGTGCCGGGACCTCTAGCCAGCTGTATATCCTTACCCTCAGTGTCTTCTGCCATTTCCTGCCCTTAGGTAGGCAAGTCTGGACTAACCTCATTCCCCGGCATAGAGAGAGGGAGAAACCCCTCCAGGGACAACTCAGGAGCTGCCATACAGAGTCCAGAAATCAGAGATGAGGTACCTTGCTTGCCACAGGCCAAACAATGATTCCTGGAAGAAGAATTAGAGACTTAAGGCAAGTATCACAACAGCACGCACAACGGCCATGGCAGTCCGAAGGCGCATGTTAACTGCACTTTTACTGCGGTGCTAAGGTAGAACACGTGTTGGAGCTGCTTGGGCAGAAGATGCATATAGACTGCGTGACCACCAGACGCACAACAGGAGAAAACCTAACTAACGCATGAAGAAAACGGTGGGAAACCCGCACACTGTGCCAACAGTTGCCAGCGATCTACCCAAATTGCATCCCACACAAATGGAATCGAGATCCCTCAAAATGGACATTGACGAGGTCAAGTCTTGGTTCTTGTCCCCTGAGAGTCCCAGGCAGAGGACCCGTGTCAGATTCAGCTCTACTCCCATGATACTGTTTCACTGGCTTTTGGAGCACTACGTTTAAGGTGGCTGGCAGGCAAGTCTCTCTAAGATCCTTCTGCAATCTTTGGGAGATAACAGAGGGGAACAGAGGAGGAGGAAGGGGCGCTGAGGTTGCGTGAGGCTGCTGCACTCTTCCAGATCCTTCTAATTTCTGGCTGCTCAAAGGCTCTTATCATAAGCATGTGGAGCTGAACCAATTTTCCCTCCTTCTATGGGCTAGCGAAAAGACCGCAGTCTAGTGAAGCCTCCCACGTCGTGCTCAAGTGAGGCAGTCATCCTCAAAGTTGTCAGTCACGAGCGTTTAATAAATCTTTGCCTCTCAAATCCTCAGAGTTTTCTTCAGAGGAAAAAAATCCATCCACCATCTGCAGGAGACAAAGAAATTCTGAGAAGACCTCTGGTCGCTGAGACGAATAGAGGCATGGGAGTGATGTCACTGAAACTTGGACTTTTCATTGGTTCTTTGTCTCCACCAATCTTCTGGTAGGGAAACACAATCCTGTTGTCTGGACTGCTCTAGCAGGACGATATGGAACAACAGATAACGGACTGGATCAGGTCTTCAAGATTTGGGTTCCTTTCCTGGCACTGACAAAGATGGTTCCCTGGGGTCTAGGTGTACTCTCTTTCCTACCCGTTCTGCATCTCTCTTTTCTATTTCACAAGATAATTATACCATATAATGTTGAGCTGGACACTGCTAGTCCAGTATTGATATCAGTTACATGAAGAAATATGTTAAAAGGTTCTGCAATGCTTAAATAAAAATAAACATTTAGAACACATTGTGCTATGAGAGGATTTAATGCCCCTATTCCTCTTAGGGACATCCTTCCTTCCTCTCCCGAACAGCAGCTGGCGAGGCAAAGCTGAACCGAGGTAGTTGACTGCCTGGCCAAAAAAACGTCTGAAAGAAAAAGCAGCCACGGAGATGGGGGAAAAAAAAAAACCACACCGACCTCTTGCTGCATGAAATTTGGATCCTTTGTCCATGTTGTGCATAAAGCCTGCAAGTCAAAACAGTGGATCATTTGCAAAAAGATGACAAATTTCTTCTGTTTTAAAAAGGAAAAGTGGAATCCGCAGAAAAATTAAATTGTCAAAACCCCCTGGGGACTTATCTGACCATATTATAGGCAATTCAAGGCTCTGGCAGAGAGCAAGAGAGGGATGTACAAAGAAGAATAATTGTTAGATTTCATTTTTCCACAAATTTTTCCCTATTTTTAGGTGGGTTTTCCCCAGAAATTTTTAATATGTGCTAAAGCTGTTTTAATACACACTGATGAATTAAGTCAGGCTAAGTCAATTAGAGTGTGTTAAATCAATTTAGTGTGCACTAGATTTTTTAAGGCACACAAATGCACCAAGCATGTGCCAATCATGCCCCTAAATAATAAGCCAGTTCAAAATTGTGCCACCCAACTCATGGGCTTTTTATACCTATCGTACTCCACATTTGCCCAACATTTAAATGCCGCCTCAAATGTCCATTCCTAAAATAATTTACAAAGTAGTATATGCAAGCGTTTTACCTATGTTAAGCAGCTGTCTGGGAACTGCCCTCCTTCAATGGGGGCGATTCTCCATGCCTCATTCACAGCATTTCTGGGAAGGACATAACCTGCAAGGACTGCATTTTCTAATCTGGGCACCTTTCATTTCAAAAATGGACCCACACAAAAAGAAAGCAGTGCAAATGTCTGTGCAAGTTCAAAATCAAAAGCGCACAGATATCCGTTTTGAAAACCGATAACAAAGACTCTGGCTAAAGGCACATCATTTAAAGACCGTCCCCTGCTAGTCCCAGCTGAAAACACAGGGCAAAAACCAACTAGAGTCCAACAGTAGGCCCTGAGCGGCCATAATTCTAAGCAGGCCTTGACAAATATTCTTGGAATCTAGGAAGCAGCCTAAAAATCTAGGAAACAGCCACCAAAACCTAGGTCACCACCCCCCTAAGACTGTTTTCCCCCTTTCTATCGGAAAAAGGTTTAATAAATCAGGCTCTTAATGGGCCACTGCAAAGTGTTAGAAGGCAGAGGCCCGACTCCTCCTCATCTTCCCACCACCTCTTTGGTCGTGTGTGCGTATACGGCGCTGGAGTGCCTGTATGTGTGTGTGTGTGTGGAGCACCTGCATGTGGTGCTGGGGGAGAGGTGCTTGTATGCGTGTGGTGGGAGGGGGGTGCACCTTTTGCCCTTTATTTCCTTTGCATTGTTCTCTTCATTCTTAAGAACATAAGATTTGCCATTCTGGGTCAGACCAAGATCCATCAAGCCCAGTATCCTGTTTCCAACGGTGGCCAATCTAGGTCACAAATACCTAGCAGTTTCTCAAAAAGACCTTTTAAGCCTCTCCTCCCTTTTACCACTTTGGTGGCTCTTCTCTGTACCTTTTCTAATTCCGCTACATCCTTTTTAAGATACAGCGAACAAAATTGCGCACAATATTCAAGGTGCGGTCACTTGCACTCTTCCCTGCCCTCCCCCACTCCAACCCCTTTCTTGCTGACCCTCCCTGACCTTTCCCCGTTTCCCTTTCCAGGCTCTCTTCCCTTCTTCCTCGCATACCACCCCATTCTTTTATGTTGTTTTAAACATGGACTTTGCTCAAACCTGGCATGAACAAACTCGAGGTCTTTCAAATGCGTTGCCTGAAACAGATTTTGGGTCTTTTTCTTTGTGATCGCCATCAAAATGAGACAATTCGGACAAGGTGCGACCATCAACCTTCAGTTGAAGAACAAATCCAAAACCAGAGACTGCGATGGTTTGGCCACGTTTGCAGAATGAACACCCGCTGGCTGCCTTACAGACTCCTCTAGCGAAAGCGACCTGTCCACTGGAGGATCCAACAAGCAGCACCAAAGAAAACATGGCTAAAACACATCGAGGAAGACTTAGGGAACCAGTGACTGACCAGCGACGAGGTCAGAAATATCGCCACTGATCGCCAAGGTTGGAAGCGTATTGTGAACACCACATGGAATCCAACGGCACCTACAACAGCGTATTGATTGAGAGGACGACCTGCTCCCCAAATGCCAGCTAAGGAGTAAAGAAGAAAGAAGAAGTTCCTTTAAAATTTCTTCAGCCCTGTGCACTAACATTGTTTTCTGCAGGCCCCAGCTGTAACCCTTTTGTCCACGGGGATCTGTGCAGATTTGACTTTATTGAATTAGTCCCATTAATGTGTACATTTATATGCATAAATCTAGTTGTCACTTAGAATTAGCTCCATAGGGTGCACAGCACTGTGGCCCGAATTACAGGGCAAGCTCAGTTCGACAGAATGGCAAATCTTATGTTCTTAAGAATGAAGAAAACAATGCAAAGGAAATAAAGGGCACAACGTGTGTATGCAAAAGGTGCACCCCCCTCCCACCACACGCATACAAGCACCTCTCCCCCAGCACCACATGCAGGTGCTCCAGCACTACACAGAGAAAATGGAAAAGGGGGAGGAGTAGCCTTGTATGTCAAAAGCAATATCAAAGCTACTGAAATGCAGGGGGGCATGGGGAAAAGAAGAAGCGCTCTGGAACATGTTGGAAAGAGGAGATGGCACTGTCATCCATACTGCTGTAATCTAGAGACCTCCGACTCAAATTGAAGAGATAGATAACAAATTAATTATAGATATTGCCAAGATAGCAACAAAGGGGGAAAGGATCATATTGGGTGACTTTAATCTACCCGATGTGGATTGAATTACTCCTTCTGCAAATCTGGAAAGAAGCAAAAAAAATTGTGGACGCTATCCAAGATGCATTACTTAGACAAATGGTGATGGAACCAACCAGGGAAAGCTCAACGCTGGATTTGGTGCTCACCAAGTGATAGCATGTCTAATGTCTGGGTTAGTGCCCCTGTGAGCAACAGTGATCATCACACGGTGTGGTTTGAGATAAAAGCCAAGGTGCAATCCAATCACAGCAAGCTCAAAGTCCTAAACTTCAAAAACACTGACTTCAATAAAATGGCTGAGTACCTAAAGGAGGAGCTGACAGGGTGGAAGGGGATAAGGGAAGTGGAATTGCAATGGGCTAAACTAAAAGGGGCAATAAAAGGGGCAACAGATAAATATGTAAGAAAAGTAAATAAAAACAAGATGAGAAGGAAACTTATTTGGTTTTCCAAAGAAGTGGCTGCTCAAATAAGGGCAAAAAACACAGCTTTCGCAAAATTCAAAAGCTTGCAAACAGAAGAACACAGAAATGAATACAGGATCAAACTCAAGGAGACAAAAAGAGAAATAAGGATAGCAAAATCAAAGGCAGAGGAAAAGATGGCTAAAGATGTTAAGTGCGGCGACAAAACTTTCTTCAGGTATATTCAGGAAAAGGAAGAAGATCAGAGGCGGAATCGCAGGAATCAGAAGTGCTGGAAACGGACTCGTGGAAAATGACATTGATAAAGCGAAATTACTAAACAAATACTTCTGCTCTGTTTTTACTAATGAAAATCCTGGAGAAGGACCAACTGTGACTCCCAAATATAAAAATGGGAATGAGGTAGATACCATCCCATTCAGAGAGGATGAGGTTTTTATTTATTTATTTAGTGTTCTTTTATACCGCACTCTTTTTCATCAGCGCGGTTTACATTAAACAGAAATACTCATTGCAAGCAACAAACTGTGATGAGTTTACATATAACAGGAGAATTCAACTGGGAATTTAACTTTGGGAAACTTTGTACATATTTGTAAAATTTTTTGTAAAAACTTAGTACATATTTGTAATGAACCTGTACACTTATTGAGACTTTATACATATTTGTAAAAAACCTATATACAGAGGATAGAATTTCTTAGTTACATCTTGAGTAAATAAGGTATTTACAATTTTTACTGTGCCTGTTAGAGGGATGATGATGTGCTTTGGAACAACTTGCAAAACTGAAAGTGGACAAGACCACGGGACCGGATGGGATACATCCCAGGATACTGAAAGAGCTCAGAGAGGTTCTTGCAGGGCCGTTAAAGGATGCTTTCAACAGATCCTTGGAAACAGGAGAGGTTCCTCAGGACTGGAGAATGGCTGACGTCGTACCTCTACACAAAAGTGGTGACAGGGAAGAATTGTCAAACTACAGGCCCGTGAGCCTTACCTCGATTTATTTTATTTTTATTTATTTAACATTTCTTCTATACCGCGCTATTAAAATCAGCGCGGTGTACATTGAACAACACATACTGCAATGCATACAGGCAACATTGAGTTTACAAAGAACAGGGAAAATAACACATGGGATAACCGGGAGAACTATGTACAGGTTAACTTTATACTATATATACTTCAACTATATACAATATTCTAAACTCATTTGGATATTGTGCGTGAATTCATGTGGATGGTGCAGGTAAATGGTTATCATGTGGGCTATCATGTAGGCTAACCATTTTCTGGTTGTATTAGGGTGCTAAGGCGTCTGGGGTGTGTGGGAAGCTTGCTAGATGTGTGAGTGTCCGGGATAATGTCTGGGTAACATTTTGTGAACAGATGGTGTTTCACGGCTTTTCGGAATAGTAATAGGCTTTTGATGCCACGGATTTCATGGGGAAGTGTATTCCAGTTTAGAGGAGCGAATATTGAGAAAGCTCTGTTTGACGTAGCCTTAGTGCACGATGTCATCATCTTAGGAACTATTAAGGTGTTCATATCAGTAGTCCTCCTGTTTCTATTTTCGAGGGTGCTGTGAATTAGCTTGCTGATTGGTGTAGGTGGGTAGTGTGATACTGCGGACCCTCTGGCAGAAAGAAAAAAAGTTTTAAATCTTGAAAAAAACAAGATTTACATGCAATTTCCTGAAGGTCCACATAGAGGGAGCAGGAGAGCAAGCCTGGAAGCAGAGGAACCACGCCTCTATGGGCAGGACCTTGAATCAGTCAGTCCCGATTTAAGCAGGGACAGAGCTCAGTCAAGGAGAGTCAGAGTGAGCGTCAAAGCCGGACTGGAAAGAGCAGCTCAGAGAGTCGGAGTCAGAGACAGAGTGGGAGTCACTGTCAGACCCAGAATAGCTCAAGGAGTTGAAGCAACTTGGAGAGCAGGCCAGAGAGTAGGCCGAGAAGCAGACCAAGGAATAACTCATAGAGCAGGCCGAGGTGAAGGCCCAACAGCAGGCCTAGAGGAAGGCCAGATACAACTGGAAGGAGCAGCATTGCAGAGAGCAGCCAAGGAAGGAGGTGCTCTCCCTTCCAGCCTGAGAGGAAGCCCTATCCAGGGAGAAGGACTGGGATACAAGCCGAGAAAGAGATATCCGGTTGAAACGAATACCCAAGGAGAAAAAGGTACTTTTAAAAGTTTTTATAAAAGTAACCTGAAAGAGGAATGGAAAACTCAGAGGCCTGGGGAACAGGGAAGAGCTGAGAGGGCGTGGCCAGTAGCCAACTGCCACAGGGGTGGAAGTGGAGGACAAGCGCCTCAGCAGCAGCCATGCCTCAGAGGAGTTACTCCCCATTCTAAAGGAGGAAAGACACCCAGGGAAACCTTGAGCCTGCAAGAAGTGGAGGACATTCAGGCTAGGCCTCAAGCCTTTCCCAAAAGAGACTGCAGGAAGTTTAAAGGTGAAACAGTGGTTGCCTGCAAGTGCTTACCTAAGCCTAGCACAAGAGAGAAACAAAGGAATAACTTTTATCTGTATGATAAGGACACTTTTATGCCAAAAGTACCAGATAATCTCTCTAGGAAAAAGGCTAGTAATATTAAAAGCTGGGATAAGCGAACTTTTAATCCTGTAGCAGAAGAAAACCCAGGGTTCTACACTATAGCTAAAAACCGACGCCCCAAACTGACAAGCCAACATTGGAACACAGTATGGCATGCGTTTAGAAAGCCTGAATTCATCCTTCCTGAGGTTTCAGATTCAGACCCCTCAGAGATGGAGTGGATGCCAGGGGAATCTGAGGTTAATGAGGACGTGGAACCCATGGATTGTAATTATTGCACAATAGGAAAGTTTTAAGTTATTTGGAGCAACCAAATGTATGAAGAGAATACAGGATGCCTTATGTTTTGAGTTTGTGAAGATTAACAATGTTACTTTGAATGTTTTTGTGAATTGCACTTGATACAAGAAATGATACAGCCCTGTTATTTTTCTTAACCGCATATTTTGAACCATTTTGCGTAAAGGTGAAATAAATGCCTTTTTCTTTTTCCCTACACTTGGCTAAAAGTTGCTTTATTGGGAAGTTGACCACGAGGCTGACACAGAGGGCCGCTACCTCATGACCCTCGCAACAGGTCAACCCTAATTCCCCTATTCTTATGCGCTCCCCAGCCCCGTGGAACCACTACGCCGCCACCAGAGGGGGCTGCGGGGGACAGTAGTTATTCATGGCTTTGAAGGTCAGGACTAGTGACTTATAGTGGAGTCTGGCTTGTAGAGGTAGCCAGTGCAGATCTTTCATGATAGGCGTTATGTGTGCAGATCTTGGTGACCCAGAGAGGACTCTTGCAGCTGCATTCATAGCCAGGCGAAGCGGATTTAAAGTTGATTGAGAGATCCCGTGGAGGATGATGTTCGCAAAATCTAGATGTGGGAGGACTAATGCCTGGAAGGTTGATCGGTAGTCAGTATCATCAAGTAGGGGGCGGAGGTGGCGTAGTGTTCTGATCTTATGATATATAGTCTTTGTCACATTCTTCACATGCGTTGTCATATCCAGGTGCTGGTCCAGTGTGATGCCGAGATATCGGATTGTGGGTTTGGACTTCAATTCTATGTTGTTGACCAGTAGCGATGGAGGAGGTACGAACTTACGATTCCTTGTAACAAAAAGAACATCGGTTTTGCTATGATTGATTCGTAGGTTTTGTGTCAGCAGCCATTCAGCTACTGCTCCGAAACAATTGATTATTGGGGAAAACACTGGTTGGTCAATTTTGAACGGCATGTATAGGAGGATGTCATCTGCGTATGCCAGGCATTGTACGTTGAAAGATCGGATCAATTCACATATCGGCTGCATATATATATTGAACATCAGTGCCGATAAGGAAGATCCTTGAGGTACTGATGGCGGGAAAAGTAATGGAGACACTCCTAAAAGAGCAAATAGTGAACTTTCTCAAAACCAGAGGGTTACAGGATCCGAGGCAACATGGTTTTACCGAGGGATGATCTTGCCAGACAAATCTGATTGAGTTCTTTGACTGGGTGACCAGAGAACTGGATCAAGGACACGCGATGGATGTCATCTACCTGGATTTCAGCAAAGCCTTTGAGACTGTCCTTCATAGGAGGCTTATCAATAAACTCAGTAGTTTGGGGATGGGTCCGAAGTTGGTAAACTGGATCAGAAATTGGTTGACTGACAGACGACAGAAGGTGATGATAAATGGAGCTCACTCGGATGAGAGGAAGGTGATTAGCGGGGTGCCTCAGGGATCGGTCCTAGGTCCGGCACTGTTCAATGTATTTGTGAGTGATATTGCTAAAGGACTGAATGGAAAGGTCTGTCTTTTTGCAGATGACACAAAAATTTGCAACAGAGTGGACTCCCCCGAGGGAGTGCTTAACATGAGGAGGGATCTGCAAAAGCTGGAGGAATGGTCTGATGCTTGGCAATTAAGATTTAATGTGAAGAAGTGCAGTGTCATGCACTTGGGTAGCAGAAATCCAAGGGAAATCTACACGATACGGGGCGAGAGGTTGGTGTGCACGGAGTAAGAGAAAGACCTCGGTGTGATTATTTCTGTAGATCTCAAGGTGGCAAAACAGTGCGACAAGGCGTTGGCAAAAGCCAGGAGGATGTTGGGCTGCATTCAAAGAGGAATTACCAGCAGAAAGGAAGAGGTACTAGTACCACTGTATAAGTCTCTGGTGAGGCCTCACTTGGAATACTTTGTTCAGTTTTGGCGACCGTATCTTGCAAAGGATGTAAAAAGAATGGAAGCTGTTCAGAGGAAGGCGACCAAAATGATTTGGAGCCTGCGTCAGAAGCCTTATGAGGAGAGACTTGAAGACCTAAATATGTACACTTTGGAGGAGAGGAGGGATAGGGGAGATATGATTCAGACGTTTAATTACTTAAAGAGAAATAATGAACAAACAAACTTCTTCCAGAGACGGGGAAGCTGTAAAACGAGAGGGCATAACATGAAGCTGCAAGGTGGTAAATTGAAAGGCAATGTCAGGAAATACTTTTTTACTGAAAGGGTGGTGGTTGCTTGGAATGCCCTCCCGATGGAGGTGGTGGGGACAAACACAGTGACGGAATTCAAAGTGGCCTGGGACAGACACTGTGGATCACTTTACAGCAACAAGATTAAATCAAAATAAACTGAACCATCAAATTTCTCAACAAATAGGGGTGTCCTACATGGAGCGATGGGGGGAGGAGCGGTGGGTTCACCCATAAACAAACAAAGAAACAAAGATATGGGGAGCGGTGAAGACATGGGGAGGGGTGCACCAGCTCCTGGTGGGTGCACCACTAAGCAAAGACATGGGTAGGGGTGCACCTACTCCTGTCATATTGCTGGGCAGACTAGATGGACCATATTGGTCTTTATCTGCCGTCATTTACTATGTTACTATGACATGCTTTCAGGTCTGTGAAACATTTCAGTTCCCATACATACGGGCGAGTTGGCTTTGTGTTCAAGCACCTCATTTAACCTCCTAAGAATTCCAGCATGCTGGAACCCAGTTTAAATTCATTTAACAGAAATCAAATCCTGTGCCCTTTTTCTCCTCTTGAAGGGGATAAAATAGTTCAAGACTGTCAAAAATATTTGCTGTTGCATCAAAACTTCTGCTTCATGGTCTATGAAAGAATAAGATAATGAAAGCCAAAAATAAAGATAAAAACAGCATAAAATGAACAATAGATTACTGACATGCTGAATACAAAAACCATGAAAAAGATCACGCCACATGGCCCAGGCTTTTCAACAAATGAATATGAATAAAGAAGATTTGCATGCATTGCCTCCGTGTACACAAATTAAGAACCAGCGACCCAGATAACTTTCAGTCTTACGAAAAGTCAAACAAAACCCCCGATTTGCGTTGCTCATTAAAACAGTAACACATGCAATGCCACTATAAATTAAGAACGACAAGTTTCACATTTCCTGTGGTAACACTGGTCAACATTGAAATCATTACTGACTTTAAAAGGCCCTAATCTGTAATATCTTGGTGAGATGAACATGACTATAACATTAAAAAAAATTTATTGGCTCTTGTTTTTAAGATATTGCATGTAGTTCATTTTTGACGTTTCACCATGTAAACTTATCCAGTAGGACATCAACAACATCCCAAATAAGCCTTGAATGATGTAATATTACATCACATTGCATAATACCAGCATGCACACATCATCTAGAGTTGATTGCATCATTTTCTGATGCAATGCAATACTACTGCCAGACAGCTGCTGAAGCCATCTGACGTCAGCAGTGTACTATACACAGTCGGAAAGGTTGAGCATTTAAAATATTTCAGACTGTGTGCGAGACAGTGTAAGCATGCAACTTTTATTAATCATGTAATTGTAGCCATTTAGGTACAATACAGAACAGTAATGGCGCGCAAGTGCGTTAATTCCATTGACAATTTCTGCTACATTTGCGGGGAAGTGACATTTGCCAACCAGAAGAAAAGTATCACTTCTCAAATGAAGAAGGCATATCATCTTTACTTTGGATGCAAGATTGGTGACCAAGACAAGCCTTGGGCCCTGCATATATGCTGTGCTACATGTACAACACAGCTTTCACAGTGGTTGAATTGCAAAAAACCATCAATGCCATTTGCAGTCCCCATGGTGTGGAGAGAGCCAAGCAACCACATAAATGACTGTTACTTCTGCTTGCTTCCTCCTCTTTCCAGCGGAATAACGAAGCAAAAGAAGTCGAGCATAGTCTACCCAAACATTCCGTCTGCATTGAGACCATTTCCACATGGTGAGGGACTTCCTATTCCAGAACCTCCATCAGAATATTCTCTTGATTCATCTGATGAGGACAAGAGTGAGCCGACCTGTTCTTCTCCTGGTCCATCAGCATGCAGTGACCCAGATTTTTACTGGGATGCATTATCAACTCTACAAAGAATAACACAGGAAGAACTAAATGACCCGGTTCGTGATTTGGACTTATCCAAGAACAAGGCAGAATTGCTAGGATCAAGACTTCAACAATGGAATCTTCTAGAAGAAGTCGTCAACATTACTTCATATCGAAAGCACCACCAGCAGCTGGAGCCTTTCTTCAGAAAGGAAAGTAATCTGGTATTCTGTTCAGATATTGAAAGCCTCATTAATGCCTTAAAAATCACTCATGACCCACAAGACTGGAGACTATTTATAGACTCTTCGAAACCGAGCCTGAGGGCTGTGCTTTTGAACAATGGAAACAGTCTTCCATCTATTCCAGTAGCACATGCTGTCCACATAAAATAGACATACGATAATGGAAGTCAGTAGATGCTTTAAGTTAACTATAACAAGTACAGCTGGCACCTCTGTGGTGACTTGAAGGTAGTTGCCCTTTTAATGGGGACTGCAGCAGGGATATATAAAATACATGTGCTTCTTATGTGAGTGGGATAGCCGAGCAAGGGATTGGCACTATTTACGGAAGGAATGGAATCGCAGACAAAATGTAACAGTTGGAGAGAAGAATATCCAGCACCCAGCTCTGGTTCAGGCTCACAAAATCTTGCTACCACCCCTTCACATCAAACTAGGTTTGATGAAAAACTTTGTGAAAGCCATGGACTGCACTTCTCCAGCTTTCCGATACCTGCATGAAAACTTCCCTCGACTCAGTGAAGCAAAGATTAAAGAGAGAGTTTATGGGGTCCTCAGATTCGAGACCTCTTCAAAGATGACCAGTTCAACAACTTGCTGCAGGGTGATGCGAAACAAACATGGAATGCTTTTCGCCTAGTGTCAACAAACTTTCTCGGGAATGTTAGGGCAGAAAACTACAAGGAACTAGTAGAAGACATGCTGATGCAGTATCAGAAACTTGGCTGCAATATATGTCTCGAAAGATCCATTTCCTTGATTCCCATCTCGATTTTTTTCCCAACAACTTTGGTATGGTTAGTGATGAACAGGGCGAACGTTTTCACCAGGATATCGCAACGATGGAGCAAAGATTCCAGGGAAAATGGTCCACTACAATGCTGGCTGACTACTGCTGGACACTCCCCAGAGAAGCTCACGAAAAGCTGTACAAGAGACAGGTGAAAAAAATCTAAGAAGTAGTTTATGACTTGTTTTTTTACAGATATTAACCGAAGGCCTATTATATTTACTACTGACATGCATTTTGTGATGTAAACATTAATTCTTGTAGATTACAAAAAAAAACCTAGAGCCAACTTTGCAATTTCACTGTCATATTCGTGTTCAGCATATAAAAATTGATAAGAAATGACCATTTTTATTTCAGTAACATGACTTTTGTAAACTTTTGTTGACCAGTGCAGCACTTCTTTAATTACAAATATGTAAAAAACCTTAAATATCTCCAAGAACTTGGAAAGGTAAGAATGGTGTGCATCTGTCTTGAACATTCTTCTCCAAATTACAAAGTCTATTGCAATCATGGGCAGGACCTAACCACATGGGCATCAGTGACTTTTGATGTTTCTAAACCAGACAAGCTTCCATCATTCCCAAGAATTCAGATCAATATTTACTGCACATTTCCAACCATCATACATAGGTTTTACCAGTATATCTGCATCATGAAGTCACACATGAAACACCAGATTTACTTGTCCCTAATGCAACTGCAGATTAAAACAGGTGGGTTTACATTTAGAGTATTGCCAAATCCAATTTTTGAGAACACCAAAACACATATTGCTTGGGAGTCCTTGAGACCTTAAATTTAGTTCAGTATAAGCACTATAATGATGTAGTCCCGGAGGACTGGAGAAGAGTGCATATGGTCTCTCTACTCAAAAGTGGAAGAATGAAATTAGGAACTACAGGCCAATTAGTCTGATCTCTTGGTGAGAAAATAAATGGAAATGCTGTTAAAACAGAAGATAGTGAGGTTTCTGGAATCGAATGGATTTCAAGAACAGAGGAAGCAACCCTCCATGTAACCCCCCCCCCCCCCACACACACACACTATTTAGTCCCCCAAAAAAGCCTCAACTCTTGTACATTTGTATATAGTCCTCCAAACCCACCCCAATGCATCATTGCAGGCTGCATATAGTAATAATGTATCATTGTAACCCCCCATATAATTTCTCTCTCATACACTGCTTTGACCCGGAGAAAGGCGGTATATAAATCAATAAATACTAGAGGTAGGTCTTGTCAGACATATTGGATTAATTTCTTTGACTGGGTGACCAGAGAATTTGACTGAGACAAGCGCTACTAAGATTTCAATAAAGCCTTTGACACTCTTCTGCACAGGTGACTTATAAAATTGAGCTCCCTAGGGATGGACCCTAAGCTGACCAATCGAGTTAGAAATTGATTGAATGAGAGGCGACAAAGCGTACAGGTAAATGGAGCTCAATATGAGGAGACCAACGTTACCAGCGATGGGCCACAGGGATCTGACCTTGGCCCAATTCTTTTTAACATTTTTGTAAGCAATACTGCAGAAATGCTGTCGGGTAAGGTTTGCTTCTTTGCGGCCAATATGAAAATCTGCAATAGAGTGAAAAACCCAAGGAGGAGTAGCTAACATGAGGAGGGATCTGGCAAAATTTGAAGAATGGTTGAGAATTTGGTAGCTGAAATTTAATGCTAAAAAATGCAGGGTCATGCATTTGGGTTGCAAAAATCCAAAGAAGCAGTTCAGATGGGCTCAAGTTCCTATCAATTTCTATAAAGGAATTATTGCTAGTAAACAGGTAGAACACAATTATAAAATATTGCCTAGGTAATACTATACCCCAATGAAAATTAGAATCTCTGGGAAGGGTACAGAGAGCTGTTGGAGGCAGTGTGGCAAAAGGGGAATATTTTTGGTGGCAGCGTCAGTGTGGGAAAATTAAGAAATATTGGGATGAGATTTTTCAGTATACTCTGAGAGGCTATTTCAGCTCGGCCTCTGGTGGCGCTCAACTGTAAACCTCAAGGTAAGTTCAACATATTGGATCGATTTACTATAATGGGGTGTATGGCGGCTAGGCTGGGTCTGGCTCAAGCATGGAAACAGATGGACCCTCTGAAGTTGGGAAGGTGCAACGTAGGTTTGGAGAAAGATATCTTTCAGGTTGGCCATAAGATAGCCAGCCTTAAAACGCAAAAGGGTTGATGCCTTTGTAAATGTCTGGAATGCATATTCCCATTGGGTAGAGAGCCAGTAGAATTGTATATGATATGGAAATGTTTGAATGTAAAGGCGGTGGTTGCTTGTTTCTATATGATGTAGAAGATATTTGGAGGAAGCGGAAGACAGGATGTGAGGGTGGGGTGTACTTTTATTGTATACTGTGGAAATATGAAAGCAAAGATTGTTGTGTCTAGTAAATGATGGATTGTACAACTGAGGTTGTTTTATTGTATGGGAAAATGAATAAACGTTTAAAAAGAACCCCTTCAATAAAGACCCTCCTTCACTTCGGTAAGTACCTCCTCCCCCCTCCCCCCCAAGGAATAATAAGGTGGCAGGAGGACGACAGCTGCCTAATGCTTTTAGCATGCTTCAAATTACATTGACAGTTGATCATGCAAAGAAAAGATAGTTCAAAGGGCCAGGTTCATTTTAGCACGACTCGGTACCTCTATACTCTGCATGGCATTAACCTCATACATAATTCACACTAATAATGGACAAATTCAGCATGCTTCTTTGTGCAGAAACCCAACATACAGATGCATTTAGAAAAAATGGGCGTGTGCTCAAAATAAGTAGGAGCAGATAGGTGAAATGGGCAGTAAGAGGGGAAAATTATCAATTTGTATAAAGGAATTATTGCTAGTAACCTGGCAGAACACAATTATAAAATATTGCATAGGTAATACTACAGCCCATGTTGTATGCAGCACCCAGCCATGTACCCTATGTGACTAATAAATCTAGTGTCCTTTCTCCATCCAGCCACATTCAGTACTCATTCTTTTTGAGCTTCTTGGAAGCCCAGTGATGACATCTGTGCCCCTTCTGTGTTTGCGCTCTGTGCGGCCACGCCGCTCACACAGCCCTTGGTACAGTCTTGAAGGCTAATAGCATCACACAAGCGGCATATCAGCCTTGGGTGAAAGACTTTTTTAAAATGATTTTTATGCACTACTATACTTAAAAAGACCTTCTCTCTGCTCAGAGCTTTTTATTTAAAAAATTCCAAATCTAGATTTATGATTCTTAAATACATGTGGCAGCTACCCAAAAATGATAATTCCCTGCAGTGTGCCAGGACTTTAGATTTATAAAACTAAGTGCGAGTTTCAGAAAATTACTGACATCATACGGTAAAAGTCCAGTTATTTGGTTTTTAAATGTCTCCTTCTGAAAATAAATTTATAGGAATTATGGACCATTTTATTATTAATCCCCTCTTACAGCAAACGGTTTTGCTACAAGGACATTTTGTCATAAGAAGTCTGATCTGTGCTCCTGAAGTGAATCCTAAAACCAAAACTTATAAGCCAAATCTATCCATTGTTGCAAGGCAGGTAGCCTCTAAAAAAGAGCTATTTCCATTTGATAATTCTTGCAGGAGTGGTGAAGTCAAAGCTTTTCATATCATAAAAGCTTTAATCAACATGGCCAGCACTGGGTACATGGCTCTCAAAGTCAAAGTTTTGTATCTTGTTTATTAAAAGTTTGCTATACTGCCCTTTGAGGGCATCAGAGCAGTTTACGTAACAAGTTAATAAGAAAAAAACAGAAAAGAACGCAATTAAAAGGTGACATTTTATTTACCAGTTAATGTCCTTTCCTTGAGTCCTGCTAGACCATTCCAGACAAGTGGGTTGTGTTCCCCTACCAGCAGACTACTGGAGACAAAGAACCAATGAAAAGCCCAGGTTTCAATGACATTACTCCTATGCTTCTATTCACCTCAACCACCAGAGGTCTCTTCAGTATTCGTCCCAAAGCATATAGGAGAAAAACATGGTAAGTCTCACACAACCTCAATCATGGTCAACAACAAGCATTCAACAGAAGAGAATTAAGTAAGGAAAGTATAAAAAGAAGGCTGTCAGTAGAAGATGAACCTGCAGAGCCAAGTATAAAAATCATAGTAGAACAAAGGGTACCACAGCAGAAGAATAGAGCAAATACAGATTCATGGGCAGGACCTGGACTGGTCTAGCAGGACTCAAGGAAAGGACAACTGATAAGTAAAATGTTACCTTCCATATTGTCCTGCAAGACCAGTCCAGACAAGTGGGACGTTCCAAAGTTACAACTCCATTGGCCAGGAAGAAGATACAGCAGCTAGCAAATCCCTTGAGCCAAAAGTCGTGTCAGCCCACCCCTGCACATCCAAGTAATAATGCTTGACAAAGTAGCAAGTGATGCTCATGTTGCCACTCGACAAATGTCTGCGTGGGCTATTGAGCACCACTCCGCCCGTGAGGACGTCTGTATTTGGATAGTATGGGCGCATAAACCCTCCAGAACTAGCTGGTTCCACAACAGATCCACCAAGACAATGGCCTCCTTAACCCAATGCCCCACTGCAGACTTAGCTGCCTTGACACCTTGCACAGGCTAGCAAACAGAACAAAAGGATGGTCTGACTTACGAAAAAAATTGTAACCTCCAAGAACCAGAGAAGCACCCTCCAGACATCTACAAGGTGAAGTTTCTTATCATTCCCTTGACACTGCTCCTTAGAAAAGGAGGACAGGCAGACCACTGGTTCACGTGAAAGGGAGAAATTACCTTAGGCAAGAAGGAAGACACAGGCAGAATGAAATGACAGATAAAGATCTCAGCAAGACCGAGCCTGCAGTTCAGAAATCTGACTTGCAAAACAAATCGCAACCAAGAAAACCATCTTGAGCATCAAATCCTTCAAAGTAGCGCACTTCAATGGCTCAAAAGGCACAGACATCACGGCCCTGAGCACCACACACAGATCCCAGGAAGGGACCATAGATCGGAGAAGAGGACGCAGAAGCCGAACACACAGGAGAAAGCACAAGGCATCCAGGTGCAAGGCTAGAGACTTACCAGCCAGTGGATCTCGGAAACAGGCCAAAGCTGCCATCTGAACTTTCAGGGAGCTAAAGAAAAGGCCTTTCTCCAGGCCGTCCTGTAGAAAAGCCAACAGAGATGGCACCTTAGCCACATCAGCAGCCAGCTGCCAACGCCACACCATCACTCAAAGAGGCACCAGACCCACAAGTATGCTAGCTCGGCAGACCCACTGGAGAATAGCCTTTGCAAAATAACATAGTATATGATGGAAGATAAAGACCATTATGCACCTAGGAAAGAACAACCCAAACTATGGTTACGCAATGCAAAGTTCCACATTAGGAAACACCATCCAGGGAAAAGATTTAGGCATCATGGATAACATGTTAAAACCCTCCGCCCAGTGTGCAGCGGCGGCCAAGAGAACAAATATAATGCTAGATGTCATAAGGAAAGGAATGGAAAATAAAACAAAGGATATTATAATGCCTCTGTATCGTTCCACGGTGCAACTGCACCTTGAATATTATGTGCAATTCTGGTCGCTGTATCTTAAAAAGGATATAGCGTTGACTTCCGGTTTGGCAATGAGCTGATCGGATGGGTCACGATCAGCTCGGGGCAACTTGCCCCGCAAAACGGCTACAAAACCCTTTAAAACCCTTTTTCACCACCTGCATTGACTCTCCCCTTACAGGGTATTAAGCCTACAATGATGACGAGACTCGCGGCCCTTCTTGCTTAATCGGGGCAGACAACTAAATATAACAGAAGGCGCACTGGGGTCGATTGGGCACTTCCCACACCGCCACCATCAGCTCTTCCCTCACGGGGTATTGTGCCTCCAGCGGCGAGGGGACCTGCGGCAATTCCTGCCCGATCGGAGAGGACCATTTCACATATAGAAAGTGTGCCGGGGCACGATCGGGCACTTCTTCCACCGCCAGCATCAGTTTTACCCTCACAAGGTTGCCGCCGGCGGGAGGAGGCCTGTGGCCCTCCCTGCCCAATCGGGGCAGACAACTCTACTCAACAGAAAGCGCAATGGGGCGCGATCGGGCATTTCCCCTGCTACTATCATCAGCTCTTCCCTCACGGGGTGCTGAGCCCCCAGCGGTGAGGAGACCTGCGGCTGCCTTTGTCCGGCCGGGGCAGACAACTGCACCGAGAGGAAGAGCACCGGGACGCGATCGAGCACCTCCTCCACTGCTACTACTAGCTCTTCCCTCAAGGGATATTGTACCTCCAGCGGAGAAGGGGCCTGCGACCATCCCTGCCCGATCGGGGCAGGCAGCTGCAGACAAAAGAAAGCGTGATCGGGCACTTCTTTCATCGCCATTATTAGCTCTCTCCTCCTGTGGTGAAGTGCCTCCAGCGGTGAGGGGACCTGCGGCCATCCCTGCCCGACTGGAGCGGGCAACTGCATATAAAAGTAAGCGTGCCCAGGCGCGATCGGACATTTCTTTTACTGCCCTCTTTAACTTTTCCCTCCCGGGGTATTGAGCCTCTAGCAGTGAAGAGGCCTGCAGCTATCCCTGCCCGGTCGGGGCAGGTAACAGCGCACAAGCGGAAGCACGCTGTGGTGCGACTGCGATTGACGGGCACGTGCTTGAGGGCCTTGCCGGAGGGCTTCTTATCTAAGGACAATCGCAAACAATGGGAAGTGCTGCGGATTAACCCTGAAAAATACCCATACTTGCTGAGTGGGTTCTGTCTCCATATTTCCTGATCCTTGCCAAAGGAGGTGTTCACCTAGTGCTGGAAGCAGTCTCCCCCCCGCTACGCAATCGGATGGCGACGAAAGTGCCACGAAGGGAGAAGCCGCGTGCCACGGAGGGAAAAATGGCGGAGGGAGCGCCAGCTAGCCCGAAATCTGGTGGCACTCCAGATCTGGTCATGGAGGTGAGTGCCGCGGTGGTCCAGGCGCTGGCTACCCGATTCCAAGACCTGGCAGACCAGATACAGACTGTCAGCCAACGGTTTACTGACTTTACCGGGAGGCTAGACCAAGTAGAGACCCGAGTCTCAGATGTGGAGGACACCCAACACTCCCAGCAGCTAAAGTGGAGGCCTTGGAGACTTTGGTAAAGCAGCAGGGTGACAAGCTGGACGAGCTTGAAAACCGGGGGAGGCGCAAGAACCTGCGTTTCATCGGGATACCGGAGAGTGTGGCGGATGGCGCCCTTTTCGGTTATTTGCAGACCTGGATTGAAAACCTGTTGCACAACCAGGACGGTGATCCCGTAAAGTTGGAGCGCATGCATAGACTTGGACAGCGGAGGGAGCAGGCGAGACGGCCGCGAGCGGTTATTACACGCTTTTTGGACTACCGACAAAAAGTAGCTGTGTTGAAAGCTGCCCGGAGTCGAAAGATGCGACCACAGGATTCGGAACCGATACTTGTGTTTCAAGACTACTCGGCCCTAGTTAGTCAGCAGCGCCGGGCCTTCTCCGGGATCTGCACGCAATTGCTGAATAAAGGAGTGCGATTCTCGCTGTTATATCCTGCCCAGCTTAGAGTGGAGGTCCAGGGACAGACCTGACGACACCGGCAGCGGCTGTTGCACTTTTGGAAACTCTGAATGCCCAGGCTTCTTCGCCCTCGTGAAGCTTGGACTGCCCATGGGAATGGCTTTTGGATGTCTCGCTGACAGGAAAGGGCCCCAGGGCCTGATGTAGCTCTGGACTAGAGCAGCTAGTTTTTTTTTCTCTCTCTGCTCCCAGTGTTGCACTGTTACTTTCTTGGTTTAAGTTGTGACTTGTTACATTTGGCCATATTGTGTCCACTGCTCCTTTGTCTAAGATATTTAGCTGACAACACTGCTAAACTGTTACTATGTTTCAATTGTTTTGCTGAGCAACTGTATGTGCAGTTTACTACTGTTTAAGCTGGGTGAATGGCATCTTTGTATGTGTAGCCGGGTGAAGATCTGAATGTGGAGGGGGTGTGTGTTATGGGTGTACGAGTGGAATGAGCGGATGAGTGGGTTGTTTATGTTATACTTATGACATTTTCTAGATGTTTAGTTTAATTCCTGTAGTGGCCTTTAGAGGCTTGATGGTGCCCCCCTATGTCATTTTGTGAGTAATAAGATGGCAGCCATACTGAATCGAGGAGGGGGGGGGGGGTATGGGTAGATTTAATATGGTGGCCTTCGATTATGCCTCAGAGGTGAAATATGGTTATATTAACTATCAGCTGGGGGGGGGGGCGATACGGAGGGGAGGTGTAGGGCCCTAGAATTGGGAAGGGAGGGGATAGGAGACCTGGGAGACAAAAGCCCGTAGGGGTATTGGATGGTGGGAGGGGCCTGGTGTACTCAGTCCCAATACCTAATGGAGTAGGTCAGGGAGTGCTGGGGCCTTAGGGATGAGTGGAGAGGGGGAGTGGCAGGGAGTACTGTAATTCAACCTTGGGGTGGTTAAAAAGAGAATGGAATTCTATCAGCTAGTTAGGTTTAATGTTGGATTCGGGGAAGTATGGGGCGGACCCGACTGCCACAGGGAAGTTGTCCAGCCTGATGGGTGGACTTGATAGTTTAGGGGTGGGGAAGAGGAGGGGGGGTGGGGGGGAGGGGGGAGGGGGAGGGGGAAGAGGGGATAGTGCACACTTCACCATTTGCTTGTAGGTGGCTCTGTTTTTTTTCTGTTGGTTATTAGGAGGGGGGGGGGGCTCCAGGCTGGGGGGGCTCCTCTATTGCGCTTAGAGTTTTCTGCATGGCTGGATCTTGACACTGCCCCATGCCTCTGAAGATTATTACTTGGAATGTTTGTGGGTTGGGGAATCCTATAAAGCGATATAAAAGTTTGCAGGCCCTGGCCCGACAACAGTGCGATGTTGCCCTTCTTCAGGAAACGCACCAGACGGATGAAGAACACAGTAAACTCCATAGAGGCTGGGTGGGGCAGGTATGGGGGGCTCCTGCGCGCAGGAAGAAGGGAGGAGTAGCAGTCCTGTTCCACAAACGAATCCGTTTTGCCTTGGAAAAAACTATTGTTGCAGAGGACGGGCGATTTCTTTTGCTGGCTGGTCGGCTAGAGGGGAAACCAGTGATTATCGGGAATCTTTACGGTCCTAATGTGCTGGACCCTAGTTTTTACAATGGCCTGGCCTCCAAAATAGAGCAGCTCCCGGAATATCCGCTGCTTCTTGCCGGGGATTTTAATGGGGTTTTCGATGTGGACCTTGACACTTCTAGAGGTGGGGAGGCGAGAGATAGGATCCCGACTCCTCGGATATTACAGCGCTTTCGTAGTAGATTGGACTTGGTCGACCCCTGGCGCCTATTACATCCTTTGGAAAGGGATTTTACCCACCAGTCTAGGGCATACGGCTCTAGTGCTCGAATCGACTATATATTGGTGTCGGGGAATCTGTTTGCTCATACGAGTGAGGTGCAGATTGGCCCACTAGAGATCTCTGATCATGCGATGGTCCGAATGGAGCTGCAATGGGGGATAGACAATGCCCGGGCATGGCTTTGGAGGCGTCCCATGGGGCTGTGTCAGGATGTTCGATTTCAGCATTTTCTGAGGCAGCGATGGAAGGAATTTTTGAGCGATCATAGTGGTGTGGGAGACTGCAAAAGTAGTGTTACGGGGCGATATCATTGGATTTGCAGCCCGGAAGCGTCGGTTAATAGCAGAGCGAATAATTGGTTTGGAGCGCTTGGTTAATAGGTTGCGCAAGCTCTGTGCGCGTTGTCCGATGCCTGCAAATAAGAAAAGGCTCTGGGAAGCTCAGGTGGATCTTAATGAGCTGATACACCAGAGAGCCAAGAAATCTATTCTTTATTATAGATATCAGCTGCATTGCTACGGGAATAAACCGGGGAAGTTGCTAGCCTGTTGTCTGAAGGGTCAACGGGGATCCTCGTTAGTGGCAGCAGTCCGATATGACCAGGGACAACTGCATCAGGAGTCCGTAGCAATCGCCCGGGTCTTTCGGGGTTTCTTTCAGGATCTATATAAGGTGCAATCTACATCCACCATGGAGCTGGGGGATTATTTGAAAGAGTTGGACTTGCCACAGCTTACTGCTGAAAAGCGGGAGATGTTAGAGCAGCCTATAACCTCGCAAGAGGTGCACTCCGCGATTCTGGCAGCTCAATGTAACAAAGCGCCTGGACTAGATGGTTTGGGGGCCGAGTTTTATAAACTTCTGGATGAATCCGTGAGCCCTGTCCTGGCAGAGGTCTTCTCAATCCACACATGTCATAGGAACAAACAAAGAGGAGGTGGAGTACTCATCATCTCTAAAAGCCAACTACAATTTCAGATGGACAACAGTATTAGCACAACCCATCTAAACATACTAAACATATCAAACAATGAGCATTCAATCAACCTAGTCTATAAAGTTCCAACAACTTCAGCTGATGATCTGCCAATGATAGTTGACCGGGCCTGCAACACGGAAAAACCACGATTATCTAATTGGATATTGGGAGATTTCAACCTCCCCTCCCTACATGACACTCAAACCGCAGCATTTATAGAAGCGATCGACAACCTTGGATACAACCAGATAGTCAAAGATCCCACCCATACTATGGGAAATACACTCGACCTGATATTCGTTCCACAAGCCACCACAGAAACCGACCATAATTATGATCTCTCCATAATACCACAGCCTCATTTTATTCCAAATTCCCAACTCCTCCAATACCAGTAACTCCAAATCCACTTTCGCCAAACCAACAACTAGAAGGTTCCGCCCCTTTGACAAAGAGGAAGTACTTAAGAATATTCTCCCAACACTACACACCTCTAAACCTGATTTGGATAGCCTAATCAATACCTGGGATCACACTCTCAGAGCCAATTCTCAACCATCAAACATGACAAGAAAGCCCAACCATTGGACACATGTAGCTTGGTATTCTAACGAGCTAAGAACATCCCTCCTCCATCTTCGTAGACTTGAAGAATGCTGGAGACGATCCCGCTCTACCGAAGCCTACACAGCCTACTGCAAATACCTAAAAAAGCATCGCCAGGAAATAGCAGATCGAAGGAAACAATTCCATACTAATCTCCTAAAGCAATCATTAAATAAACATCATGATCTCTTCAACATTGTAAGGACAATGGCAAAGGAACCAACTCCCCAACACACTCAAACAATACATCCGCAAGATTATGCTAACTATTTAAAATCAAAGATGACGAAAACAACCAACATCTGCACCATTGGACCAACAAATATAGACAAGCTATCACAGTCAACCACATTAACCAAGTTTGATACATTATCAACCAAAGAAATTGAAAACACTATCGCATCAATAAATGCTACCACCGCAGCAAATGATCCATGTCCAGCAGCCTGGATAAAAGGCCTTAGATATGAAGTAAGCTTCTTCATACATAATATCCTTGAACAATCTTTTTCAACCGGAACCTTTCCTCAGTGCCTTAAACAAACCTCAATTAGACCATTATTGAAAAACAACAAATTAGACCCCCTAAAAGTAGAATCCTACAGGCCAATATCCAGCATCCCACTTCTAGCTAAAATAATTGAGAAAGTGGTCCAACGTCAAATACAACAGCACATAGACACTGAAGCTCCACTTGACCCTGCACAACACGGCTTTAGAGAAGCTCATGGAGTGGAGACCCTCCTCATCACTTTATTCAATACATTAATCACAGGAATAGATAATATCCACCAAGGATTCATCCTTATATTCATGGACATTTCAGCTGCGTTCGACTTAGTAAGCCACCAAATACTTATCGATCGCCTTAAGGAAAAAGGAATTCTTGGATCCGCACTTGACTGGTGTATATCCTATCTAACTAACCGTTGGCAACAAGTAAGAATTGAAGAAAGAACATCAGAACCATTTCTACAAGATCAAGGGGTACCGCAAGGATCCTCTCTTTCAGCATTAATGTTTAATATATATATGCAACCTATCTGTGACCTCATCTGTTCCTTTAATGTTACCTGTTTAGCCTATGCAGATGACATTCTCCTATACATGCCATTCTCCATCAACCATCCTGATTTTACACCATTGACAAAATGCTTCGAATCAGTAGAAGACTGGCTCCTCTCACAGAACCTAAGAATCAACCACAGCAAGACCGATGTGATGTTTATCACAAAGAACCAAAACTTCACACCTCCTACTACCCTAAACCCTCACTTGGTTTGCAGCTTGTCGTGCTGTGAGGGCTTGTGTGCATCAGTGATGCTGAGAGCTAAACTATCGGTAGTTTAACTACTGGCAGGGTCTCCCAAGATGGACAGGTCTCAGCTGAGATGCCAGACCAAGACAAACCACCCATCTGGGCAGCAGCAGAATGGGATAGTGTTGACGGCGGAGGATCACATTTCTGTGACAACGGCAACAACACCAAACTTAAACTGCGTGGAAGAAAGGCCCGGCAATCTACTTCTGTATCTTGCCATGAAAACCCAATGGATAGTTACAACAAAACAAATTGTGCTGTAGTGCTGGAAGATGAGACCCCCAGGTTGGAAGGCACTCAACTAGCTACTGGGGAAGAGCTGAAGACCTTTCAGAGTAAAGCCAGCATTTATGATGTGGTTGGATCAAAGCCCTTGGGACGTCTGACTGCTGATGTAGCTGTGCATGAAATGAGAGTCAGAAGCTGTAAAGATGTCTTACACATTGGAACATGGAACATACGAAGCATGAGCCAAGGGAAGTTGGAGGTGGTCAAGAATGAAATGGAACGTGCACAACTTGATCTGTTGGGTGTCAGCGAACTGAAATGGACTGGCATCGGGCACTTTGCATCAGATGATCACATGGTCTACTATGCTGGAAATGAAAGACAAAGAAGAAATGGTGTTGCATTTATAATAAAGAAGAAACTTGCAAGAACTGTAATGAAATACAATGCAGTCAGCGAACGCTTAATCTCTATTCGTCTACGAGGAATGCCTATCAACACAACTATAATTCAAGTATATGCCCCAACAACAGCTGCAGAAGAGAATGAAATTGAAGAGTTCTATGAACAAGTACAAGCTGAAATTGACAGAACATGCAAACAGGATATCCTGATAGTCATGGGTGATTGGAACGCAAAGGTTGGCAACAAAGAAGAAGACAAAGTAGTTGGAAAATATGGACTTGGCAACAGAAATGAAGCTGGAGAAAGACTGATAGAATTCTGCAAGACCAACGATATATTCATCTCGAACACCTTCTTCCAGCAACACAAGCGGCGACTGTACACATGGACTTCACCCAATGGATTGTATAAAAATCAAATTGACTACATCTGTGGAAGTCAACGATGGAAAAGCTCTATAACATCGACAAAGACAAAACCTGGAGCTGACTGTGGTACAGATCATCAACTACTAGTATGCAAACTCAAGCTAAAGCTGAAGAAGAGCAAACCACTCATGAATGCAGCAAAATATGACCTTGAGAATATACCACTGGAATTTAAAGACTGCCTGCAAAATCGATTTGCTGCTTTAGATACAAATGATAGAGTTCCAGAAGAGTTATGGAATGACATCAAGAAGGTTGTGTTGAAAGAAAGCGAGAAGTCTCTACAAAAGGTAAAAAAGAAAAAACGGCCAAAATGGATGACGGAAGAAGAAACTCTGAAAATTGCCCAGAAACACAGAGAAGCTAAAGCCAGAGGAGAAAGAAAGACAATCACAGAACTCAACAGAGATTTCCAACGTGCAGCAAGACAGGACAAGGAAAAGTACTACAATGATGCATGCAAGGAAATAGAAGCAGAAACTATTAGAGGAAGAACAAGATCAGCTTTCCTAAAGCTACGAGAGTTAAAGAAAAAGTTCCAGCCTCGAATTGGAATGTTACAAGATGCTCAAGGTTCTATGTTGAATGATGCTGAGAAGATCAAGAAAAGATGGAAGGAATATACAGAGTTTTTATATGCTAAAGATCAAGTGGACCAACAGCCGTTTCAACCTGTACCTTGTGATCTGGAACCATTGGTGATGAAAGAAGAAGTTGAAGCAGCATTGAAAGCCTTATCAAAGAACAAAGCACCAGGCATTGATTGCATTCCCATAGAAGTATTACAGCAATCTGATGCAGCTGTTACCGTACTTACAAGGCTCTGCCAAGAAATATGGAAGACAGCATCATGGCCAACTGACTGGAAAAGATCTGTGTTTATACCAGTACTAAAGAAAGGTGATCCAACTGACTGTGGAAATTATCGCACAATCGCTCTGATCCCACATGCCAGCAAAATTCTACTGAAGATTATTCAAAAGAGACTACAATCATACCTGGAACGAGAACTACCTGAAGTGCAAGCAGGGTTCCGAAAAGGGCGAGGAATGAGAGACATCATTGCGGATGTGAGATGGATCCTTGAAAAGACTAAAGAATACCAAAAAGATATCTATTTGTGCTTTATCGACTATAGCAAAGCTTTTGACTGTGTAAACCATGAGAAACTCTGGGCCACATTAAGAAGCATGGGTATACCAGAACACCTGATCGTTCTTTTGCACAATCTGTACATTGATCAAGAAGCAACAGTTCGAACGGAACAAGGAGAAACAGAATGGTTTAAAATAAGCAAAGGTGTAAGACAAGGCTGCATACTTTCCCCCTACCTATTTAATTTATATGCAGAACAAATCATCAGAGAAGCAGGATTGTATGAAGACAACAGAGGTGTGAAGATTGGTGGAAGACTCATCAACAACCTTCGCTATGCTGATGATACCACATTACTGGCGGAAAGTGAAGATGATCTGAAACATTTGCTTCTCACAATCAAAGAACATAGTCTCAAAATGGGCCTGCACCTTAATGTAAAGAAGACAAAGATCATGACAACTGGCATAATCAACAGGTTCATCGTCGAAGGAGAAGAAATTGAAATCGTGAATAACTTTAACCTACTTGGATCAACTATCAATAAAGAAGCAACAAGCAGTCAAGAAATCAGACGACGCATTGCTCTTGGCAGAATGGCTATGAAAGACCTAGATAAGATTCTCAAGAGCAGAGATGTCTCTCTCCATATAAAGATTCGACTTGTTCAAACCATGGTATTTTCAATAACATCATATGGATGTGAAAGCTGGACAGTGAAAAAGATAGACAGGAAGAAAATTGATGCCTTTGAATTATGGTGCTGGCGGCGAATACTGTGTATACCATGGACTGCCCGAAGAACAAACCAGTCTGTACTAGAGGAGATCAAACCTAAGCTTTCTTTAGAAGCTCAGATGACAAGACTTCGACTTTCATACTTTGGACACATCATGCGGAGAGAGAGATCATTAGAGAAAGACATCATGCTTGGCAAGATAGAAGGTCAACGCAAAGGAGGAAGGCCAGCAATGAGATGGATCGATACAATAACAGCAGCTACGGGTACCAGTCTGTCAACAATGAGCCGCCTGACTGAAGATCGAACACAATTTAGGATAGCTATCCAGAGGGTCGCCATGAGTTGACTCCGACTCGACGGCACTTAACAACAACACTACCCTAAAGATAAAGGACAAGGATTTGACAGTAAAACCTACGATACGATACCTAGGCATCACCCTCGACCAGCGCCTCAATATGAAAACCCACATAAAAAACATAACAAAATGAATATATCACAAGATACGCACACTACGCCACTTAATACCTTTACTGGAACCCACAGACTTCAGAACCGTCTACCAAGCCTTGGTAATGCCTCACCTCGACTTCGCAAATGCAATTCTACATGGTCTCCCTCAATCAACTTTAAATCCTCTCCAACTAGCGATGAACACCGCTGCCAGAGTACTTGAAGGAATATCAAAGACAGACCGCATAACTCCAATCCTAAAAAGACTCCACTGGTTACCAACCAACGCAAGAATCCACTACAAGATCCTAATCACTACTTTCAAAACCTTAAACAATCAAGCACCATCAACGGTCGCCAACCTTTTACACATGCAGACCCTCAATAGAGCCAGAAGATCAGCTGCTATAAATACATTAACAATCCTGAAACAAACAGTCAGATACACTAACGTAACATCTAAAAGAGCCTTCAGCATTCACGCCCCAATAGCTTGGAATGCCCTCCCACCAGAATTGAGAGCTATAACCAGCCTAACACAATTCAGAAAAAGTCTCAAACACCACCTCTTCTTAAGCTATTTTCCAATTTAATGTTTCATAAGGGAAATACTACCACCATATTCAGACCAAGACAACCTCAAATGTAACTAACGCGTATAGATTATTGTATATAGTTATATAGTGGACATAGTTTACCTTTTATTCCCAAGTTCTAAACTCCTGTTACTTGTAAAATGCACTACAGTTTTCTGTATGTATATGTTTGTTTCATGTAAACCGCGCTGATGACAATAGTGCGGTATATAAGAGATGTTAAATAAATAAAATAAATAAATAAATAAGCGGGCGGAACAGGGGGCCTTTCGTTGGGGACATAATCATGCCCATCTTACGCTGATCCCTAAACCGGGTAAGGATCCTTTGCTAGTGGGATCATATCGTCCTATCTCCTTGCTCAATTTTGATATCAAATTAAATGCAAAAGTGTTGCCAATACGACTGGCAGCCGTTTTAGGGCATCTGGTCCATGACTCGCAGGTGGGGTTTGTCAAAGGGCGCTATGCGGTTCGGAACCTGCGTAAGATCTTAGCCTCTTTGGAATGGGTGCGTGCTCATCGGTTACCGTCCCTGCTTGTCAGCTTTGATGTGGAAAAGGCCTTTGACAGGGTGGATTGGCAATACCTACGTAACCTTCTCCCACATTACGGATTGGGTGTTCAGTTTTGTAGAATGGTGGAGAGCCTTTGCACCCAGCCAACAGTGGGGTTTTGTGCAATGGGGTACTCTCTGAAGACGTTCCTTTGGAATGGGATACGCGTCAGGGATGCCCCCTTTCTCCTTTATTGTTTGTCTTGTCACTCGACCCCCTGATACGGACCATTGAAGCCTCCCGCGAGATACAGGGAATACGAATGGGCACCCAGATGTTTAAACTCTCCGCCTTTGCGGATGATCTTTTGGTACACCTACTTACCCCGGATCAGTCGCTGTCGAAGTTGTTGGAGGAGTTTATGAGATTTGGTGGTATTGCAGGACTGCGGATCAACAAGGATAAAGCTGAAGCCTTAGATGTATCGGGCCAGCTGCGGGGGAGTTGGGTGGGTGCCTTTCCTCTTAAGTGGGCGATTGATGAATTTCTTTATCTCGGCATAGTGCTGACCTGTAATCCCCGGGCCCTTTATGTGAGTAACCTTGAGAGAACACTGCGACGGCTGCAGGTACAGTTGAAAGCCTGGGATCCCCTGCCTCTCTCCTTATCAGGGAGGATAGCGGCGGTTAAAATGGTGCTCCTACTGCGGCTGTTGTATTGGTTTCAGACATTACCTGTTTGGTTATTGCGCCGAGATGTGCGCCGCTTGGAAGCCGCTATTAGATGTTTCCTGTGGAAGGGAGGGAAGGCACGTATTTCTTGGTCGCGGCTGTTGGGGACGTGGCGTGACGGGGGGATGGGTCTTCCAGATCTTGTAGGTTATGCTCTGGCCTGCCAGGCTCGACATCTTGGAGATTGGTTGGGAGGGACAGATGTGTATACGCCCCGGGCTTTGGAGGAGTGCTTTGTGGCACCGTTGATGCTGTTGGGAGTCTTACATGGGACGCAGCAGGCTCTCCCTAGTCAGGTAGTGCGGAGTGAGTTGATTGGTTCGGTTATCAAGACTTGGAAACAACTTAATGTCCACTGGAATACAGCCTGGAAGGTTTCTAGTTGGCTGCCCTGGCTGCAATGCTGCTTTTACGCCTGGTTCGGACACGGAGACCTTTCGGGACTGGAGTAATCGGGGAATACGGAATGTTGGGCACGTAGTGGAGCCATCAGGGCAGTGCAAATCTTTTTTGACCTTGAGTAGGGAGTATGATTTACCTACTAACCATTCCTTTGCTTATATGCAGATTGCTCATTATGTGTCCTCTCTGCCGCAAGAGGAGTTACACGTTGACAGGTCAGCCCGAATATTGGAATTTTTTGGGTTAGGGGAGGGAAAGTCCCCCGTCGATCAAAGATCTCAAGAAGCGTTTGGCTCGGCTTAGTACAGGTCATGACTATCGAGGGGTTGAGGTGGCTTGGGAAGTGGAGTTGGGAGAAGTCTTACCCCCCGGATCAGTTAGGCAGGTTTTAAAAGGGATTGTGAGGCTGACACAGGAAATGCGCTGGAGGGAGAACAATTTAAATGTGTAACCAGAGCGCACTTTTCTCCGCGGAGGGCGTTCCGTAGTCGATTGACCACCGATGGCTGCTGCCCTAAATGCGCGGAACCACTAGCGACCTTGCTACATATGTGGTGGGGTTGCAGAGTATTGCGCTCCTATTGGACCAAGATATGTGCTTTTCTAAATCGCTTGCTACAGAGACGGGTGCGCTGGTCCATGGCCCTTGTGGTGCTGGATCGGCTTGACCCCCCTTGCCCGGTGGTAGAGGGGGAACGCCTGTTGGTGCGCAAGGCCTGTTTGGTGGGGAAGGGTCCCATTCTTCGCCTTTGGAGGGATTGCAGCGCGCCTACCTTTGGTGAATGGCGTAACTGCTTCCATCAAATGATGTTAACGGAACGATGGGGGGCGCAGGGCAGTGTCAAACGTTGGACAGCCTTCATGCGTGTATGGGAGCCCTACATTCAACAGTTAAATGCCAGGAGTCATAATGAGATCTTACAAGTTGGTAGCTGAGCTATTGGTGGGAGATGTGAGGTGTTTTGTTCCACTGGGGGTTCCAAGTTGTGGGGAGTGTGCTGAGGGTGGAGGGGGGAGGGGAGGGGGGTGGCGGGGGATGGGGTTGGGGGCATATAAAGGGGGGAAAATGCTCTTCCACCTTTTCTGTTCTGCTCTGTTACTACTCCGAGGGGGGGATCAGAGTCCACCCCTCTTGGAAATGTATATATCTGCTGTATTGTATTCGTTGGTGGTTATAAAATAAAGTATATAAAAAAGGATATAGCGTCATTAGAAAAGGTACAGAGAAGAGCCACCAAAATGGTAAAGGGAAGGATACTCCTATGAAGAAAGACTAAAAAGGTTAGGGCTCTTCAACCTAGAAAAGAGACGGCTGAGGGGAGATATGATAGAAGTCTATAAATTAATGAATGGAGTGGAACAGGTAAATGTAAATCGATTGTTTACGTCATCAGACTATAAAAAGACTAGGGGACATGCAATGAAGCTACAGGGTAACCTATTCAAGACTAAAAAGAGAAAAAGGTTTGGACAAGTTCCTGGAAGAAAGGTCCACAAATCATTATTAAAAGGGACCCAGGATATCACTGCTTGACCCAATACAAGCATTGAGGAACCTGTGTCTTTTGGGGAGACTGCTAGGTACTTATGACCTAGATTGGCCACTGTTGGAAACAGGATACTGGGCTCGATGGACCTTGGTCTGACCCAGTATGGCGTATCTTATGTTCTTATGACCAATTGGGTTCATCTAGTCTGCTCAGTAAGGTGGCTAGAGTAGGTGTACCCACCACTCTGTGCAGATCACCTCTCTCTATTTGTTGACATATAAGAAATAGTTTTTTTTTTTAAATTTATTAAACTTTCTTATTTACAATAATGAAAACAAGTAAGAAAAAGAGAATTACTGAATACACTACAAAAAGAAACAAAAGAAAAGAAAACATCTTGCAAGTCCACATCAAGGGGAAACTGACATCACAGCATACTTTAAAATTAGGCAAAACAGCACCAGCTATCAGGGGGCTAATAACATACACTAAGAGTGCAATTTAAGAAAATTTTCCAACTTAGACGCTTCAAAGAAAACATATCTACTTCCTCCCAATGCCACCAGGCATTTACAAGGCAACTTAAAAAAAACAAGGCAAGACGCACAGCTTTAAGGCATAAAAGCTCTGCGTCTGGCCCAAGTCTGCCTGGAGATGTCAGGGAAATATTTATCTTCTGTCCACAAAAAAAGTGCATTTTTATTCTGAAAATATAACCGTAATATCAACTGTTTATCAATTTTTGACTTAAATGACATGAGTAGCTCCAGTAGCAATTACATTATTCGACAACTCAATAAAGTCAGATATAGTCAAACTCTCTACCACTTCGGAATCCCCTTGTTGTTCCCTGTCAATATTCAAAACTTTCTTTGCTGTGGGCAAATATATACTGTCAATTAGAAGCTTATCAGTATCCCAATAACCCAAGACCTGAATTCAATACTTATAGAATAAATCTAAAGGAGTCAGGAATCGGGTTATCGGGAAGTTTGTTGTTGTTAAGTGCCGTCGAGTCGGAGTCGACTCATAGCGACCCTCTGGATAGCTATCCTAAATTGTGTTTGGTCTTCAGTCAGGCGGCTCATTGTTGACAGACTGGTACCCATAGCTGCTGTTATTGTATCGATCCATCTCATTGCTGGCCTTCCTGGAATTCCACCCTCTGAATGCACGTATCAAAAGATGACATCTGATCATTACAATAATCTAATTTTGTCACCGTTTCAGATGTAAATGCAGAAAATTGTGAAATAGTACGATTCAACGAGGCATTGATTCATGATAACGCCAAATATCAGACAATGTAATATCATCCTTCTTTTCTCTCGGTGATTAATAAGATCTTGTGATCCACCTAAAACCTTGGATGCATGAACAACACGGGGTAAAGCAACAGCACCCCATTCTGCCACAACAACTGAAGTTATAGTGGAGTTAGAGATATCAGAGGGATGCAATGGACAGTGGGGATGGGTTAACCCCCAACGCAGAAGAGGAGCAGTTCGAAGAAGGCAGAGACTCAGAGGACAATAATGCCAGATCTTGTGGATTCACAACAGATGCCACTACATACTTGTCCATAGGATCAACAATCTTGACTGCCTTATTAAGATTGATCATACTCACTGTTGGATGTTTTCTTCTTTCATCCCTTCGGACATGCCTGCGGCCTCATACCACAATGCACAGCCATGATTTAAAGCCCTCTGAGATGACATAAGAGGCAACGCTGCATGATAAGCTCCACAGGAATGTCAATCCAAAAGCAGCTTCCACCACGTAGTCCGGTAAGCAGAAAGTAGTATCAGATGTCAGTTTCCCAGAAATATTTCAATTTATTTTGATTTTATCATCTTGCTCTAAAGATGTGTCTGTCCCATGCCATTTGGAATTCCATTACTGTATTTGCCCCCACCACCTCCATCAGGCAGGCTTTCCAAACATCTACCACCCTTTTAGTGAAAAAGTATTTCCTGACACTGCTTTTAAGTTTACCCCCTTGCAGCTTCATTTTATGCCCTCTAGTTTTACAGCTTCCCCTTCTTTGAAAAAGGTTTATTTGTTCATTAATACCCTGTAAGTATTAAAGGTCTGTATCATATCTCCCCTCTCCCTCCTCTCCTCTAGGGTATACATATTTATCTCTTGAAGTCTCTTCTCATACATCTTCTGGCGCACATTCAAAATCATTTTGGTTGCCCTTCCTCTGAATCGTTTCAAGTCTGTTTATATCTTTTGTGAGATATGGTCTCACAAACCGAACACAATACTCCAAGTTAGGCCTCACCAACATCTTGTACAGGGCCACTAATACCTCCTCTTTTCTGCTCGTTATTCCTCTCTGTATGCAAGCCAGCATCCTTCTGGCTTTGGCTACTGCCATGTCACATTGTTTCTGAGGATCTCAAGGTGGCAAAACAATCACTCTGAGGTCCATCTCCTTTCAAGGGATGAACTTTAAGTGAGAAGAGAACAGGTCCTCCAGGACAATCGGTCCCTGCCACAACAGGCCCCGAGACAGAGGCAACTGAAGAGGAGGTGCCTGCAGGAACCGCATCAGGTCTCTGAAGCACACTCTCCTCAGCCAATCCAGAGCCACCAGGAAATCCTGCCCGGGTGTCATTCTATAAGCCGAATCACACTCCCCGAATTACACGCCCCATGGAGGAAATGCATACAGCAGATGCCAACTTGGCCAAGGCTGGGCCAGGGTGTCGATGCCCTCGAACCCTGTCTACATGCAGCAACTGAAGAAGGGGCAAACTTTGGCAGTGGAGCAGGTCACATCACATCCATTTTGGGAGAGACCCCAGCAGCACAGAATCAACTGAAAATGCCACCTGACAACTCCCATTCTCCAGGATCCAGAGAGTGCTGGCTGAGGAAGTCCACTTCCACAATGTCCTCCCCAGCAATGTGCTTAGCCGACAGGGCTAGGAGGATCTTCTTCACCCAGACAAACAGGAGAGCCATCTCCAGAACTACCCTGGCACTCCTCATGCTGCATTGCCAATTGACATAACCCATTGCCATGGTGCTGTCCGAAAACACTCAAACTGCCCAGTCCTCGACCAGGGTCCAGAAATGCAGAAGAGTCAACCTGATGGCTCCTGCCTTGAGGCGGTTGATGGACCACACCACTTCCCTGCAGTTCCAACAGCCCTGGGCTGTATGGTCTCAGCAATGGGCTCCCCAGCTAGAAAGACTAGCATCTGTTGTAAGCAGGATCCAGGAGAACTCCTCCAGCAATATGCCCTTCCTCAGATGACAGGGCTGCTGCCACCACCGCAAGCTGGTCTTCACCATCATCAGGAGCTGAGCTTGAACTCCTGAGCGCTCGGGGACCACAGAGTCAGTGAGGACGACTGGAGCGGTCACATGTGAACATGAGCCCATGGCACCATTATCTATGGTCGCTGCCATCAATTCAAGGAGTTAAAGATAATCTCAGATGCTGGGAGCCTGCTCTGCACAGAACAATGCCAGATAATCCAACAGTCTTTTCCTCTGGCAGGAAAACTCTGCTCACTCAAGGGTTGAAACATGCTTCCAGAAACTCCAGGGATTGGGAAAGCAACAGCTGGCGCTCTTTCCCTGATTGATCACCCAGCCAAGACTTTCTAAGAAGGATGCCACCCGAGATGCTTCTGAAAGGGAACGGGCCCAGATATGGATGGACACAGATCCCTCGGTGCCACAGCCGCCACCACCATGACCTTGAAGAACAACCTTGGGATGGTGGATAACCCAAAGGGGAGGGCGATGAACTGATAGTGGGAGCCAAGAATGGCAAAATGCAGATACGTTTGCTGATTGTTCGAATGGAAAGACAAACTGTTAAAGAGAGACGGAAATGGGTGAGTTGTCCCAGTGCAGCGAACAAAAAGGGGCTGTGGGAGGCACAAGTAGCCTTAAATGAGCTATTGCATAAAAGAGCTAAGAAATCATTCATGTATTAGCATTATCAGTTATATCACTTTGGGGACAAGCCTGGGAAGCTTCTGGCACAGTACCTGCAAAGTAGTGGGGGTACTAGATCGGTAGCGGCGCTGCGAGATAGTCAGGGTAGGTTGCAGAAAGAGGGACCAGCGATTGCTCAAGTGTTTCGATCCTTTTATCAAAAATTGTATGCAGAGGAGGAGGGGTCCGTGAATAGAATGGAGGAATATTTGCGAGAGCTGAAGCTGCCGAGTTTGGAAACCGAGCAGCGGGCCCAGCTGGATAAAGTAATAACGCTCAAGAAGTGCAGCAGGTCATTCAGAAAGCCAGTTGCTATAAGGCACCGGGGCTCGATGGATTTGGGGCCGAATTTTACAAGATTTTGGAAAATTATGTGTCCCTATCTTTGACGGCGGTGTATCGCCAAAGAGCAGAAAATGGTATATTTACCTGGGGAGACAATCATGCGCACATTATATTAATCCCTAAGCCAGGGAAGGATCATACACAGGCAGCCTCTTATCGGCCAATTTCGTTGCTAAACTTTGATTTGAAGGTGATGTCTAAGATCCTGGCGGATCGGTTGGCTTCAGTGCTGGGTGAATTGGTGCATGATTCGCAAGTGGGCTTTGTGAAGGGACGGTATGCGGTGCGTAACCTGAGGAGAATTCTGTCATCATTGGAATGGGTACGAGATCAAGACTTGCAGTCACTTTTGGTTAGCTTTGATGCGGAAAAAGCTTTTAACCAAGTGAATTGGCAATACCTGAAATGTCTTTTACCATATTACAGCCTGGGACCTTCTTTTTGCAGCATGGTGGATATTCTTTATAGGGGGCATACTGCGGGGGTGATATGTAATGGAGTGCTGTCAGAAAAGTTCTCCTTAGAGATAGGTACGCGACAGGGATGCCCACTCTCCCCCCTGTTTGTGCTGTCACTGGATCCTCTAGTACGAAGGATAGAGGCCTCCAAAGATATATGGGGGGGGGGGGGGGTGCGGATAGGAGCATATGGGTTCAAGATAGCAGCATTTGCTGATGACATGCTAGTGCATCTGCTATCCCCGCAACAGTCGTTGTCTAGATTATTGGAGGAATTTTCAGGGCTTGAAAGTTTTGCGGGACTTCGCATTAACATGGATAAATCAGAGGCCCTGGATGTGTCTGGACAACTTAGAGGGAGATAGGGTAATACCTTTCCCCTTAAATGGGCAGATGATTACTTTACTTATTTGGGTATTCTCTTGCCTAGGGAGCCGAAGGAGCTTTATCAGCGGAATTTTGAGAGGATCTTCCATAGATTACAAACACAGTTACAGGCGTGGAGCCCGCTTCCTTTGTCTTTGCTGGGTAGGGTAGCAGCGCTGTGGATGGAGGTTTTGCCCCGGGTGCTGAATTGGTTGCAAACTCTCCCAGTGTGGCTGTTGCGATGGGACCTAAATCGCTTGGATCGAGAGAGTCGGGGGTTTTTGTGGAAGGGGGCAAGGGCACGTATTCCGTTGAACCGTTCAGGGGGGGATGGAGAAAGAGGGGGATAGGGGTCCCAAATCTAAGGCTATATGCATTGGCTTGTCAGGTGAGGCATTTAGGGGATTGGTTGGGGGACACGAAAGTGTTTACCCCCCCCCCCCCCCCGCCCAAGCGCTCGAGGAAGCCCTCGTGGCTCCTCAATCATTGTTGGCGGTCTTACACATAGAGGGGTCAGATCTTCCAGCGAGATTAAATGGCAGTGTACTGCTGACTTCAGCGAGGCGCATCTGGCAACAATTGAATAGGTATTGGGATAGATCCCCGAAGGTCTCGAGTTAGTTGCCCTTGCAGGGTAATATTAAGTTTCCTCCGGGCTCTGATACCGTAATTTTTAAGAAGTGGCAGGAACTCGGGATTCGGAACCTCAGTCATGTGCTAGATTCGATGGGGCAATGTAAATCATTTGAGACCCTTCGCAGGGAGTATGAAGTGAGTGAGCGTCAGTGTTTTGCATTTGTTCAGATCTCCCACTATGTGGCCTCCCTTCTGGTGGGTGAGTTAACAGTGGAAAGTTCAGTGAAGATACTGGAATTCTTTGCCCTGGGGGAGGAGTCCCCCCCCCACACACACAATCTCGGATCTGAAGAAAAGACTTGATAGATACACCGTTCTGCCGGATAACTCGTCTGAAGAGGCTTCTTGGGCAGCAGAGCTGGGATTGGAGATAGCCTCTGGCTCCATTAGGAAGGCATTGGGGCGGATAGCAGGATTGGTAGAAGGGGCCCGATGGAGAGAGGTGCAGTTCAAGTGTATCATCAGGGCACATTTCTCCCCGAGGAGAGTGCTGAGGAGTCACCTTACTTCAGACGGGGTTTGCCCAAAGTGTTCTTGTCCCCTTGCAGATCTGAGTCATATGTGGTGGGGATGTCAGAGACTTCAACCTTATTGGACGAGAATTAGTAATTATGTGAGCAGTTTGCTCCAACAACAGATTAGGTGGACCGGCCCCCTGGTTGTTCTGGATCAACTTGGACCACTTCACCCCAAGGGGAGGTGGGAACGTCTGCTGGTGCAGAAGGTATGTCTGGTGGGGAAAAGACCGATATTGCATAGATGGAGAGAGCAGAAAGCCCCCACCTTTTGGGAATGGCGCAATAGTTTTCATCAACTGATGCTTTTTGAGAGGGGGGGTGCTAGGGGAAGTGTTACACACTGGTCTTTATTTCTGCTGGTAAGGGAACCATATATTCAAAAATTGAATCCACGTACTCTCAACGAAATACTTCAGGTGATCTAGGAGAGGGTTCGATAGGTTGGAGGAGGGGAAAGGAAGGTTTTATAAGATAGGGTAGGGGGCAGATAGGTGACAGATGTGTGTTCCCTTTGTTCATTGTGGGAGGAGGCTACGATGGGGAGGGGGGAGGGGAGGGGGTAGTAGGGGGTAAAAATGTTTTGTTCCACAACTGCCTGGTGGATAAGAGACAACCCCGCCTGGAGGAGTTATGTAGTTATGTATTGAGGTGTGTTTGTGTTGATGTGGATCAATAAACAGAAGTTATAAAAAAAGAATAATTAAGGCACAAATGGACACTACTTGTGCAACTTCCTTTGTTAATGTGGGCAGAAACAAACGTCTGATTAAACTGCGGTTGTCTGAACATTTTGGTAGCTTGAATAATGGAGTTATAACTGCTCCTATGGTTATTCATTTCCATCAATGCCAGCATGTCACAACAGATTTTCTTTGGAGAGTGACTGATGTAGTTCCAACTACTTGGAAAAATGGTGATAAAGATTAACTGCTTAATTATAAGAAGCAACAATGGGTTTATCAACTAAATACCCTTTCCCTTAATAGACTTAATGAGCTTGAACTACCATGCTCCTCCCCTGATGCAGAGATTGATTGAAACATGAATTCATGTTGGGAAGATATTAGGGAGTTAAGATAAGTTGTGGTTATTGAAAAGACTGCTATTGAATTATGTAAAAAAAAACTCTTAAAAAAAAAAGAAATATGAACCGATGATTGAAAGTGTATGGGTCATTAGAAGGTTGAAATACTAGGAGATGGCGAGTCTCATGTGAGAGGTTGCTATAAATCTTTGCTTGATATTCCGAGGTTCGTTTTTAAAAAAAAATTTCTATGGCTATTTATGTTCTCTGATAGACTGGACTGGTGTTTAAAAGTATCTTTTGAACTTAGTAACGTCATGGCCAGGGCCGGATTTACCTTGAGTGAGACCCTACGCCAACAAAAATTGTGGGCCCCCAGCAGGGGCGGCCCAAGGGGAGTGCGGGGCCTCATTTGCATAAATATTTGCATAATGTTACCATATACTAACTTTTAGTAAACATGCCTCTTAATGAGTGTATGGATAAAGAAAGACTAAAAGATTTCTACATTACTATAATCCAGTGCCAACTGCCAGACACATTAGGAACTACTACAAACACTGCCCATTTAGAACCCATAGCAAACCCGCCGTATCCTAACAGCACTACCAGGACTCACAAAGCACCATACTCTACCAATCAAAAGGCAATACTGCAAATATTAAACCAATACATTTCAGAGAACAACAATACATGACCTACTGGGGAAAGAGAACAAGTGGCAATGTCAAATAGGAATTATATAAACAGAACACCTCAGCTCAGTGACACATGCAGAACATAGACCATCACCAAACAAGTAATCACAATTTAGAAACAGGAAGACAATAATTAAACTGGGAATCCCAAAAGCCAAACTTGGAATGTACAACACTGTAGAAATAAAACTATACATTAATTTGCTCTTGTATTAAACAAAGCACAGACATTAATGATGCACATTTACCAGAGCTGACATATTCCAATTAATAAATTCAAAATAAAGAGATATTTTTCTACCTTTTGTGCAATTTTTTCAGCTGCAATTGCTCCAGCCACTTTCTTCTGGTTTCTTTGTGTCTTCTGCTAACTCTCCATCGTCTGCTGTCCATTTGTCCTTTCTTCTCTCTTCTAGTTTTTTTCCATTCTCTCTCTACATCTGCTTTAACATACTAATCTTTCTTTCTCCTTTTGCTCTTTCCTCATTCCTATTTCATCCACTCAAATTTTACCCCTCCATCCTCAATCCCCACTTACTCGCCCAATACCCGGCCAATTGTAGATTTTTTATCCCTCCCACACAAAATATTTTTCCCTTCTCCATTTTACTCTTCCAGCCCCATCCCATTCTAATCCTCCCCCAACATCAGCTCCCTTCTAGTTCCAGCCTCACCCAGCATCCATTCCCTTCTAGTCCCTGCATCAGCCCATTTCCAGTCCTAGCCACCCATCAGCCCATTTCCAGTCCTAGCAACCCCCCAACCCAATACCAGTCCTAGCCCCCCATCAACCCACTTACAGTCCTAACCCCCCATCACCCCATTTTCAGTTTAAGCCCCCCTATAACCCATTACCAGTCCTAACCCCATCAACCCATTTCCAGTCAGCCCCCCATAGCCCATTGCCAGTCCTAACCACCCCCATCAGCCCACAGCCCATTACCAGTCCTAACCCCATCAGCCCACCTCCAGTCTTAACCCCCCCAGCCCATTTCCAGTCCTAGCCCCCCCCCATAGCCCATTACCAGACAGCCCCCATCAGCCCACAGCCCATTACCAGTCTTAACCCCCCCCAAGCCAATTACCAGTTCTAAACCCCCCCAACAGCCCATTACCAGTCCTAATCCCATCAGCCCACCTCCAGTCTTAACCCCCCCCAGAGCCCATTACCAGACAGCCCACAGCCCATTTCCAGTCTTAACCCCCCCCAAAGCCCATTACCAGTCCGAACCCCCCCAAAGCCCATTACCAGTTCTAACCCCCCAACAGCCCACAGCCCATTACCAGCCCTAACCCCATCAGCCCACCTCCAGTCTTAACCCCCCCAGCCCATTTCCAGTCCTAGCCCCCCCATAGCCCATTACCAGACAGCCCCCATCAGCCCACAGACCATTACCAGTCTTAACCCCCCCCAAAGCCCATTACCAGTTCTAACCCCCCCAACAGCCCACAGCCCATTACCAGTCCTAACCCCATCAGCCCACCTCCAGGCTTAACCCCCCCCACCCCATTTCTAGTCCCAGCCCCAGCCCCAGCCCCCCCAAACGCCCATTACCCGTCAAACCCCCCCCCCCCCCCCATCGGCCTAAAATAAAATTTAATTTAAAAAAAAACTGCTGGCTGCCGCCGCGGGGCCCCGTCTGCTGCCGCGGCAGCATGGACTGACCCGCGGGGGCCCCCTCTGCAAGCTGAATCCGTCGGTCCGTCGGTCCCTCCCTCCCTCCGTGCAGGCTGTGAGAGGCGCGAAGGGAGAGTGTCTCCCTCGCGTCTCTCACAGCCTGCACGGAGGGAGGGAGGGAGGGAGGGACCGATGGACCGACGGATTCAGCTTGCAGAGGGGGCCCCCGCGGGTCAGTCCATGCTGCCGCGGCAGCAGAGGGGGCCCCACGGCGGCAGCCAGCAGTTTTTTTTTTTTATTTTATTTTTTTAAAAAAAGCTAATTTGTTCTATTTTTGTGGGCCCTTGCCAGCTGTGGGCCCTACGCCATGGCGTACATGGCGTATAGGTAAATCCGGCCCTGGTCATGGCATGTCCCCTAACCAACTGATTTCACTCCACTCAGGATTTTATAGACCTTTATCACAGATCCCCTCATCTGTATCTTCTCCTAACTTCTTTACAATTTCATTCCCCTTTATCGTTTTGGTTTCCCTACTCTGTACTCTAACTCTGAAGCATCTTTTTTAAAGATGTTGCAATCAGAAGTGCGCACAGTTCTCAAGGTGTGTTCGCACCATGGAGCAGTATAGAGGCATTACGATGATCTTTGTTTTATTCTCTATTCCTTTCCTAGTAATTCTTCACATTCTGTTTGCTTTGTTTGTCCACTGCCGCAACACACTGAGCAGAAGATTTCAACGTGCTGCCCATGATCATGGTTAGGTCGTTCATTTGGAGTGGTGGCTCCTAATGAGGAACCTAGCATCGTATAGCTACAATTACGTTTATTTGTCACTATGTACATCACTGTTCACTTGGCCAAATTCAATTTCATTTGCCATTTGGATGACAAGTCTCCCATTTACCCAGAGGTCCTCCTGCAATTTCTCAGAATCCACTTGTGATTTAAATATTTAATAATCTTGTCTCATCTACAAGTCTGATCACCTCACTCATTATTCCCATTTCCAAATTATTTATAAATATGTTAAAAAGCACCGGTCCTAATACAGATCCCTGGAGCACTCCACTTTTCACCCCTTTCCTTTGAGAGAATTGACCATTTAGCCCTACTCTCTGTTTACTATCATTTTGTGGCATTTGAATCTGAAATGAAAAAAAATCCCAAAATTGAATTTACCTTTTTGTCATGAGCTAAAAATGACAAATGAAATTAAAATGTTTTCCATTCACACTCTCAAGTGCAAACAAGTGAGTAAGGATCACATATGCTCATGTCTCTCTCACTGTGTTATGTCTATAGCAAAACATCTCATACACCTGGCCTAACAAACATTTAGGACGATATGGTGAGAACACGCAACACGATTCCAGAGGCAGGCAGTCTCTTGGCTTCTGAGTTGTCTGCTAGTCTGTTACTCTTGAAGCCATACGAACACCTACCTATAAAGGCCTCTGGCCAGACAGACGTTCATCACCTGATCGTCTAACTTCTCGATTTGTGTCTGTCGCCTTAGGTTGTGACTGCATTAATCTGTTATATATTGTTGCTTTTATCATGCATCCCTTTGAATGACCTTGTTTTTGGAGATTTTATCATTAAATCAATAAAGTCAGTCTGTAATTCAAATCCACTAAACAGCTGAAGCAGCCAGTCTCTAACTCACAGACTTCACACAAACTTTCTTGAAACGTCTCATGGCTAAAAACAAAAAGGTTATTTTATTTTAAATTTCAGCAAGCAAGTGGCAAAGGGTCTTATAAAATTAAGCTGTCAAAGCAGATGACTCAGAGAGGAAAGAGGCGGAGGTGAATGAGAACAGGAGAACAGGGAAACAGGAAGATGGGGGGCGGGGGTCATGAAGTCAAATGCTAGCAATCACTTTCCTTCCATAAAGTTCCCACATTTCCATGATGTTCGGCTTTCTTTCATGGAATATCTCGGAATACCAACAGGTCATTTCAATGGGCTAAATCAGTCCGCAGGGGGAGAAAAAAACCCAACATTTCCTCCTCTCTGCAAATCTTTAGCTTAGAAATAAACTAATTTACCACAGAAGGAATCTGACAGACCAGCTGATGGGATTTTCCATCTGAACAGTGGAATAAGCAGTGTCCCATGCTGCCATGTCCTTCTTAGGAATTTATATTACCACCAAAATGAATATTCATTGAAGGGGGAGGGGATGGTTTAATCTTTACATTCCATTTTAAAGCAAGGACTTCCCCTTCTTCCTAAACAAGCCTGGATAAACTTGAATTTCTGCAGCTGCGAACGGCACAGTAATAAACACAAAACAGTGTCAAGCCACAGTAAAGATGACACTAGCAAACTCACGCCAGAAACAGCATCAAGAATGCTGAAAAACTAGCTGCCTAGGGGTGACGTACAATGAAGCTCATCCTCAAAGGAGGCTGCCTCAGACAGAGAACAAAACACTCTATGATCAATGATTTCCCTTTATATCTTATTGTTTTACGACTAAACCCACATCCCCCAAAGAAAAGCCCAAAAGGAAACCAAATTTTCAACGGAGCAATGTTTTAAAGAAAAAAAAACAACAAAAGACCCAAAGAAATCCCCAAACCTTTATTTTTAGAGATCCTGTTCCTGTAAAAAGAATGTGTTTAGATTTCCCCAGCTGGAGTCCGCCTCATTCAGATGTGCGACACAGGGCCGTGTAAGCACAGACTTGCTTATGAGAGTGCAGAGAGGGAGCGTTTGAGGAACAATAGTCATTATGTAACGAGGATGGGGGAGGGGGGCTTATTTGGAGGAAAAGTAAATAAATCAAAGAACCACTAACCCTCAGCTTCACAAGAAGTTATCAAAGGCAACTTTCTCCTATACCCGTGGTTCTCAACCCAGTCCTCACACACGCTTATCCAGTCGGGTTTCCAGGATAACCACAATGAATATGCATGAGATAGAGATTTGCATATAATGGAAGCAGTGCATCGATGGTACATTTAGTAAATTTAAAACTAATTGGAGAAAATATTTTTTCAGTCAAGATATAATTAAGTTTTAGAAAGTGTTGCCAGAGGATATAGTAATATCTATTAGCGTTGCTGGGATTAAAGAGGTTTTGGACAAGTCCTAAACTATTTTTAAAGTAGACTGGGAGAAATCCCATGCTTATCCCTAAGATAAGCGGAATGGAAACTGTCTACTTTTGGGAACCCGACAGGTACTTGTGACCTGGGCTGGCCACTGTCGGAAATAGGATACTGGGCTTTATGGACCCTTGGTCTGTCCCAGTATGGCAAATCTTATGTTTTTATATGTTCACTATGGCTGTCCTGAAAACCTGACTGGCCAGGTGTGTCCCCAAGACATAGGTCGAAAACCCCCTTCCTACCACCATGTGTGTCTGTATCCGTCAGTGCCTTTTTGAATTCTCTCACTGCTTTTGCCCCACCCCCCTTTTCTGTGGTGGATGCCTGGAATGCCCTCCTGATGGAGATGGTGTGAACAAACGCAGTGACAGACAGAGGATACCTATATAACCAGAGGATGGGATCAAAGCAAACACATAAAACTTTTACACTTCAAAAAAATAGAAGGGGGGGGGGGTAACCTGCATAGGGAGGGAAACATATCCATAAATAAAGGCAACAGGAGGGGAAGCAACCTCAGGGCCAGACTAACCATGAGGCAAACTAGGCAGTCACCTAGGGTGGCAACTCCAGGGGGAGGGGAGAAAGGGGGGGGGGCAGGCAGCAGCAAAGAATAGGGCATTCAAAGCTAAAACAATAGATTTTGACAGCCAAGAGGGGTGTAAAGCTTAAGGTCTGCCTAGAGTGCCAACATCTTGGGTCATCTCTGGGTAACCTGCATGAGACAACTATGACTCTAGTCGCCTCACTGCGCTGGCTAAATGGACAATGCTAGCCTTTATCTGCCAGTCATTTATTGTGTTTCTATATTGTACATACAGAGGACAGAATAGCGTGCACCAGTCTGGAACTCTAACCCGCAGCAATGCACCATCCAGTTTAGAGATTTACGTATTCTTTACTGAGAGTACGAAGAAATAAAAGGTCAAACAGACTGTAGACGATCCATTTTCACAATTCACTGCTGACGGCTTGCAGCTTTCCCCATATTCCAGTGGACTCTCACAGCAACCATACGACCAACATTACAAACTGGTTCCTCATCTCACAGCTGGCTGCGAAGTTCGAGTGGGAGAAAATTTATTTACAGAAAGGTACAGTAAGATGGCGAGCCTCATCCACCAGAGATTTTGTAAACACTGAACCACTGCTGTACTGGAAAAGCACTGGGATCATGACCTGAATTATGGAAAAATGAAGACGTTTTGATCACCTGGGACATTCCCATTCCAGACATAGTGGTAAAAGGGGGAAAAAAGCCCCACATGAACGACATTATTAATAGAGGTATCCCTGCCAAGTGATTAATCCGTGCATCCTGTGTAGACAGAGAAAATCCTCAGGTACTGAGGAATGCAGTCAGAGACCAAGAAAATGTGACAGGAAAGATAGAGAAATAATTTCCCATGGTGCTGGGTACCACAGGCTTGAGGCTTGATTAAAAGCACACCTGGATAGGTTACCTATACCTATTACATCCTATGAACGCCAAGGGGCAGCTCTCTTTGGCACAATGCAAGTACTACGCCAAGCGTTTGCAGTAAATTTGAGAGTAAGATCATACTCCACATACCCGGGCTTAGGAGTGTGGTTTACTAAACATCTTGGTGTATGCAAAACCTACCCATTTGTAAACACTGCCCCCAAAATAAAGCTATGAGTTTTCCTCCTACTGCATTTCGTCAAATGTGATCCCCAGAGCTATTCCACCAGCCGGCACCTTGCGCTGGTTGTTTTGTTTTATTCTGAATTTTCCTTTGGGGGCACTTGCTAGATTTTAGGATCATTCAGGTTAGAGAGATGTGATTCTAAGTGCTCATTAGGACATGCAAATGGCAAACTAACCAGTGTGAGCTCAGACGACGACTGTTTTTGTGCAAATAATTATGGCATGCTTAGAATCAAGCCTAGAGCACCGGTTAGAAGCCTGTCTGTACATTTTACAAAGACCTATCCTGCACATAGTCAAATTATAATTACTTTGACCGTGAAAGTCAGATTAAAGATAAATACGCGGAGGTACAGGGAGCTAACATGATCTGCTTAATTCAGAAATGCAGTGACAGAGAAGAATCAGGATCACATCCCAGGACTTCTTTTGAAGCACAGGCCAATAGTCTAACCAGTGAGTCAGCCCCCCTCCCCAAATTATGCAGCTGTATCGCCAAAGTGAACAGGTACCAACTACAAACTCATTGGGGAACGGTCAAGTTCTGAAAAGTCAAAAAGATAGAGCCCCAAGTATTTAACAATGACACTGGTATACACCCTGTGTCATTTAGGGGCATGTTTACTAAAGTGCACTGTTAGCACGCAGAAAGACCCCAAAATTAGCATGGGAGGTAGACCCATACTAACTGTTGGGGGATGTGCCCAGCATGTCCCCATTCACTTACCGTAGTTACATACTAACTGGCCAGCACATCGAACATGAGCATACTTATTGCCACCCCGGTGACTGGCAGTATGTGGAGCAATGACCACCACACTATGCGCCTAACCTGCTCAGTTACCCTTCCCATGCTAATGTTTGGCGCAGGACTTTTATCGTATTGCCCCATACTAATTATCAGCATGGCACGTTTGGCATGTGGTAATCCCATGCTAACAGTACGCTTTAGTAAACATGCTATAAGCCTGGCTAGAGTGTACCTCCTCTCAACATTACCTCCATATATCAAAAGATATGCGATACTTTTAAAATTCCGAGATAATAGCAACACATTCTTGTCCCTACACAGTCCACACATGGCTCCTAGCCCCCAGAGAAAGCACGGATGGCGAAGAGTGGAAAAGCAAGCATGAAAACATATCCTGCGCAAACAAATAGTTTACGGCGCTCCTGCGTCTAAAAGAAGAAAGTACAGACTTCACGCGACAGGAGAAACAGCGACAGGGCAAATGAGTAATCAGAACACAAAAAAAACCAAGCGAACAACTTGTACTTTCTTATTTTAAATGTGCACACACCAAGCTTAATCGTTCACACGTCAAACCTTAATGCTGGGTTTTATCCAGCAACCACTCAAAGTACAGTGTCAAGGAGATAACATTTCTCGATGCAACAAGTTATAGTAGCTTCTCAGAGTAGATCTTTGTATAAGGCTAGAGGAGAGAAGTATGAACAGAGGAAGGAAAACGTGGGTTTCTCCAGTCTAGTCGGAGGTGGCACATCCGAGGATTTCTGCAGGCAAAATGCTCTCCCCTGTGGTTTGAGAAAAAATGTCTGGCATCCAATTCCCCCTCCTCTCTGCACAAACGCTTTAGATCCACAACACAATGTCAACACAAGTCTGCAGTTTTACACCATGGCTTAGCTTGTACCAACTGCTAGATATAATTCATTTATTAATCCAATTAGCATCTTCCAATTTATTCTGAAATTACAGGTGCAAAGTGATCAAGTCAGCGTATACAAGAGCATGGTATTCACAGAGATAAAACGATGTTACTTACCTGTAACGGGAGTTCTCCGGGGACAGCAGGATAAGTCAGCCACACCTGGTGATGTCAACCGACGGCGCCGAGACGAAAGTCCTCTCTATATCTCAGAAGGGCTTTTTGCCCTTCTGAGCATGAGCCCACTAGCCCAACCCCTGGTCCCGCCCCTAGCTGATCAGTTTGTCACTAGCTGAGGCCTTTTCGCTAGGGAGCGGGATAGTGAAGGCCAGGGCGGCCCCTGATAGGGGAGGACGGGCGGGATGGTGTGGCTGACTTATCCTGCTGTCCCCGGAGAACTCCCTTTACAGGTAAGTAACATTATTTTCTCCTAGGACAAGCAGGATGAGTCAGCCACACCTGGTGCGTCCCGAGCTGTGGGGCACTGTGGTAGGGGAGGCCCTGGCTAAGCTGATGGACATACTTAGTTGGAGCCAGGACTAGAATCAAGATTTATTTTCCAGATTTGTCCTGATAATGGTGCAAACAAAGCAGTGTGCAAACAGTGCAAAGGTCAACAGTGTACAAACAGTGCAAGTCAACAGTGCAACGGTGTAGTCAATTCCTAGTGCAGTCCGTGCAGTAGCGTCAGGCCCTCACGTGTGTGACGGTCCGGCTTAGTTTAGTTCAGCCGTGGCCAGTACCGCCTGGCCAAACACTGCTTCACATCCTGATATCTTATCGAGACAGTAGTGCTTTTGAAAGGTGTGCGGTGAGGCCCAGGTTGCGGCCTTGCAGATGTCCCTCGCTGGTATGGCCCGGAGGTTGGTGATGGTTGCTGCCAATGCCCTGAGCTGGTGCGCATGAATCTTTGGCAAGTCTTGTGAGCCTGCTTGCTGCAAGCAGTAGGCGATGCAAGAGGTGATCCATCCTGAGAGCGTTCGCTTGCTGACGGGTCGACCCAGCTTGTTGGGGTCATAGGAAACGAAGACTTGAGCTCCCTTCTACAGAGATGCTGTCCGCAGGAGATATGTGCGTAGTGCTCTGATGCAGTCCAGGGTGTGAAAGTGCTGTTCCTCTGCAGAGGAGTGGGGTTCTGGATGGAAACAGGGGAGCTCAATCGCCTGGTTGATGTGGAAGGCGGAGGGTACTTTCGGCATGAACTTTGGATGTGTCCGAAGGGTAGCTCTGTCCTGGGTGTAGGGAGGGTGCAATACCAGGGCTTGTAATTCGCTGATCCTTCTGGCCGAGGTGATGGCTATTAGGAATAAAGTTTTCCATGTCACATGCTTCAGCTCTGCTGATGACAGAGGTTCAAATGGTGGCTGTGTCAGTTCATGTAGAACGATGCTGAGATCCCATTGGGGCACGGGGTCTCATATTGGGGGTCATAAGTTAGCCAACCCTTTCATGAATCGTGTAACCAGTGACTGCTTCGCGATGGAGTCGCCTTCGGTCTGGTCGTGGAAGGCCGCGATTGCTGCCAGGTATACTCGGATGGAAGAGACTTTTAGACCGCTGTGGAAAAGGGAGGCAAGGTACTGAAGTACCATGGGCACCGGGCACGAGAATGAATGAATTAAGGTGATGCTGAAAGCACCAGAGGTTGAAACGTTTCCATTTCAGGACGTAAGATTTGCGGGTTGCAGGGCGACTTGCCTCGAGAACCACTTGCTGAACTTCAGTGGTAAGGTTGAAGGGTGCTAGAGTCATCCTTTCAGTTTCCATGCAGTAAGAGCCAGGGTCTTCAGCTTGGGGTGGAGACACTTCCCTTTCTGTGATGTGACCAGATCTGAGGTCAGGGGCAGCCTCAGTGGAGATTCCAGCGCGAGGCGGCGTAGGTACGGGAACCATACCTAACGTGACCAGTGAGGTACAATTAGAATGGCTATCGCTTTGTCTGAGATGATGCGCTGGATGGTCATCGAAATGAGAGGGGAGGGGGGGGAAGGCATATATCAGAGACCACTCCCCCCCCCATGACATGTCGAATGCATCCGTGGCAATGCTGCGGTTTAGAGGGGCGCTTCGAGCAGAATAGGGCACATTTCCTGTTGTCCTCCGTGGTGAAGAGGTCGATCTGTGGTTGTCCCCACCTCTGGAATAGGGCGGTAGTTATGCGGGGGTTGAGGGACCATTCGTGCGGGTCCATCTGGTGACCGAGCCTGTCCGCCAGATCGTTCTGTGCTCCCGGGAGGTAGGAAGCTCGAGGAATACAGTTCCTTGACAGCGCGAAGGTCCAGAGCTTGATGGCTTCCTTGCAGAGGTAGTGGGAGCCCATCCCCCCTTGCTTGTTGACGTAGAACATGGCTACTTGGTTGTCCGTTTGGAGTGGTACCGTCTTCCCTCAGATGAGGCTCTGGAACCTTGAGGGCTTAGAGGAGCGCTCTGAGTTCCAATAGGTTGATGTGTAAGGTGCGTTCCTCCTGTTCCCCGACTCCTTGGGAGCAAAGGTGGAGACAATGGGGCCCCCAGCCCACCAGCGAAACATCTGATGTGATGATTAACTGGTGGGGTTGCTGCTGTAGTGGGCGTCCTGCCGCCAGGTTCTCAGTGCGCATCCACCAAGTCAGGGAGCGCGCTGTTGCTGTGTTCATAGGAAGCCGCGATGAGAGTGGTTGTGTGTACTGATTCCAGTGGGTCCGCAGGTGCCATTGTAGGTGGCGCATGTGCAGTCTTGCGAGTGGCAGAACTTGTGTTGATGCTGCCGTGTGACCCAGGAGTCAGAGTACGTTCCGAGCAGACATCTGCTGAGTTGAGGAGAGGCACTCAGCCAGTTTGGTGATGGTGTTTCTCCGTAGTGGTGGGAGGAATGCTTTTGCCACTACCGTGTCTATCTCCGCTCCGATGAATTCCAGGCATTGTGTTGGACATAGGTTGGATTTCTGTAGGTTTACCCAAAATCCTAGGGCGGTCAGAAGGTTGATCGTGCTCTTGACTGCGGACTGTGTCTTCTGAGGGGACTGGCTGGCAATCAGCCAGTCATCCAGGTATGGAAACACACAGATGTCTTGTTTTTGCAGGTGTGCGGCAGCAACCGCCACGCATTTGGTGAAGACTCGTGGGGCCAGTGATAGGCCAAACAGAAGAACTCTGTACTGATAGTGTTCGTTTTGCACCTGGAAGCGGAGGTATTTCTGATGAGATGCATGTATCAGGATGTGCGTGTAGGCATCGTGCAGATCCAGTGAGGCCATCCATGCCCCTGGATGTATGAGCGGGAGAATTGAGCCCAGGGAGTACATTCTGAATTTTTCCTTTATTATGAATTTGTTCAGTTAGCGCAGGTCGAGGATAGGGCAAACTCTGCCCGATTTCTTGGGGATGAGGAAGATTCTGGAGTAGAAACCAGTGTTGATTTTGCTGACCAGTACCGGTTCTATGGCTCCTGCTGTCAGCAACGAGCGGATCTCTGAAGAGAGGGTGAGTAATGAAGGTAGTGAAATGCTGTTGCAGGGAGGTTTGTGTTGCAATGGGGGAAAACCGAACCTCATACTGTATCCTTCCTTGATGATTTTTAAGACTCATTTGTCCGTGGTGATGGTTTTCCAGGTATCTATGAAGGCTGTCAGGCGTCCCCCGGTGGGGGAGCTGGCTGTGGAGTTCCTGTCAAAAGGAAGGGTTGGCTTTCCCTGTGTTGGACGGTGCGCTCTTCTGTAGTTTTCGGTCCCGCTGGCACAGCTTGGCGTGATAGGAGGAGTTGTATTGGTGCTTGTAGCAGGGGGGGCTTGCCACTTGCGGTAGGAGTTGTAAATATTGTGCTTCGCGGAGGGAAAGGGTTTCTGGGGATGGTTATAAGTACGTTTTGAGGAGGAAGGAGGTTTTCGTTCTAGCCCTTCTTCTGCCAGAGTTTGTAATGTGGTGCATCAGTCCTTCATGTTGTTAACAGTGTCCTTAACCTTTTCACCGAAGAGTGTGTCCCCCGCGCACAGGGCATCTGCAAGGCGGTCATGTGTGTCTTCGCGAAGACCAGATGCCCATAGCCAGGCCAGGCGTCGGGCTGATATCGCTGTACCAGCAGTGCGGGCTGTCGTCTCGAATTTCCCTCTGACCTGGTGCTTGGTGCATTCTTGAAGGTCAGCCAAGGGCGCTGAGATGGAGGTCAGAGCCTCGGGGCTGAGGGCGCCCTTGATTTTGTCCATGAGTACATCCTGGTAGAGGGCGTGTTGTAGTTGATGCGCTGCTACTCTGGATGAGAGCATGGCTCCTTGGAAAGTTCTCTTTCCTATATCATCCAGGAGCTTGAGGTCCCGGGTAGGGGGACTGTTGGCGTGCGTATGCGTCGCTTTCACTCGCTTGAGAGCAGACTCAATGAAAATGGACGTGTGAGGTAGCTGTGTCTTGTCGAATCCCACTGTCGGTTGAACTTGATACTTTATGTTCAGTTTCCGCAGAGCGGCAGACCCCATGACAGAGTTCTGCCACAGCTTGAGTGGATTTTCCCGCAGTAAGGGGTGGATCATGAGGCGCACTGGTTTCCTGGGTGCTTCCAGGAATTTCCATGCTGCTTGGGTCTCAGGACGTAGGTCAGCTGGTAGGGTTGTGGTGATTCCAAGAGCGGAGGAGACCTTCTGCAGGAATTTGTGGTATGTTAAGTCCTCCGGATTGGCAGTAGATGGTTCAGGCGTAGGGGTGTCGGAGGTCTTGTGGGGTGCGAGGTCTTCATCAGGCGTTCCCTAGTTTACTGATCCCGCGTTGCAGCCGGATAGAGTCCATGGGGCACTTGGTTGATGGTTCTGGGTGAGCCAGCGGGTCTTGTGGTAGTCTGGCCTTCCCAGCTTTTTCAGTGGTGAGGGTTGTCTGGCTGGCCGACCACTGCTTGAAGCAGTCAGTGAAGAACTGTAACAGGTTCCTGGGTCCTCCAGCCGGAGGGGCTATCGGGGGGGGGGGGGTTCCTGAGGTGGGGTTCCGCTTACGGGCCTTTCTTCCCCAAAGGACAGCTGCTGCAAAGGGCTGGAGGGCGCTGAAAAAGGTTCAGAAGAGGAGGGGGGGTTCAGGAAAGTACCTGTGCCTCCTAGGGCTGATGCTGCTGCTGCTGCTGCGATATCTGATCCGGTCCCGATGGTGCCTTCTGTGTCTGTTTCTGACAGAGGGGCTTCTTCTGTTTCTGCTGTTCCAGTGCTGGTGAGCACTGGATCGGCGCCGGCGCAGGGAGCCGCTTCAGGATTGGGACCGGTATCGGCACTTGTCCCAGCATCGGCGCTGAGGAGAGCTGTGTGCTGTCCTTTCTGCAATGGAGCCAATCGCAGCTGGTGGGGCGGAGCCCACAGAAGATCCAATCGGAGCCAATGGGACGGAGATTGCGGCAGAGCCAATCATCGCCCGAGGAGCGGGGTTTTGATCCGACTGACCAATGGCTGCTGCAGAGGCAGAGAGACTGCTGGCTCAAGATGGCTGCCTCCAGGAGGGTCCCCACATGTGCCGTGTACCTCTGCTTGAACGCCAAGAGGGGAGAGCGTTGTGAGCCTGCCGGGGACGTAGGCCACGAGGGGCGTGTCCCGGGCTGCTCCGGAGTCCTTTGCAGTGGTTTTGGAAATAGAGGCAACTTTTGGGTTTTTGCCGGCGTGTGCATCATTCCGACAGGGATCCTTCTTCCGTCTGGGGTCCCTGTTACTGTTCGCTGCTCCCGATGCAGGTGAGGAAGCCAGGAAGTCCTTTAGGGCATTTCCACGGGATTTTCGTGCTCTGGGGGACATATGAGCACAGTGGGGGCAATCTTCTACCGGATGGTCCTTGTCCAAGCAGCGCAGACACTTAAGGTGAGCATCTGAATTGCTCATCTTCCTTGAGCAGTTAGTACATTTTTTAAACCCCGGTTTGGGCATTAATTCTTGCTTGTAGGTTGAAATCTTATGCTTGTAAGTTAAATCTTGTAGAGAGAGGAGAGAATCCGTCTTGTAGGAAGGCGGAAGATTGAAAAACTGAACAGCTAGGGGCGGGACCAGAGGTTGGGCTAGTAGGCTCATGCTCAGAAGGGCAAAAAGCCCTCCTGAGCTATAGAGAGGACTTCCGTCTTGGCGCTGTTGGATGACGTCACCAGATCTGGCTGACTCATCCTGCTAGTCCTAGGAAAACAGCTGTTATCCCCACAAACAGAATCTAGATTAACCTGCAAGTTACTAAACTCTAACAAGATGCTACATAAAGTCTTCAAAGAAAAAAAACATTGATTGTTAAAACATGATACTTTTGGAAAAGGACAATCTAACTGGACACACCCTATGGATCATAGAAATTTTGAAGCTAATGTCTAAGGTACCTGTTCGTCAGAGTATGCTGTATATCTGATCAAATAATCTTTCCGACAGCAGTATGTAGAACACACTCAAAGGCCTTTGAAGAGCAGATTAATTGAGCACCGGAGTAGACCGAAAAGAAAATCGACGGCTCCTATAGTAGACCATTGTAGTCAGATGAAGCACGAGTTTAATGGTCTAAGGCATGTAACTGAACAGGTGAAAAGATATCAGTGGGGAGGTAATTGGGATGAATGTTTGAATTTTATAGTACAGCAACAGACCTACAGTATAACCTAAATACTGTGACCCCAAATAGGCGCCTTATGGCTTGATTTATTTATCTGCTGACAACAGACCTTTAATTTGAATATGGTGGGCTGGGAGATTAAGGGACATGTTTACTAAAATGCTCTAAGGTTGGGCACGTTAGCATGTGGTATGTGCAAAACATTAGCATGGGATGTGTGTCTGACATGCGCTAACCATTGGAGGCATTCCCATGCAGCTAGCACAGTGCGGAGGACCTTGATATGCTAATTTATTGAGGTCACGATAAGTGCACCAGCAACAATCATGATTAATGTGTGCCAGTGACACCTGTGCTAATCACGATGTGCAGTCAACCCCCACTGTCTGCACTAAACCCATCCAATCCCTGCCCCATCATGCACTAAGTGGTTAACATGGGAATTATACTGTGCTGCCATTGTTAGTGAGTGGTAACAGTTACCACGGTACCCATTACCACACTTTAGTCAACATACCCCGTAATATTTAGGGCCAATTGATTAACTAACTTGCTGATGTAGAGACACTGGAAGAATGGCTATGAAAGACTTAAGACGAGATTCTCAAGAGCAGAGATGTCTCTCTCCACACAAAGAATTGACTTGTCCAAGCCATCAAATTTTCAACAACATCACATGGATGTGAAAGCTGGACAGTGAAAAAGATAGAAAGAAAATAGATGTTTTGGAATTATGGTGCTGGTGACGAATACTATGGACGCTCCAAAGAACAAACCAGTCGGTACTAGAGGAGATCAAACCTAAGCTTTCTTTAGAAGATCAGATGACAAAACTTCAACTTTCATACTCTGGACACATCATGCGAAAAGAGGGATCATTAGAGAAAGGCATCATACCTGGCAAGGTTGAAAGTAAACACAAAAGAGGAAGGCCAGCAATGAGATGGCTCTATACAATTACAGCAGTTATGGATACCACTCTATCAACAATGAGTCAACTGACTGAAGACTGAACACAGTTTAGACAACTATTCAGAGGATCGCCCTGAGTCAACACCGAGTCGACAGCACTTAACAATAACAACAGCAGCGTTGGAGATTTAAATATGGCTGCCACTTGAGTAAAAGTTGATAAATACCATGGCTTCTGAAGGGAAGGAAGATATATTACAATATCACCCTTTGAAGCAGGATTCTTTGTATTCAAAGGATAGCACGATGTTGGGAATTTAGATGATACTGCTGATGAAGTATGAATTGAATTTTGAGAGGAATGCTGATGAATTTTTGAAAGAAGAGTGGAAATGTCAAATGATAAGAACTGAGGGGGAAGCAGGCATTTTTGCTACTTGCAAGCTTGGAGGCAACTCCTCTGGCTGGTTCCTGCAGATTCCAACTCGCTGACTCTGGAGGACCCTGGTGATGTCAATTCTGGTCCCATGGATATAAATGCCATTGGGTGCCAAGAAATGTGGCCCACAGTCACGTGACTGAAGGAGCATGACCAAAGGGGAACGTTCCCCTATGGAGCCATCTGAGGAGCCTTACGGAATGTGAAGTGGTCCGAGGAAACCCTTTCACATCAAAGTACTGTCTGGAGAATTTCTATTATGGGAAAGAGGAAGGCGAAATTGAAAGACAGTATACCTGGGTCTCAGGTAACGGTTCAAGGACCTATGGACTCCTTTGTCCTGTCACAGGGCAGGGTAGTGTTGGACTCCAGGAAATCTTCTTTTGTGTTGAGTTTACCGAGTTTGGGGTTTCTCTCCTTAAGCCCAGATCTCCACTCACCGCCTCTTATTCCAGCATTGAGTACAGGTTTGGCTAATGCCGTCTCTACCCCAGAGATGGGGGAGAAGGGTTAAGTTGGGATGAATGTGCCCATGAGAAAAGTACTGTACATCTATCTAATGGGTTGATGGGAAGTTCTGTTCCTTCTTTAGTGACCTCTAAGAATGTGGGGAGGGAGGAGCTATTTCTAGTTTAGCTCCATCTCCTAAGCCAGTGGTTTTTGCTGGCTGCTTGAGAAATGAATCCTCAATGCCTGTTATTCCCCTGAAAGAAGTTACTAATTTGGAAATCTAAGATGGAGGCTTCTCTTTCTGGCTGTCTCTCACAGCTTTGTAAATTTTCTGGTGAAACTGTTCATAAGTTGTCTTCACTGGAGGGGGAATTAAGGTCTCAGAGTGCCTTAACCTCTTAGTTGGGCAAAAGACATAGCACCTAGCCAACCACTGCAGTTCCTTCCTTGCAGTGAACGCCAATCAAGGGCTGCCCCCGCTGATTACTGTCTACCTGCTTCTCTCTGCACAGTCTCAGTCACTGGCATGGTGACTGAGACTGTGCAGTGAGAAGCAGAGAGATCGGTAATCAACGGAAGCAGCGGCGATCACTGTGGGGAATGAGTTAACTCGTCTTCCCCATTTGCTGAATGGCTTGGGTAGGACGAATTATCTCGGCTTCCCCAGTTAAGGAGTTAATAGGAGGTAATTCCAGTAAAATTTTGGCACTGGAGGAGAAGAGCATGTTTCTGAAGGGCAACTTAGTTTTGGAAAATAAAGCGGAAAGGTCAGAAAACTGCTTGGAGGCTTGTAATCTTCGCTTTTTTAATTTGCCTTTTTGTAATATGAATTTCTGTCTCAGAAATGTTTTAAATGTGTTGCATCTGAAGGCTAACCAGCTTCCCACTGTTTCAAATGCTTATTATATGCCTTCCTCTCTACAGGATGTTGGGGTGGTAGTTTAGTTCAGCTTTCAAATGGGGATTTGACCTCGGTGCAGGAGTCTACCAATAGGGGTACTGTGGTGGCTATTTTCCAGAGTCTCTGCGATAAGGAGCGAGTTTTTTCTCTTTTCTTTAAAGAGAGATTAACTCCTTTCCATGGTCATGTTATTCATGTGTATCCGGATGTTTCTTTTAAGACGCAGCAAATTCAGAGATGGTTTCTCCAGCTGAAGCCTAGGGCTTTGTTGCTGGGTATGACCTTCTTCTTAAAGTATCCTCGGAAGCGTTTAGTTAAATATTTAGGTAAAGATTATGTATTTTTTGACTCTTCACAATTGCAGGAGCTAATCCAGGCTCATGAAGGTGCCAGTAATAGCTGAGGAATAGTTTGATTTCTCCTGTTCTCCCTTTTGTAGTCTGCTGGTCTTATGGGGCAAACCTTTTTGGGGTAGTGTGATTGTGGAGGGAAGGCTTGTTGTTCCCTATGGTATATTTCTTTTTTGATTATATTGTTTTTTTCTTTTGCCTGAGGACTCCTATTTATTTCTGGGTTGATATTAGGCATACAATGAGAATTTCTATATTTCATTTGTTTATTGTATGGTTCGTATTTATTTGCTTGTAGGCTTTTTTTTTTTTTTACCTTTTGGAGTATACTTATGTTATATGAGCTATTTTTTAATGTATTTTGCTTTTGTAAACTTTAATAAAGAATAAATTAAAAACAAATTATAAGAACTGAATTCATACTTCTAAGAATATTAAATTATATAGTAGTTTCAGACAGGTGATTTTAATTGGTTTTCAATATTATGGGATTATTGATTTTATTATATTAGTAAAACGGACCCATAATTAAAAGGACGCTTGTGGGATGTTCCCCATGCTGAAGATATCAGTCCTATGAAAAGAATTTTGTTTCTGATGTAGAATTTTTAAATCTGAAACAAATGTATGAAGATAGTAGAATTAAATAATTTAATATTAAAGAATAAAAATGAAAAATAAATTAAGGGCTCAATTTATATATTATAGATTGACTTTTACCCCCAATCACATGGATTTGATTTTGTTTGAATATAGTCTGCAAGGCGGCTTTCCTTGGAGTCTCACAATAAGCTAGAAGAAGGGCTACCGTCCTTCCTACCATAAGCAAAATGCAACTTTTTAGGAGCAAAGATTGCAGTAGCATGTGTGAATCTCCCAAGATTGAAAGGTAATATGCTTACGGAACAAAATAAATCATTTTTAAACAGACTATAAACAAATATTTGGGGGAAATAAGTCTTCGTTTTATCCTCAATAAAAACAAAACAAAACAAAAAGCATAGACAGAAATCAGTATGGGTTCAAAGGCTTATCACTCTACTCAGGTCTCAAAACAAAATAGTTCAACATTCGTTAAATGATATGCAATTTTTTTCCATTAAATGGTAAAGTCTACAGACACACCCCAGCCTCTGAGAGCCACAGACAGGTCTGATATCGATCCAATATTCATCAAATATATCTGCATATACTTGGTCTATGCAGCCACTTAAAATCTGCATATTCTAAGTATCCTGATAAAATGGTTAGTACTTCTCCAGAGTTGTCCATCTCCAATTGAAGACTACAGATGCGAGGAATATATATATATATATTTTTTAAATAAGACAAAACATTCACAGGCGCAACCCGAGAATGGTATAATTTTATACTAGGGGTATGCAAATTCCATTTAAGAAGCTAACCAGTGCATGTAAATAAGTCAACTTCTTTGGCCAAAAGCTCTCTTGCAAATATAAAAAACAGACACGTTTCATATCCGGCGGACCAAATTCACACGCCCTAAAAAGCATGTCTTACCTTCCTGGACACCGTGGAGACTCGACTCATCGATCTCGGCATCTGTCATCCTCTGCCGCTCAATCCGACTCTCCCTTAGAAAACAAATTTCAGTCAACTTCTTGTGACGCAACTAACTGCAAAGATAAAGAAAACCAGGAAATTCACAGTGACTTTTCTCTCATTCCTCTTCTTACCTCTATGGTTGCTTTAAATACAGAGACATGCAGTAGCCTGTAGTTCCCTGTAACCACATAATGACAGCTCTTAGTAGGCCCAGTAAACAGATTGGTCTAGCAAGTTGTGAAAGTGGAAACTTGCTGGTCAAGGCTTTCCAAGAACTTTAAACTGGAGGATGCCCTGGTCACAGCCCAGCACTGCCCATGTTCACACCCCCCCAGACAAGTGGGCACATGGTTACCCGTTGCATGACGTCTGTTCCAAAACAATCTCTGCTATTTGGGACAGGAAGATAAAACTAAGGACGGGCATAGGAACTGCTGCCTATCACCACCTCAGACACTTGGAGTCAAATGAGGTTTCTGGATGCAGGGGGGGGACATTTCACATGCATTAATAAAAGGGCATCAGAACCCTTCCTGTCCATATAAAGCACTGTAAGACGAGCTCATCAGAACAGCTTCTTCCCCATTAACTAAGCAGCTACCAACAGCCTGCAGCTTTTGTGGCACCTTTAGGTTTTATCCGTTAACACTGTCTCGCCACTTTTCTTTTGCTTTTTTTTTTTTTAAATATATTCCCTAGGCTTTCATGATGGCACCTAGCTGCCTTCAATCCACTTTCCTTGCTTATGCCGCAGATTCCCAAGGAAAACAGAACTTGCCCGGACTTCTATAGTGTGGGTGGAAGGGGTTGAAAAAATTCCTGAAGTAGGCAAGGGTCCAGCAGCACCGCTGGTAAATGGGGAGGACATGTCTTCCTCGCAGGCTCAACAAGCAGGCTGGGATGGGAAAGGATCACGTTTCCTCTCCAAATCGCTGAGCAAATTTCCTGTATTATCATCTCCCTGTGGAAATCTCTCACCCTGCCCCAGAAAAGCACAGCCTTAAGCCATAAAAGCAACAGTTAAACTAACATGGGATGATTCCAAGACCATCATCTACGACACACAGCAGTCAGTACGAGTACGAAGAGACAGTCTCTGGGCCGCTGCCCTTCTTTGACTTATTATTTTGAATTTATAACATACTTTTCCTACTACAAACACTTGAAGTGGGGGAAACAGTTACAAATCTTTAACATTATACTGGGGTGGAGGAGAAGCCTAGCGGTTAGAGCAACAGCCTCATACCAAAGCACAAAGGCCTGTAGACATAAAACCCCTTTTAAAAAAAAAAGAAAAGACCTCGTCATTGTTTAAAAAAAATATTTTGCGCATCATTTTTGACTAGAAAGTGAAAATTAAGGTTCAAAAGTAGCCCCAATTTGCAGTCAAACTCCACCATTAACCATGAAATGCTGTTTTTATTATTTGCTTGCCTAAGGCTGAATAAATTGGTGAAAGATTAGAGATCAAGTTATGGCACAGAAACGTGACGGCAGAAAAAGACCACATGGCCTATCTAGTCTGCCCTTCCATATCAAATACTAAAATCCCCTCTTTTTCTTCTAGAGATCTGCGTTTGTCCCATGATTTTTGGAATTCAGATACTGTCCTCGTCTCTACCACCTCCACTGGGAGACAATTCCACACATCTACCACTCTTTCCATAAAGAAATATTGCCGCATGTTATTCCCGAGTCTATCCCCTGTCACTCTCTTCCTATGTCCCCTCATAGCAGAACTTGCTTTCAATCGAAAGAGGTTCTCTTGTGCATTTATGCCATGGAAGTATTTAAATGTCTCTATCATATCTCCCCTATCCTGCCTTTTCTCTAAAGTATACATGTTAAGATCCTGAAGTCTGTCCTCATATGCTTTACAATGAAGACCACTAACTATTTTGGTAGCCACCCTCTGCACCGACTCCAACCTACTAATAACCTTTTGAAGGTGCAGTCTCCAGAATTGCACATAATATTCCAAATGAGGTGGAATCAAACAGAGGCACTATCACCTCCTTTTTTCTGCTGGCAATTTCTCTCCCTATGCGCCCAAGCATCCTTCTAGCTTTCGCCATCGCCTTTTCTACCTCTTTAGGTACTTTAAGATCAGACACAATCATGCCCAGGTCCCGCTCTTCTTTCGTGGACAAAAGTATTTCATCCCTACACTGTACTGCTCCTTTGGATTTTTGCATCCCAAATGTTAAAAATGCAGGGTCATGCAACAGCTTGGGGATGGGTCTCAAGGTGGTGAACTGGATCAGAAGTTGGTTGAGTGACAGATGACAGAACTTACTCGGATGAAAGGAAGGTGATTAGCGGCGTGCCCCAGGGCTCGGTCCTGAGACCAGTACTGTTCAATGTATTTGTGAGTGATATTGCAAAAGGAACGAATGGAAAAGTCTGTCTTTTTGCAGATGACACGAAAATTTGCAACAAAGTATACTCCCTGAGGGAGAGGATAAAATGAGGAAAGATCTACAAAAGCTGGAAGAATGGTCTAATGCTTGGCAGTTAAATGTGAAGAAGTGCAGTGTCATGCACTTGGGGAACAGAAATCCAAGGGAATTGCTCGCAGTAGGGGGCGAGAGGTTGGTATGCATGGAGCAGGAGAAGAACCTCGGAATGATTATTTCTGAGGATCTCAAGGTGGCGAAACAGTATAACAAGGCAGTGGCAAAAGCCAAAAGGATGTTGGGTTGCATACAAAGAGGAATTACCAGCAGAAAGAAAGAGGTATTAACGCCAATGTACAAGTCGCTGGTGAGACCTCACTTGCAATATTGTATTCGGTTTTAGAGACCATATCTCGCAAAGGATATCAAAAGATTGGAAACTGTTCAGAGGAAGGCAACCAAAATGATTTGGAGCCTGCGTCAGAAGACTTATGAGAAGAGACTTGAAGACCTAAATATGTACACTTTGGAGGAGAGGAGGGATAGGGGAGATATGATTCAGACCTTTAAATATTTAAAGGGAAATAATGAACAAACAAACTTCTTCCAAAGATAGGGAAACTGTAAAACTAGAGGGCATAACATGAAGCTGCAAGGGAGTAAACTGAAAGGCAATGGCAGGAAATACTTTTTCACTGAAAGGGTGGTGGATACTTGGAATGCCCTCCCGATGGAAGTGGTGGGGACAAATACAGTGAGAGAATTCAAAATGGCATGAGAAAGACACAGTGGATCCCTTAATAGCAATAGGATAAAATCAAAATAAACATATCTCTTATATGACAACAAATAAGGGTGACCTACATGAAGTGGTGAGTACACCCCTAAACAAAGGCATGGGGAGGGGTGACCTGCATGGAGCAGTAGGTGCACCTACTCTTGCCACCTTGCTGGACAGGCTAGATCAGGGGTCTCAAACTCAAATTGCTTTGAGGGCCAAATGAGGACTTGTAAAGTAACCCGGGGGCCGCATAAGATGCGGGGCCTCATTTGCATAAGGGGCCTCATTTGCATAAATATTTGCATAATGTTACCATACACTAACTTTTAGTAAACATGCCTCTTTAATGAGTATGGATAAAGAAAGACTAAAAGATTTAGAAACAGGAAGACAATAATTAAACTGGGAACCCCAAAAGCCAAACTTGGAATGTACAACAACACTGTAGAAATAAAACTATAAATTAATTTCCTCTTGTACTAAACAAAGCGCAAACATTAATGATGCACATTTCCCAGAGCTGACATATTCCAGTTAATAAATTCAAAATAAAGAGAGATTTTTCTACCTTTTGTGCATTTTTTTTCAGTTGCAATTGTTCCAGCCACTTTCTTCTGGTTTCTTCATGTCTTCTGCTAACTCTCCATCGTCTGCTGTCCATTTGCCCTTTCTTCTCTCCTAGTTTTTTTTCCATTCTCTCTCTACATCTGCTTTAACATACTAATCTTTCTCCTTTTTCTCTTTCCTCATTCCTATTTCATCCACTCCAATTTTACCCCTCCATCCTCAATCCCCACTTACTCTCCCAATACCTGGCCAATTGTAGATTTGTCTTCTCTCCTAGACAAAATATTTTTCCCCTCTCCATTTCACTTTCCCAGCTCCATCCCATTCTAATCCTCCCCCAACATCAGCTCCCTTCTAGTTCCAGCCCCACCCAGCATCCGCTCCCTTCTAGTCCCTGCATCAGTCCATTTCCAGTCCTATCATAGCCTCACCATCAGCCCATTTCCAATCCTAGCCCCCCATCAGCCCATTTCCAATCCTAGCTCCCTCCCCTCACAGCCCATTTCCATTCCAAGCCCCCCTCCCCATCAGCCATTTGCAGTTCAAGCCCCCCTTCCACTCAGCCCATTTCCAGTCCTAGCAACCCCCCCCCCCAGCCCATTACCAGTCCTAGACCCCCATAGCCCATTAGCAGTCCTAACCTCCCCATAGCGCACTTCCAGTTTTAGCGCACTTCCAGTTTTACCCCCATCACCCCATTTTCAGTCTTACCTCCCCTCATAGGCCATTACCAGTCCTAACCCCCCAATCAGCCCACCTCCAGTCCTAGCCCCCACCATAGCCCATTACCAGTCATAACCCCCCCTGCCAATAGCCCACTTCCAGCCCTAACCCCCATTACCCCATTTCAGTCAGCCCCTCCATAGCTCATTACCAGTCCTAACTCCCCCCATCAGCCCACCTCCAGTCCTTCCTAACCCCCACCTGCCCATTTCCAGTCCTACCCCCCCGCCAATAGCCCATTTCCTGTCATACCCCCCCCCTGCAAATAGCCCATTTCCACTCATAACCCCCCTGCCAATAGCCCATTTAGAGTCATAACCCCCCTTGCCAATATCCCCTTTCCAGTCCTACACCCCCCCCTGCCAATAGCCCATTTCCATTCCTACACCCCCCCTGCCAATAGCCCATTTCCAGTCCTACCCCCCTGCCAATAGCCCATTTCCAGTCCTACAGCCCCCCCCCTGCCAATAGCCCATTTCCAGTCCTACCCCCCCCCCCCTCCGGTAAATAAAAAAAACACCTGGCTTCTGCTGCTGCAGCAGAAAATCAGCTGTCCCGCGGCCCTTCCTCTCTGCCCGGAGATCCCTCATTGTGCTTCATCAGCGGCGTGCTTTTTAAGCCGCGAAGAGAGTATTTCCCTCTCGCGCGGCTTAATCCTATTCACTTTTCAAGCCTCGCGAGAGGGGAATACTCTCTTCGCGGCTTGAAAAGCACACGCTGATGGAGCACAATGAGGGATCTCCGGGCAGAGAGGAAGGGACCGCAGCACAGCTGATTTTGCTGCTTGAGCAGCAGAAGCCAGGTTTAAAAAAAAAAATTGACAGTCGATTCTGCCGCTGCCACGGCAGCAACAGCAGAAGCAGAAGCAAGGCTTTTTTCTTTCCCTCCGTCGCGGGCCGCACAATGTTCTCTTGCGGCCCGCGGGCCGCGTGTTTGAGACCCCTGGGCTAGATGGACCGTACTGATCTTTATCTGCCGTCATATACTATGTTATGCTACTATGTAAATTTCAGCTGCCAAATTCTCGACCATTCTTCAAGCTTAGCTAGACCCCTCCTCATGTTATCTACACCTTCCTGGTGTCTACTGTTTTGCAGATTTTGGTATCATCCGCAAAGAGGCAAGCCTTACCCAACAGCCCTCCCACAACATTTTTGGCATTATAAAACAACTGTTAATTTACGCTCCCTAAATTTCTTGTTCTATGTAAAACAGATGTTCCCACATTGTCAGTTCTGAGATCCATGTAAACCACCTTGAATTGTTGAAAGACGGAATACAAAAAATATTAAATAAATAAATTTCACTAACAAAGATGTTAAAAAGAATCGGACCAAGAGCAGATCCCTGGGGCACACCACTGGTAACACCTCCTTCTCCTCAGGAGTGAACTCCATTTACCTGTACTCTTTGTCACCTCCCACTCAACCAATTTCTAACCTAAGCAGTAACCTTAGGGTCCATCCCTAGGGTGCTCAGTTTGTTTATAAGTCGTCTGTGCGGAACAGTGTCAAAGGCTTTACTGAATTCTAAATACACTACATCTAGAGCTCTCCCTCGGTCCAACTCTCTGGTCACCCAGTCCAAGAAATCAGTCAGATTTGTCAGACAAGACCTGTCCCTGGTGAATCCATGCTGCCTCAGATCCAGTAATCCGCTGGACTCCAGAAACCTTACTATTCTCATTCAGCAGTGTTTCCAATAATTTATTCAGCACAGACTAACCGGCCTGTAGTTTTCAACCACATCCTTACTTCTGCTTTTGTGTAAAGGGCCCACATGTGCCTCTTTCCAGTCCGCTGGCACCACTCCCAACTACAAAGGGGCATTGAAAAGGTCAGTCAGTGGAGCTGCTAGAATGTCCTCAGAGTCTGTATCTTTCGAATCATATAATGCAGAGTCTTCAGCTGTCCTGAATGATCCTGCTTTTGGCTGATCTCTGAAGCTAAGTAGAGTTGGACCTGGCCAGTGCTTGGATGGGAGACTGCCTGAGAATACCATGGGCTGTAAACTCACTGTGTGGGTAAAAAGCCTGGCTATCTACCTTCGGTCCCACCTTGCCAAGAAAACCCATGAACTAGGTCGCCAAAAGTCAGCAGTGATTCTATGGCACACAAAAGAAAGAACACCGACTCCTGAAATAAAATACCAAAAGCATGTCCCTGAAGGTGTCTTGCTATATGTGCTCTGAAAGCACCTTCTGTTTTGCAAAATTCACTGAAAATTAGAAGCTAAAAATGGCCAATATGTAAAGATGTAAAATAAAAAATGGGAAAAAGCAAGAGTGTGCCCTTTTTCTCCTTTCTACAGTTCTTAAATTCTTGGAGGTTAGAGGAAAAGGAAATGGATGGGACTACAGAAACACAAGCTCCAGTCAGCTTTCTTGAGTCGTGGAGATCAGCTTACTATTAACCCAGTGAAGGGCATTTAAAAATATGGCATAACCTCAGTCTCCCAGCAATGAAACACACTGCAAGATTAGAACAATTTAAGAGAATACCAGGTGACCTCAGAGCTACTATAAGAGAATTATTTCAGTTAAAGATCCACTGGGCATAAAGGTATAGCTCGTCCTGAACTACTGCAGATAAACTCCATTAAACCAACATTTCACTGCAAAATATGGATTCCCTTGTGAGAAAATACATTTTTCACCCAGATGGAAGTGGACACTTGGAACAGATTTACAGCAGAGATCACAGGAGCCAAAAAAACAATGGCAGAATTAAAGCATGTATGGGACAAATATTGAAGGACCTTGGTGGCAGAGGGAGGGAGGGGACCACAGCTCAAGTAAAACCTGGTGACAGCCCTGTAGGAAAGATCAGGAGGACCAAATGGTCTTTTTCTGCCATTTCTGTTATGACAAGATCAACCCCCCCCCCTCCAATAATCAGATAGCACAGTACGAGGACATTCGGTATGTATCCAACCCAGATTACGCTAGTGTTTTCCCATCTCGCAGTGCAGGAACATCCCACCAATGAAAATGATTTATGGCCCAGTAGAGACAGCATCACACCTACACCACACCTGAGTGGAGGAGTGGCCTAGTGGTTGGGGCAAGGTACTTCAGGCCAGAAGGTCGGGGGTTCAAATCCCACTAGAGGACAGCAACCTTGGGCCGGAAGGACTGGGGTTTCTAATCCCACAGGTGCTCCTTGTAGTCTTGGGCAAGCCACTTAACCCTCCATAGCCCATGTTCCCTGTAAAATAGTTATCTCCAAGTTATAATGCCCTGTTCAATGTAATTTCAGTTTGTTCAATGTAAACCGCACTGATGCAGAATAGCGCGGTATATAAGAGAATGTAAATAAATAATACACTCAAGATATCAAATCATCACAGATCTTCAACACATATAGATTGTGTATGTTCAATGCCTTTCTTCCTCCAGTTAAAAGATGCTGGTGCACATGGCAATATGATCACAAAAGCAAATTTGCTGAAACACACTCACTCAAACATGGTCAAATCCACCATGCCAAGACCTCTCTTCTAACTTCACCAATATGTTCACTACCATTAAAGGAGGGGGGCAGGAGGGGAGACACTTTAAATACAACCACCTGCAAAGTGCTTCTCTAATGCGACCAGTTTGAAGACCGCCACATGATGTCCGAGATCTCTCAGTGGCATAAAAAAGATATGTTACCTTTGTAGGATTCTGATGACCAATGGAGCCCAAAAATCTAACCACCCTAATGACATGTCTTGTGCTTTTGATTATTTAAATATTTTAAAGCTCTAAGGAGATTACACAGAAACAGCAATGATATACATACGGAAAAGTGCAAACCATATATTTTGGCTATAATTTCACAAGAAAAGAAAATACCATAAGTGCAAAACATCCCATAATTACACGGCCCATAGTTTCCCTGCTTTTTCTGATAGAAGAGGAACACTAGACTCCCCTAAAGCAGAAGCCCCAAGCTTAGCACCTTTTACCATTACCAAAAACAATCTTTTACTCCATTAGATTCTAAGAAAATATGTGTCATATTCTAATAATTAAAACGCTCATAAGGAAAAAAAAATAAAAATAAAATATATATAGATATAGATATAGATATATAGATAGATAAATAGATATATAGATATAGATAGCTAGATAGATATTGTGGCAAGGAGGCCTGTCCGGAGTCCGGGGGAGGACAAAGAGCCAGGGAATTCACCCTAGTAAAGGGCCCCCTTTCACCAAGACAGGGTAGGAAAGCCACAACCACCTCCATGAATCAGAAAACCTCCACGTCGCCCACATTTCAGGCGCCCCCTAGTGGGATGAGGGAGAGAGGATATAGGGCCCAGAACCCCTATGGCAGTGAATTCTCCAAGCACTCAGGTACCCGAAGTCAGGCTGATTACCATCACCTGGGAAGGGAGGAGTTGGAGCTAGAGCCCTGGAAATATAAACCTAGGCCAGACTATGAGGAAGGGGGAAGAGAAGCAGGAAGCCAGGCTGACACGAACAGAGGCACAGATACAAGCCAGGGAAGCTTGACTAGTGCTGAGCAGAGCAGAGGAACTGAGCTTCCAGGAGAAGAAAGCGCTAATTGGCATATAGCACATCTGCAATCGAGATTGGGGCCAGGAACAAGAGAGACTCAAAAATCCCCCGGGAGGCTGTTAGCTGAGCACGGTGAGCAAGACGGTGACTCAGAATCCATGCAGCTGGGAGAGCTTGAGGTGGAGCTGAATGAGGAGGACACTCCCATGGATTGTTCCTTTTGCCAAACTTTAAACATGTGAACGTAGAGAAAAAGCCAGTCTTGAAAGAAAGTCTTCAAGGAAAGAAGGTACCCATAGTCAACAAGCAGGGTGGCCGTGATTCCCACGTGTTCACAGGGGAAGTTTACAGGGACTAAGGAGCAAGCCAGGAACTGTGATATAAGCTTGTTAACCACCTGCTGCCTGAACTACGACACTGGGGTAAGCTAAATTAGCTATTAGAACAACATTTTCTTTTGCCCCTGGGTTCTACCTTTTTGCTTGGAAGGTAGCCAAGGAAGGTTTGAAGCTGAATAGAAGCTAAACTACCACAGACATAATTTTTGATTTGTTTTTGTGTTTTAGCCAGCAAGGCTAGAAAAAGGAATTCGATATCCTTGCTGTTAAAGACTGTATATCCTGAACTATAGAGAACCTTTGAAAAGCCATTCTTGTGTTTGGGTTTGTTTTATGTTCAATGCTCTACTCAAAGAATCCTGAACAGATAATTCTGTATATGGTATGTTTGAATCATTGCATACAAAATAAATTTCTGTCATTTGCCTTACCTCGTTGAGCCTGACTACAACTTTCTGCCTGATGCACCCATACAGCTTAACAAAGCAAAACTACATTTCCCAGAGGACACTGCTGGGAAATAATTTGTTAAGGCGGATAGCAGGAAGTTCCTCTAAACCACGCCCCTCTAAGCTAGAGGCGGGTGGTGAGGCCGTGACAATATTATATATCCCATGAAATTGCCAAAGGGCAAAAGAAGAAATTCTTGCCCAACAGCCTGTGTAGGAGAAAAAGCAGGAAATACATTAATCTTAGAAGAACGAAACAAACATCCCAACTCCTAAAGAAAAAAAAACGTAAACAACTACAAACCAAACTATAAAATATAGTCATAGCAGATGTATTAGCTAACTATTGATTCATGAAATGTTTCAACTAAGGTTAACATTGGTTGGAAATTCCAAGTTATCCATTCTGCCTTCCTCTATCCTAAGTTTCATAAAGCCCAGAATATAAATGCTCAGGAAATCATGGGGAAAGAAGTGGAAGATTAGTGTTAGTGATCTACTGCGATGAAGTTTTATCTCAATTACTGATAAGATCTTGTTTAAAGAGAACATTTCGACACAGCAAATTCTTATTTTATAAAATTTGCATTCCGATTGGCAAAATGGACGAACTTTCCATAAATGTAACATTAAGGCTTCCAAAGCTGTCTCCTTATTGTTCCATTCTTGAATCTCATATCTTGGGCTGAAAATTTGGAAATCGTTTTGACAGAGAATTTGCAAAGATGCAAAAAGCAACTCAATGAAATAGAGTCCACACAAGAAACTAAACTCCACACCTCTAAACTGGAGATCTTCCTAAGTCAGAGAAGTTAGAGAAACCATCAGCAATCAACTCGACAAAATCGCAACCTGAGGGCTTCAAAGCTGGTGAACCCACGGAACCCAACTTGAATGACTGCTAGGCAACATTCCTGTGATACTGCATGGGAGTCCTCTACCAGCACTGCCGATGGTATGGGGAAGTGCTGCGATATTGCATTTTTAGTCACCAATTATCGCCGGCCCTTTCCAGTCCACTCATGCTGACTTGCTTCCACACTAGATAATTTTACAATGTACATGGTTTTAAATGTAGAACTGCTCCTGTAGTTCTTTTACATACTTATTAGTTATGCTGCATAAGATGGTCTGACTAGTCCTGCAGGATACTATGTTCCCTGTAAAATAGTTATCTCCAAGTTATAATGCCCTGTTCAATGTAATTTCAGTTTGTTCAATGTAAACTGCACTGATGCAGAATAGCGCGGTATATAAGAGAATGTAAATAAATAAATAAAATAAATATAAACTCACAGGGATAGGGGTCTGACAACTAATGACATCCAGGTCCTTTCCTGGACTGTTGACGAGTGCTACCTCTTCCTACATAATATTTTTTTTTAAAATAAGAAAATCAAGACATCAGCTGAAGTGCGTACTACCATCTAAAGGTGAGAGTCAAAGAGAAACAGGATAGAGTCAGCGCAGATGGCGGCTTCTAAAATGGTCAGTGATCGTTGTCAAAAAGCACATGGGGACAGACAAAGATCTCAATATGCATACTTTGGACAAAGGGCAGGAGAGGGGAGATATACCACAGAGGTATTTAAATATCTCTTATCATAAATGCACAGGAGGGGCACCTCTTTCAATTGAGAGAAAGATCTGGAATGAAGTGGTCACAGGATGAAGGTGAAAGGGGATAGACTCAGGAGTAATCCGAGGAAATGTTTCTTTCTGGAAAGGGTGGTGGATACAGTACATGGCGGAGATAAAGACTGTATCCGAATTCAAGAAAGCATGGGATGAGCACAGAGGACCTCTAAGGGAGCGGAGGGGTTTGTAGAGCTTAGTATTTCTTAAGGATGGGTAGACTGGACAGGCTGTATGGTCTTCATCTGATATCATCTTCTACAGCGCGATCAAAAAGTCTCTTTGCACTGAGTGCCAAACTGAAAGGAAAAGCAAACCTACCCGACTACATGCAAATGCCCCCAACTACAGAGTCTGTCCCACTGCTGTGGTTGCTGACCAAGCACTGCTCCCCCCTGAGCACCTCGGACATCGACGATCTCCCCTGCGCCTCTCCGGACAATCCAAGTTACCACGAGTCCCAAGACAAAGCGGCAAACTCTCCCACCACAACCAGAGAAGCTCAGTTGTGATTTTGTGTGGTTGAGCAGCTCCAGTACATGCCGCGGGACTCAAATCAAACTACTCAACTGCACTTGATTAGAAAATTCCCCCTCCTTTCAACTCCTTATTTACTGTAATAGAGATAAAGCATACATAAATATACCATTTACAACTAGGTCATAAATAATAAGTGTTTTTGAAAGAGATTGCATGGCATTAAGGGCCCATGCGAATAAAAGCTTAGTGAATCAGGCCTTAAGTGTTTCAGATAGCCTAATGCAAGTCTGGGCAGCCTGCAGCAGCCATGATGCAAACTGCACAATGCAAGACCACTAATACGGCACAACTGCAAAATGACCTGTAAAACCTATTAACAGAGAAAGCAAACAGAAAGGACCAGCGTTACTTACTGCATTTGGGTCCCGCGGCATGTGCCTTCCCGCCAGAACCGGAGCGGTTCAGCCACACAAAGTCATGGGAGAGTTTGCCACTTTGTCCTGGGACCCACGGTGACTTACTTGGACTGCCCGGAGAGACACAAGGGAGATCGGCAATGCCGGAGGTGCTCAGGGGGAGCGATGCTTGGTCGGCAACCACAGCAGTAGGACAAACTCTGCAGCTCTCAAGAAGCCTGGAACCCACGCATCCATGAATGTGAACCCCAGCCGCCCACACACCTGCTCCTGTTCCTCCCTTCACCCCATCCCATGCTGAAAATACAAACACAAACTCTATTAGCAGGACAGGATTAAGCCTTTGGTGGGCTCGAAGCAGACAAGCACATCAGACCCCTCTCATTGCAGGCAACGCACAGGGGACAGAGGAAAGAGACAGACCTCTACTGGCAGCAGTGGCTCTAACTCCCCCCCCCCCCACCACACACACACACACTCCTCTTTCAGCCAAAAGCTGACTTATAGGCAAAAATCTCCCTTTGGAACCATTGAACTAGCACATCTGAAATGGCCCAGGCTCCTAAACATTTGGATCCTAGGCAAGTGCCTAGTTTGCCTATGTCTTAATCCTGCCCTGGTTATTAGGTGGATATACACACAGTGATCTCATAAAGCCTTCCCTCCATCAGAAAGCGATTGGATAAAAATGCAAATATGGACACCTGACCAACTTGCGCCGTCGAAACCCTGGAGCACAGAAACTGGCCTGTCGTCCAACAGAAGTCCTCCTCTCTCTCATCGGTGTCTGAAACTCAATACATGTCCAGTCTTTCCACTGACCATTTTTCTTAACTAATGAAATGGAAAAAAAAAATCAACAACCTCAAAGAACTTTTCGCACAGGAAAATTTTTAAAACGTAGAAAATCGATGATCCAAGATGGCGATGGAGTAGGACGCCGAGTGTGTTGGTTCTGGTCCGGTATCTGAACGATCTCTTCTGATGGGGAGGAAAAGGAAACAGCTTGCTCAGAAGCCCTCGGGGTCATCTTCCTCGGCTGGTCAGCTTGTTCAGATGTCGATTACCGGATTTTCTGCCCCCACTGGCAGTATGGCTTCGAGGGATCTGCCGTTGGTGCAGGCGGATCTCAGCGTGGAAGGGGTCCTTCTGAGCCCTGTTCAGGCGTCCCCAGCTCAACCTGGAGGCACTCTCACGGTGTCGCAGTCGAGTGAGGTTTCACCGTCGCGTGAGGCTGCTGGGTCTGCTGAGGGCTCCCGTGGGACGGATTTGTCAGCAGTCGGAGTCGCAGAGGGTCGGAGCAGGAGTGTGTCCCTTCGGCGGTTCCTCGGGGGTAGAGTTTAGTGGAAGTAGCTCCCCCCATATTGTGGTGTCTCGGTTGCCTGGGAGGGTGGTTAAACCGGCGCCAGTAACATTGGATAGCTTATGGGAAGCTATCTCTACCCTCCAGCAGTCCTTCTTGCCCTTTGTGGGTTCTGTATCTCAGGATTTGTCTGAAGTTAAAGCGCAGTGCTCCTCTCTGGAAACAGAGGCGACTATTCATGCTACAAAAATACTACAGGTGGAATCCAAGGTGGAGGAGTTGCAGGCCCTTGGTGTGGTGAATTCAAGGGATCGGTTGATCCAGGCGAGGAAAATTGAATTTCTTGATAATCAGCTGAGGAGGAACAATTTAAGATTCCTGAATTTTCCGAGGTCACCCTTGCTCGCACTGTTGGACCTGGTCCGTAAGTACTTTCTGGAAGTCCTACAGATGCCCGAGGCTTCGCTACCCCCCCTGGCAAGGGCCCAATATGTGTCTATTTCCTCAGTGGACCGGCTTGGTCAGCAGGGTAATGCTGCAGGACCAGCGTCTCCTACATTGAACTTGACTGAATTTCTTGAAAGCTCGCTGGAGGTGGTGACAAGCCGGGCTACTCTTGTGGTTAATTTTGCCTTTGAATCAGATAGGAATGCTGTGCTGAAATTGTATTTCCTAAAAATGTCTCAATCTCAATTTATGGGCGCAAAAATACATATTTTTCCTGATCTTTCTCGGGACACCCAGAAAAGGAGGCGAGACTTTCTGGCTTTACGCCAGAGAGCCCTCTCTCTGGGAGCTCAATTTAAACTAAGATATCCGTGTAAGTGTGTGATTTTGTATCGTGCTAAACAATATTTGTTTTTTGAGGCCCTGCAATTGTTGCAATTTATACAAAGTAGGGAGGGAGGGATAGAGGGGAGTCCCATATCGGCTGCCATACAATGATATCAATGCTCCTGTGATTATCTGTTTTGTAACTTAGTTTCTAAGTATGATTTTCTTTTTTCTTGGATCTTATAGTGGTTTTATGGTGGTCTAGAATTATTGTTTTGTATTTCCTTGGGTGGAATTTTCATAGAGATATTTTTTATCTCTTTACGATATGTGTATTTCGCTTCAGATTATATTCTGGAATTGTTTGTAATAATTTAAAAAATTTAAATATTAAAAAAAAAAAAAACGTAGAAAATCCCTTTCTGACAACCAGATTTCTTACTAGCACGAATAACTGCCAATCAGATAAAAGATGAACTCTGAGTCTTGTTAAAAACAATTCTATTCTAAGAAAAGAAGAGAAATACTGAAAGGAACATGTCACATACCTTGATTTAAAATAACATTAAGAGGAAAAACAAATTTATAAACACAAACTTATCTCAGAGGGTCATTTCCACATCTGAAAAAGCCCATTCAGATAAGGAAATCCAATGGATGACCCCAGAGACATTTTAGAAAGCCCCAAATCTACGCGTATCTGACACGATCATGTCCAAGTCGCTCAGGGCGGGCCAAAGAAGATACACACATGCTCCGGTTTTAGACCCACGCTGCACGTCCCCGTTCACCACAGATGCCCATGGCTAGGCTTCTTCCCTTTCGAATTTTCACCCAATCTCCAATTTAGCTTTCCTTTTCAAACTTCTCGAGCACATCGTTCTCTCTCAGCTGTCTTTTTCTTGACAAAACTCTTGTCCTTCAGCTATGAAGGCCCCGTTTTGGTCCAACCTCAAGACTCTGTGTTCTGAATAATATCTGCACCTCACTCGATCACGGTAACTAATTCTTGTCACTCTCAACCTATCCTCTATCTTTGACTCAAGTCGACCACAGCCTTATCCATCTTTTTTATGCTATTGGTCTTGATGATACCGTCTAAGTGATCCACTTATCTTTCCAATCACTCTTTTCAAGTTCTCTCTGACTCCCTGATTTCCTCCTCCTTTCTCCTGCCATCCAGAGTATCACAAGGTTCTCTTCTAGCTCCAACCCCTGGAGTGGAGGAGTGGCCTAGTGGTTGGGGCAAGGTACTTCAGGCCGGAAGGTCGGGGGTTCAAATCCCACTAGAGGACAGCAACCTTGGGCCGGAAGCACTGGGGTTTCTAGTCCCACAGGTGCTCCTTGTGGTCTTGGGCAAGCCACTTAACCCTCCATAGCCCATGTTCCCTGTAAAATAGTTATCTCCAAGTTATAATGCCCTGTTCAATGTAATTTCAGTTTGTTCAATGTAAACCGCACTGATGCAGAATAGCGCGGTATATAAGAGAATGTAAATAAATAAAAAATATTTTCTTTGCCCTCCCTTTTAATCCAGTCCTTGGTTGTCCTTTTTTTATATGCTGATGATATTCAGATTCTTTATACTGTCCTGGCATCCACGAATGATATCTCCCCCCTCTACAGTCAGACCTTCACGCTGTTCACCAATAGCTCTTTGATCACTGACATCTTCTTAATGTTTCAAAAGAGTGAATCTACTGCTTTCCCTGTCCCATCTGTCTCCCCCATCCCCTTCCTCTGCCTTGCCAGATCAGGATACTATCAGAGCCTTGGGAACCACCCTCAATTCTGCTCTCATCTTTGAGGTCCATCTAAGCTGCATATCATAGTCTTCCTTCTTTGCAGTCTGCCATCTTCTTTCTAGACATTGTACCCTCACTGTCTCTCAGTAACACAGCTTGTTCTTGCTCTTATAACCTCTTGCCTGGATTACTGTAACTCTCTCTTTGCTGATCTTCCCCAATACTCCATCAGTCGTCTTCAGCTGGTTCAGTCCTCCGTTGCCAAACTTATTTTTAATGCCTGCCATTTTGATCATGCCTCCCCCTACTTATTACCTCTCATCATTTCCTGATCTCCAACTGTATACAGTTGGAAGTTCTCTCTCTTGTCCTCAGCACTCTGCCTGCCCCCTATATCTTGCCACTCTAATCTCACCCTACCAACCATCTAATTCGCTTCACTCTGTCAAAGGAGTTCTCCTTTCTCTATCCCTAACTCTCATCTCTTCACCTGGTTGTTTCTAGGAATTCCCTCTTCTTCTATCTCTCCCCTTCCCTCTGGAACTGCTTTCGCCTCCCTCTTCACCTCGAGCCCTCCCTCCCTCCATAAATTTTAAAAAAAAAGCCTGAAGACCTAGATATTTCACCAAGCCTTCCCTCTGTTCTCTCCTCCTTAACCCATGCCCCAAAATTCTTTGTCCATTTTCTTTTTCTTTATTCTTCTTGTTCCTTCTCTTCAATGGAATTTCTAACCCCATCTCTTGGCCCTCTTCCTCTCTTCCTTTCAGAAGTTCTTTTCTCTCTCTCTCTCTCGGGTTTTGATATTATTGTAAACTGCGGAGACAACCATTTGGCCATTTGTAGTATATCGAGTACCACTAGATAGAATAAATTGATATACCTACACCCGGACACAAATAGTATTCTAAGAAGTGCTCATTTTGGCAAACCAACTGTAAAGAGAAGGAAATGCCCCCTCATTCCCTCGATATTGTTTGCTCCTTCAAACACACGTGGCAGCGAGTAAAAAGGCATTTCTCTTAGCTCCTGCCCCACTGCATGGCCCCATTTTCAAGATGGCAGGCCGGGACATGTATGTGATGAGAGATAAAGGGCGTGTTGTGAAATAGGGCCATGGCCACATCTGTGTTTGCAGGAATAGCAGATGTCCATATCTGACACACACAATTACTAAAATCGGGTCAGAACCTGAACTTGTCTGACCCATTATTCTGCACACCCTCGTTTTCCCATTATGTGGAGGGCACCTGTATTTTCCAGGGTGGGGAAAGGCGGATTTTAGAAGGCATGACGTGCTACCTTCTCTGCTGCTCAGGGCTGGCCCAAGGAGATGAGGTGCTTCTGTTTCCGTAACACACACACCAAGAAAATGTTTCTAAATCCGGAATTCAGGCAAGCTGCGAAACCAATTTCAAAGAGACAGCCCACCATAGGAGAGACTCCCCTATAATAACCTGTGATCATCTCGCACAGCAGGTTACTACTTCTTGCTTAGGGCTGATTTTATGTGCGGCAGGATGTTTGTTATATCAGAAGCAAAACACAAAATCAGCGCTAAACAGGAAGTAAATCACCACACTAATCTTAGCCGAATTAACATAGGCTAATAAGCTATATACAGAATTATATCCAATGCATTAAATATTAACACAATTTTTGACTTTCAGGTTACCATGAAACTTTACTTCACCTCTGGACATGACAATGTTTTTCGTACTTATGGATTTCAATGGGAAGTTAAAAAAAAAAGCAGCAATACTGGATAGCCAAGCTAAGGACGCCAGAAGATGGGATCCCCAAGTCCCAGGTGCGCCCTTCCCCTCTCCAGGAAGGTCAAGACCATAGCATCTCTAAATCTCCAATATTTCCCAGATAGACCAATAGTATTTAGCTGATCCTGGGAAACAGCCAGTGCACCATCATCTTCCAAATGACAGGGACGAGCCACTTGCACAGATCAGGTATTACTGGTCCCTTGGGAGGGCGAGTTGCTGGAGGTCTGTGGTCGAAGGCCTCCCTATACCAAGGATCCCGGCAAGGAGAGCAACAGCTCACATGGTCAGGAGGTATTAGTCCCTGGACCAGAGCGTCTCCACAGTAAAAACGTAAAATTACACACTTAACTATTCTTGTTTTAACGCTTAAGTTAAAAGGAAAGTTATCTTTTTTTCAATTTAATGCATTCCTTGTGGTTTTTTAGTGCTACTTTTCTTACGTCCGTTTTAGCCAGAAGTTTTATTTTGTTGCTTTCTGCGTATAAATTAGCTTATTATATTGGAAATAAAATAAATATTTCACCTACAAGCAAAAAACCCATTCCTAATCTGCTGCCGATCTTGAATGCAGCTGTCTATGCGCGGAGGGGGAGCGCCGCGACTCGTGCAGCCCCTCTCCGCTCTCTCTTTGTCTCCGGGAAGCTGCGCCCCCTCCTCTCCCTTTCTGCACAGGGAGGGGACGAGCTGCACTAACAGCAATCGCGCTACTGCGCTCTCACGCCACCCCGAGTCGCCGCTAGCTGCGCCCCTTCCCTCCCCTCGGTAGGATCGGAACCGTCGCCGGTAGTTACCTGCTCGGGAGCTGCCGCTGCCGCTGGGAAACTGAGGCCGGGCCGGAGTAAACTTGACTGAGCCCCGCCCGAGAGGGGGAGGGCAATGCAGAGCCTGCCTCTTACCAGATAAGAGATGCGTGCTGGGCGCCGGTTGTCGTTCCGCTCCGGTCAGCTTTCGTTCTGTTTTCTGCTTAACTTTGCAGTTTACGATTAAAACATCATTCCTCCCCTCCCCTCCCCTCCCCCAACACACACAAAACAATTAAACGAAAGTGAAGGGATTTTGGACGATTTAGTTCTTATGGATATGTATATTGGATTGTTGCAGAGCTACGAGCAATATTCATCAGTGGCATTTGCATATAATTACTTACACTCAGAAAATAGATGCAACTTCGCAGGAAACGCTCAATATTTGCGACACATATATTTTGCAAATGTATGTGAGATACCATTCACCCCTGAGGTGGCTGTTGTGGATTCAAGAAATATTTTACATTTTCAGAGTTACCAAGTTACCCAGTTCCAGGAGGGTGATTGATGTCCAATCCTGGATTTCTGACAACCCTGCCCTGTTGCCCTGTGAGACCTGCAGCATTGATTTCAATGGGTGGAGCCAGGGACTACAAATACCATACTGCACTGGGATGTAAGTTGAAAACCAAGGGGTCTATTTACTAAACCGCGTTAGCTGCTGCAGCCGGGCTAAAGCAGAATTATCGCCTGGCAATAGCAGCTAATGCAGATATCGCAGGCAATTTCAAGCAATATCTGCATTTCGCATCATATAGGCAGGGAGTAGGTGTGCGATGGCTGTCCAAATCAGCCCAATTGCGGCTGCAGATAACGATACCGCATGAGATGGCATTACCTGCAGCTGGGCCTCAGGTGCTGTTTCACAGCCACTGCTCATCGGCAATGGCACCTCTCAGATCCCCAGGCCAAAGCCCCCTCAGTCCTCCTCTACCTAAAATATCAGATGATCCGCAGCACTAACAATAGTAAAAAGTTACCCGATCCCCCCCCCCCCCTTTCCAGCACCCCAACACCAGACAGCTCCCTAACCCATTGGGGACACTGCCGGGATAGGGAGCCAGAACCACACTAAAAAAACTAGTGTCGGTGTCCGGCTAGCCATTCAACCTCCCATCCCCATTTCCTTAAATCAACCGGGCTTGTTCGCATAGAGTTCAGACTCCTGCATCTGCGCTGCTTAGCTATTAGCGCAGGCATTGACGCATTGTTTATGCTTGGGTTAGTTTCCTTCCTGCATGCTGTGCAAACACTGCGTGCATTGCCTTCACTAACAGCTGATGTGCTTTGCTGCATTTTAGGAACGCAGATGAGTCTGAAAAAATGGATTCTAACTTTTGGACCAAGAAGGGTCAGCTTGCAGGAAGGAAATGCCCTTATCAAATACATGATTTCATGGCTCTGGGACAGAGGGTGAAGCAGATAGGGGCGCAGGTGGTATTCTCTTTAATCTTCCCTGTTGAGGGTAAAGGCCAAGGCAGAGAGGCTCGCATCCTGGAGATGAATACATGGCTGCATGGATGGTGTCATCGAGAGCGTTTTGGTTTCCTGGACCCTGGGATGCTGTTCCAAGGGTTGCAGAGCAGAGATGGGGTCCATCTGTCCAAGAAGGGTCGACATTTCTTCAGTAGTAGACTGGCTAATCTACTGAAGAGGGCTTTAAACTAGATTCATTGGGGATGGGTGAAGAAAGCCCCCAGGTCAGTGAAACATTAAATACCTTTATGAAAATGGGTAAAAGGGAAAACAAATGGAAAGCAGTGAGTATAAATGTCCGTAGCATGGGAAATAAGATCCCAGATGTTGAGGCTTTAATGGGAGAGGCTGACTTGTATTTAGTGGCGAAAACAGAGACATGGTTCACGGACAACCATGACTGGGATGTAATTCTACCGGGCTATACTTTATTCAGGAAGGACAGGATAGGAAGAAGGGAAGGGAAGGAGGCGTGCCACTATATGTGAAAAATAATATTAAAGCTATAGAAATACAGGGCTTAAAAGGGAGAGAGGAGACACTGTGGGTTAAATTAGAAAGAGGGAAAGAGAAATCTATTTCCATTGGCGTGATATACAGACCTCCCTCATAGAGAGAAGAGATAGATGGAGATTTAATAGAAGACATACACAGCATTGTCAGGGAAGGGGAAGTGCTACTGATAGGGGATATCAATATGCCAGATGTTGGTTGGCACATTCCTGCTGCAATATCATCTAGAAGTAAGGAGATCCTGGATTCTCTACAGGGAGAACTATTCAGGCAACTGATAACAGAATCCACACATGAAGGGCCATACAGGACTTTGTGCTTACCAATGGTGAAAGTGTTTTTGATGTTATAGTGGGAGATCATCTCACATCCAGTGATCACCAGATGGTGTGGTTCAGTATTAGGACTAGGGCTGATAAAATCCATTCAAAAGCGAAGGGCTTAGACTTTAGGAAAATTAACTTTGCCAAGATGAGCCAATACCTCAAGGAGTCGTTAGTGGGATAGGAATAGCTGGGAGATGTAGAAAACAGTGGGAAAAACTGAAAGGGGATATTTTAAGAGCAATCAATCTTTTTGTTAAAATGGTAAATAAAGGTAAAAGGAAAAGGAGACTGCTATGGTTTTCAAAAGAAGTAGCTGAAAAGGTGAAGAATAAGAGGGAGGTCTTCATGAAATACAAGGGATCACAGAGAGAGGAAGACAAGCATCTACAGTATATTTAAAAAAACTTAGAGAAGCTAGCAAAGTAGTTAGGAAAGCAAAGATTCAAAAAGAGGAGGAAATAGCCAATGCAATAAAATGGGGGGATAAGACATTTTTCAGATATGCTAGTGAGAAGGGCAAAAGTGGTACTGTCAGACTCAGGGTGAAAGGGAGGAATATATAGAAGCCGATGAGGATACAGCGGAATTGCTTAAAAAATATTTTTGTTCTGTGTTCACAGATGAAGGGCCAGAAGGACCTCAGAAAACACCCTCAAACAGGAAAAGAAGTGATTTTCAGAAGACTGTGTTTGTGAGGAACTAGCTAAACTAAAAGTAGATAAAGTGATGGGACCAGATGGGATACACTCGAGAATATTCAGGGAACTTGGGGACGACCTAGCAGCTCCACTGACTGACCTCTTCAATACCTCTTTGAACTTGGGAGTGGTGCCAGAGGACTGAAGAGAGGCACATGTGGTCCCTTTACACAAAAGCGGAAGTAAGGATGTAGTTGAAAACTACAGGCCGGTTAGTTTAACTTGGATGGTGAGTAAATTATTGGAAATACTGCTGACAGAGAAAATAGTGAGGTTTCTGGAGTCAAACGGATTACCGGATCCGAGGCAGCATGGATTCATCAGAGGCAGGTCTTGTCAGATAAATATGATTGATTTCTTTGACTGAGTGACCAGGGAGTTGGACTGAGGGAGAGCCCTAGATGTGGTGTATTTAGATTTCAGTAAATACTTTGACACCGTTCCGCACAGGCGACTTATAAACAAACAGAAGACCCTGGAGATGGACCCTAAAGTTACTACTTGGATTAGAAATTGGTTGAGTGGGAGGCGGAAAAGGGTACAGGTAAATGGAGCTCACTCTGAGGAGAAGAAGGTTACCAGTGGTGTGCCCCAGGGATCTGTCCTTGGTCCGATTCTTTTTAACATCTTTGTTAATGATATTGCAGTAGGGCTGTCGGGTAAGGTTTGCCTCTTTGCGGATGATACCAAAATCTGCAATAGAGTAGACACCCAGGAAGGTGTAGATAACATGAGGAGGGATCTAGCTAAGCTTGAAGAATGGTCTAGAATTTGGCAGCTGAGATTTAGTGTTAAAAAATGCAAGGTCATGCATTTGGGCTGCAGCAATCCAAGGGAGCAGTACAGTGTAGGGGATGAAGTACTTTTGTCCACAAAAGAAGAGCGGGACCTAGGTGTGATTGTGTCTGATGATCTTAAAGTAGCTAAACAGGTGGAAAAGGTAACAGCAAAAGCTAGAAGGATGTTTGGCATAGGGAGAGGAATTGCCAGTAGAAGAAAAGAGGTGATAGTGCCTTTGGTACGACCTCATATGGAGTATTGTGTGCAATTCTGGAGACCGCACCTTCAAAAGGATATAAACAGACTGGAGTCGGTACAGAGGATGGCTACTAAAATGGTTAGTGGTCTTCGCTGCAAAGCATATGAGGACAGACTTAAGGAGCTTAATATGTATACTTTAGAGGAAAGGCGGGATAGAAGTGATATGGTTGAGATGTTTAAATATCTCCGTGCCATAAATGCACAGGAGGAGAGCCTCTTTCAATTGAAAGCAAGCTCTGCTACGAGGGACATAGGATGAGGGTGAAAGAGGATGGACTCAGGAGTAATATGCGGAAATATTTCTTTATGGAAAGAGTGGTAGATGAGTGGAATAGTCTCCCAGTGAAGATGGTAGAGATGAGGACAGTATCTGAATTCAAAAAAGCATGGGACAAACACAGAGGATCTCTATAGGAAAAAAGGGGATTGTTGTAGGGTTGCTATGGAAGGGCAGACTGGATAGACCATGTGGTCTTTTTCTGCCATCATGGTTTTATGTTTCTATGTTTCTATAACATAAGAACATAAAAAATGCATTACTGGGTCAGACCAAGGTCCATCAAGCCCAGTATCCTGTTTCCAACAGTGGCCAATCCAGGTCACAAGTTCCCGTCAGGTTCCTAAAAGGCACACAAGTTTTTTAATGCTTGTATAGGGGCAAGCAGTGAATTATCTGGGTCCTCTTTAATAATGGTTTATGGACCTTTCCCCCAGGAACTTGTCCAAACCTTTTTTAAAACCAGCTACACTAACAGCTTTTATTACATTCTCAGGGAATGAATTCCAGAGTTTGATTATGCGTTGAGTGAAAACATATTTTCTCTTATTAGTCTTAAATGGGTTACACTGTAGCTTTATTGTATGTCCCCTAGCCTTTCTACTTTTTGATGCCGTAAAAAATTGATCTACATTTACCCGTTCTACTCCATTCATTAATTTATAGACCTCTATTGACCTAAGTTCGCTTTGTCTATAAACTTCTCACTATCACCTATAAGGTCTTACACACTAGTACCCCACAATACCTGGCCGATACTATCTACCTCCACGTCTTCTCCGCGCTGCACACAGTAACCGTCTCTTTCTTCCTTCTCCCTCCCAGGCCCATCTTGAGCTCACCCGACACTCCGTATTTTTCTTTCTCAGCCCTGCCCTATGGAACTCCCTTCCTCACTCCCTGCGTATTGAATCATCCTTTCCACACTTTAAAACACTTCTCAAGACGCACCTCTTCTGTCAGGCATTTGATCTTCCCCCGCCCGTTGATGGCTCCGGCCTTCCCTGTCCGACCCTTCCCCGCAGAGCGCTCTGTCACCATTAATCTGGGAATGCTCCTTCCACTCAGCAATTATTTCCCCCTGTCTCGTTACCAAGGCCCCTTACCTGTCCCCCCTCTATCCCATTCTACGACACCTCCTCTTTTCTTTCCTTTCCTGTCTGCTATTGGCGTTCTTTTTCCTTTTCTGATGCTTTTCCGCAGCCACCATTTTGTTTTGTTGTACGTCTCCCTGATGCTTCGGCAAGGGCGGTATATCAAGTCTTGCGAATAAAGATAAAGATTGTTTCTCCCCTCAGCCGTCTCTTTTCCAGGTTGAAAAGCCCTAATCTTTTAAGTCTCTCCTCATATGGGCATCCCTCCATCCCCTTTACCATTTTGGTGGTTCTTCTCTGTACCTTTTCTAATAACGCTATATCCTTTTTAAGATACGGTGACCAGAATCGCACACAAATTCAAGGTGCAGTCGCACCATGGAACGATACAGAGGCATTATAATATCAAGGTCCTCTTACAATTTTTCACAATCCTCTTGGGTTTTAACAACTTTGAATAATTTTGTGTCATCTGCAAATTTGACTACCTCACATGTTATTCCCATTTCCAGGTCATTAACGAATATGTTAAAAAGCAGTGGATCCAGCACAGATTCATGGGGTACTCCACTATTCACCATTCTCCATTGAGAAAATTGGCCATTCAGCCCTACCCTCTGCTTTCTATCTTTTAACCATTTCCTGATCCACAATAGTACATTGCCTCCTATCCCATAAGTTTTTAATTTCGCCAAAAGTCTCTCATGAGGGACCTTGCCAAAGGCTTTCTGAAAATCCAGATACACTATCTCAACTGGCACACCTTTGTCTACTCACACCTTCAAAAAAATATAACAGATTACTAAGACAAGACCTTCCTTGGCTAAAGCCATTTTGGCTTTCTCCCATTAAACCATGACTATCTATATGTTCAGTAATTTTTTTCTTTATTTTGTCTGCTCCTGATGTCAGGCTCACCGGCCTGTAGTTTCCCGGATCACCCCTGGAATCGCTTTTAAGAATTGGTGTTACATTGACCATTTGCCAGTGTTCAGATACTACAAATGATTTTAATGATAGTTCACAGATTAATAGTAGGTCTGCAATCTCATATTTCAGTTCTTTCAACACCCTCAGGTGTATATCATCCGGTCCAGGTAATTTGCTACTGTTTAGTTTATCAAATAGTTGTAATATATCTTCCCAGTTTATCAATATTTCTTTCAGTTCTCCGATGCATCACCTTTAAATACCATTTCAGTTATGGGTAACTTCCCTATATCTTCTTCAGTAGAGACCAAAGCAAAGAATTCATTCAGTCTCTCCCTATGGCCTTGTCCCTTCTTGGTGCCCCTTTTACCCCTCTATCTAAGTGAAAGCCCCCAGGTAAGTGATACATTAAATACCTTTATGGAAATGGGTAACAGGGGTAACATATGGAAAGCAGTGTGTATTAATGCCCGTAGCATGGGAAATAAGATCTCTGAAGTTGAAGCTTTGGTGGGAGTGGCTGACTTAGATTTAGTGGCAGTTACAGAAACATGGTTCACAGAAAACCATGACTGGGATGTAACTATACCTGGCTATACTTTATTCAGAAAGGACAGGGTAGGAAGAAGGGGAGGAGGAGTAGTACTATATGTAAAAACTACTATTAAAGCTTTGGAATTTACAGAGCTTAAAAGGGAGAGAGGAGGCATTGTGGGTTAAACTAGAAAGAGGGAAAGAGAAATCTATTTGCATTGGTGTGATATACAGACCTCCCTCACAAGAGGAAGAGGTGGACAGAGAGTTAATTGAAGACATACGCAGCATTGCTAGGAAAGGGGAAGTGCTACTGCTAGGAGATTTCAATATGCCAGATGTTGATTGGCACATTCCTGCTGCAGTATCATCTAGGAGTAAGGAGATCCTGGATTCTCTACAGGGAGAACTATTCAGGCAATTGGTAACAGACCCCACACGTGAAGGGGCCATACTGGACTTGGTGCTTACCAATGGTGAAAGTGTTTCTGATGTTGTAGTGGGAGATCATTTTGCATCCAGTGATCACCAGATGGTGTGGTTCAGTATTAGGACTAGGGCTGTTAGAATCCATTCCAAGGTGAAGATCTTAGACTTTAGGAAGACTAACTTTGCGAAGATGGGCCAATACCTCAGGGAGTCGTTAGTGGAATGGGAACAGCTGGGGGATGTAGAACAACAGTGGGCAAAACTGAAAGGGGGTATTTTAAAGGCAACCAACCTTTTTGTTAAAATGGTAAATAAAGGCAAAAGGAACAGGAGACCGCTATGGTTTTCGAAGGAAGTAGCTGAAAAAGTGAAGAAAAAGAGGGAGGCCTTCATGAAATACAAGAGATCACAGAGAGAGGAAGACAGGCATCTGTATTTGGAAAAACTTAGAGAAGCTAGCAAAGTAGTCAAGAAGGCAAAGATTCAAAAGGAGGAGGAAATAGCCAATGCAATAAAATGGGGGGATAAGACATTTTTCAGATATATTAGTGAGAAGAGGAAGGGCAAAAGTGGTATTGTCAGACTCAAGGGTACAGGGGGGGAATATGTAGAAGCTGATAAGGATAAAGCGGAATTGCTTAACAAATATTTTTGTTCTGTGTTCACAGATGAAGAACCAGGAGCAGGACCTCAGAAAACACCCACAAATAAGAACAGAAGCGAGGGACATCTTGAACAATTTTCAGAAGACTGTGTTCGTGAGAAACTAGCTCAACTTAAAGTAGACAAAGCGATGGGACCGGATGGGATACACCCTAGAATACTGAGGGAACTTGGGGACGTTCTAGCAACTCCACTGACTGACCTTTTCAATGCCTCGTTGGAGTCGGGAGTGGTGCCAAAGGACTGGAGAGAGGCTCATGTGGTGCCTTTACACAAAAGCGGAAGTAAGGATGTGGTTGAAAACTACAGGCCGGTTAGTTTAACTTCGGTGGTGAGTAAATTAATGGAAACACTGTTGAAAGAGAAAATAGTGAGGTTTCTGGAGTCCAGCGGATTACAGGATCCGAGGCAGCATGGATTCACCAGAGGCAGGTCTTGTCAGACAAATCTGATTTCTTTGACTGGGTGACCAGGGAGTTGGACCGAGGGAGAGCTCTAGATGTGGTGTATTTAGATTTCAGTAAAGCCTTTGACACTGTTCCTCACAGGCGACTTATAAACAAACTGAGCACCCTAGGGATGGACCCTAAAGTTACTGCTTGGGTTAGAAATTGGTTGGGTGGGAGGCGACAAAGAGTACAAGTAAATGGAGCTCACTCTGAGGAGAAGGATGTTACCAGTGGTGTGCCCCAGGGATCTGTCCTTGGTCCGATTCTTTTTAACATCTTTGTTAGTGATATAGCGGAAGGGTTGTCGGGTAAGGTTTGCCTCTTTGCAGATGATACCAAAATCTGCAATAAAGTAGACACCCAGGAAGGTGTAGATAACATGAGGAGGGATCTAGCTAAGCTTGAAGAATGGTCTAGAATTTGGCAGCTGGGATTTAATGTTAAAAAATGTAAGGTCATGCATTTGGGCTGCAGCAATCCAAGGGAGCAATACAGCATAGGAGGTGAAGTACTTTTGTCCACTAAAGAAGAGCGGGACCTAGGCGTGGTTGTGTCCGATGATCTTAAAGTAGCTAAACAGGTAGAACTGGCGACAGCAAAAGCTAGAAGGATGCTTGGGTGCATACGGAGAGGAATGGCTAGCAGAAAAAAGGAGGTGATAATGCCTCTGTATAAGTCTTTGGTGCGACCTCATTTGGAGTATGGTGTGCAATTCTGGAGACCGCACCTTCAAAAGGATGTGAACAGGATGGAGTCGGTGCAGAGGGTTGCTACTAAGATGATTAGTAGTCTTCATTATAAAGCATATGAGGACAGACTTAAGGATCTTAATATGTACACCTTAGAGGAAAGGCGGGATAGAGGTGATATGATTGAGATGTTTAAATACCTCCGTGGCATAAATGTTCAGGGAGAGAGCCTCTTTCAATTGAAAGCAAGTTCTGCGACGAGGGGACATGGGATGAGGGTGAAGGGAGATAGATTCAGGAGTGATATGCGGAAATATTTCTTTACGGAAAGAGTAGTGGATCCGTGGAATAGTCTCCCAGTGGAGGTGGTAGAGATGAGGACAGTAACTGAATTCAAAAAAGCATGGGACCAACACAGAGGATCTCTAAAGGTAAAAAGTGGACTGTTGTAGTTGTTGTTATGGAAGGACAGACTAGATGGGCCTTGTGGTCTTTTTCTGTCATCATGTTTCTATGTTTCTATGTTTCTATCATCTAATGGTTTAAATGACTCTCTCACAGTTTTTTTGCTATGAATGTACTTGAAAAACTCTGTATTATGCGTTTTGCTTCCATGGCAAGCTTCTCATATTCTCTCTGCCTTATCAATGCTTTGCATCTAACTTGCCAGTGCTTATGTTGTTTCCAGTTTTCATCATTTGGCTTCTTTTTCCATTTCCTGAAAGATTCTTTTTTGGCTACAACAGTCTCTCTGACCTCACCTTTAAACCATGCTGGCAGTTTTTTGGACTTTCTTCCACCTTTCTTAAAGTGTGGAATACAGCTGGTCTGGGCTTCCAGGATAATATTTTTAAACAGTGCCCATGCTTGATATAAATCTTTAACCTTTGCAGCTGTTCCTTTCAGTTTTTCTTAACTATTTTCATTTTATCATAGGCTCCCTTTTGAAAGTTAAAAGGGAGTACTGTGGATTTCCTTGCCGTCCTTCCTGCATTTATGAAATCAAACGCGATCATGCTATGATCACTATTGCCAAGTGGCCCCAACACTCTTAGCGCTTGCACCAGATCTTGTGTACCACAAAGGACTAAGACCAAATTGGCTTCCCCTCTTGTTGGTTCATGAACTAGCTGCTCCAAGACGCAGACATTTATTTCATCTAAAAAGTTTATCTCCCTAACGTGTCCTGCCGTGACACTGACCCAGTCAATACCGGGGTAATTGAAATCACTCATTATTAATACTATATTGTAGCTTTTGTTAGCTTCTCTGATTTCTTTGAATATTTCATCATCCATTTGTTCATTTTTGGCCAGGCAGTCAGTAGTACACCCCCACTGCCATCGCCTTCCCCTTTTTACATGGAATTTCTATCCATAGATATTCTACAGTGTATTTTGTTTCTTGCAAAACTTTAATCCTGTGTGACTCAGTGCCCTCTCTAACATATAGTGCAACCCCTCCACCAATTTGATCTTCTCTATCATTGCAATATAATTTGTACCCAGGTATCACAGTGTCCCGGGATGGGAGGAGTAGCCTAGTGGTTAGAACACTGGCTTGGTAACCAAGCAACCAGGGTCCAATTCCCACTAGCACTCCTTGTGGCCTTGGGCAAGTCACTTAACCCTCCATTGCCTCGGAAGAAAGGCCTGGAAATCTACTTCCGGTGACACTGCCAAGAAAACCCAGGAGAGCTTCTGGGTCACCAGGAGTCAGGACTGACTCGAAGGCACACATTGCATTGCATCACAGTGTCCCAGGTTTCTGAGATACCAATCATATCTAACCTCTCATTTAGTACTATATATTCTAACTCTCCCACCTTATTTTTTAGACTTCTAGCATTTGTATACAAGCATTTTAGAGGCTGTATTTTATTCATATTAATCTGGTTATTGGTAGGCAGGAGTCATTTGGAATCTTTAAACACTGTCTGCTCTGTACTTAAGGGCATTTGGGTTACTTTTGTCTTTATTAGAACCTCTTTGTCGATATGCTCTAACTTCAGTCGTTCCGAACCAGGCGTTCATGGGCGACTGTCAGCTTTTCCCTATTATGGCATCTGGAAAATAGAAATCCTAATATGATAATTTGACTTTTTGAAAGAGAAGGGAGCATTAGAGGAAACATTTGTTGCAAACCTTTTACATTAGCAGGAATCAAAAAGGCAACATCTTTCCAAAGGTCCCATTAATTACATTGCTTAGTAAACAGGACAAAAAATAGCTCTTTCTATTTGGGTTGCAAAGACAGTAGGTTTTTAAAACATTTCAGTTAACCTGTGCAGTGCCATCTGTTGAATCATTTGTGCTAGTCAAACATTAAGAGGTTTGTTTACAAAGCCACGGTAGCGGTTTCCGGGCTGTGGCTCCGATAACGATCGGAAACCGCTACCGCGGCTTTGTAAACAAACCCCTAAGTATCAACTGTGAAGGAATTACTACTACTGCTACTACTACTATTAAACATTTATACAGCGCTATTAACTGCGACCCCCTTCTCTCTGGCAGGCAGGACAGGTGGTGCAAATATAGTGCCTGCTTCCTATGAGGAATAGAGTCTGGCGACTTCTGAGGTCTGCGTAGCTTATCATCTGAGACTGGCCCCACGCAGAAGAAGAAGCAAGCATTTTAGTAAGTAGTGTACCTCCTGATGCACTGGGGATGGAAGGGGACAGAGAAACATGGCCCGGAAGGGGGCAGGAGAGCACACTTTGCTTTAATTTATTATCAATAATTATAGTCCACCCTTTTAGTCATACAATATACAGAGCAAAGTACATAATCATTAAAAAAATAAACTAAAAGTTCAACTGCCACTCCAGGACTTCATCGACTCAAGCGCTCCTCTTGATCCCCATCAATATGGATTTAGAGCACATCATGGAGTTGAAACGCTACTAACATCCCTATTTGACATGATTATGCAAGGAATCGACAGCATGAAACACGCATTCATCCTGTGATAAGGAAGCTTATCATAGTTCAGGGAGAAATAATACAAGAGGTGAATTGGCTCTGAATAAGCAACCTGTGCTGGCTGGTAAAAGCACTAAAACAGAGTGTTTACCTAAAAGACTACCAGACCCAGAATGCACTAGGTTACAGAAAGCCTCTAGGAGAGCTGAAATAGGGAAACGTGTGCCTAATCAAGGAAGCTATGATGTAATCCCTAATCACCCATCTCCTAGGGCAGGACTTGATTCAGAACACCTGGACTGTGCTAGGGTGGAGTGTCCATTTAGGCACTTTAAAACTAGAAGAAATTCTTCACACAGAGAGCTACAGCTAGAGCAAGGCTGGCAACGGCAGGAGGAGAGAGGACAGCAACAGCAACAGCAGAGAGAACACAGAAGGAAGAACAGCAAGACGTCCAGGAGGTCTAAGGAAGGAGCCCAAGGCAGTACGTATGTTGGGAGAGATTCCAGGGGCAAGCATTCTTCATTGGACTGGAAGAAACCAGAGGCTTGGAGATATAGAGCCAGGAACCCCCAGAGAGCACCTGTAAAGGAGACGGCTGCATCTACAGAGAGAAGGAGCTCTAATACCTATTTAAGGAGGTATAGGAAAAGAGACCTAAAGTCCAGAGATTCTGTCTGGAGAGCTGGGCATAGAAGCTTTGCTACCTACTGGCCAAAATACCCAGAGAGGAAACCTAATGGCAACGTGATCTCAGGTATGAACTCTGATCTGTTCCCTAGCTTTGCACAAGGAAGACAGCAGGGAAACAAACGCTATCCTGAGAGTGATCAGTTAGAGAATTCCTCTGAACCAGTGTATGAAAATGATTCCATGATATTTCAGGAGCAAGGGGAAATATCAAATGAGCAAGTAGAATGCATGGCTTGCTCTCTGTCTAAGCTGCTGTTTTAAAGTAATCCTCAGTAAAGCAACAATCACCAAAAGGAACTGTACTGTGTTTTATTAACTACCCAGAAAAGTTTCTTTAAGTGAAAGCTTTAGGGTAAGTTGGAGCCACGTGGAGAGTGGACCAGCAAGTGTTTGCAGCTGGTTGAGCTCCTGTGATTAAGCCAGGCATAAGTGCACGTGGGCTCTGGAAAGAAAACTTCTTCACTGTGTGAATAGAAGAAAGTTGTTTTTTTTATAAAGAGAATTTTCCTTTTGGGTTTATTTTTCATTTAATCACTGCTAAGAAAGTTATTAGCAGGGGCTGGAAGAAAGACCTTTTCTGTTCCATCAAGGTCTTTACTGAGTTGTTGCCTAAGTATTTCAGTTGCCTTATTTATTTGTTTTGTTACCTGAATATATTTCCTGAAGAAAGTATCCTGTTGATGTTGCCAAGCATATCTGTTCGAGGGAATAACTTCCCATAAATAAAATCTGTTTTCTGCTTACACTCGAGCAACTACAATTCATTATTTTTGTTGAATGGCTGATTTTGTGTGAATGAACTACAAGACCCACAATCCTTTGCAAGTCATATAAATTCCTGTCTTTGCCAAGATTGTGGAACTTTCACAACAAGCACCCCCGTTTACAATCCTCATTTTCCTACATATATCTTCAGCATGCGATTCTGTAAACCATAATATTCTAATCCACCGCCTAAAGCAGGGGTCTCAAACACGCGGCCCGCGGGCCGCATGCGGCCCGCGATGCAGAGGCCAAAAAAAAAATCCCAGGCTTCTGCTGCTGCTGCCGAATAAAGTTAAGTCACCGAAGGCGAGCCAAACCGACCACTACTGTTCGAGCCGCACTTACAAGAGTTACAAAGCATCTTTCAGCGAAGTTCTACTACCAACTAGTGCAAAAGAACGAACAAGAACCCCTCCAACTGTCAGCCGTTGTACACTTACCTTTCGCAACCTGCCTCCACGCTCCCCGTCTTCTTTCACCTAAAGCCCCGTGCGTGCAGCGAGAGCGCAAGGAAAAACCTCGCCGTGGGCTGTTGATCGATGAGGTGAGGCTGCTGCAGGGCGGGCGGCGCGTGCAAACCCCGCAGTGCTCCCCAGGAGGCACCTGCCGCTCTGCAAAACTTCCAGGGGCACGCGATCCCCCTGACGTCACGCCAGCTCGGGGCACACAGCTGCCCCAGTCGCGAGCCCCTTCTCTAGTGGGGAGAGCCGGGGAAGTGCCTGAGCTCGCGCGCTGCCTGCTTATTGTCTTTTTTTTTCTCTCATTATTGCTGCTAAAAGGACTCTGAGTCTGGGCATAAAAGAAAGAAAGAAAAGCCGGGTGTCCCCTAATTTCATCTCAAACATAAACCACATTTTGCAGCACATTTAGATAACAATTAAAACAAGGCACCAAGTCCTATTCTAATTAAAAGGGACAGGGAAGGGTGTGGAAGTCTGAGTTGATTTTCTTGGGAAAAAGTGTGTGTGTGTGTGTGTGTTGAATAGCCAACTATGCGTGCATTTCCTCACTTGGAGGGGGGGGGTTAGGACTGGCAATGGCCGATGGGGGGCTGACTGGAAGTGGGTTGATGGGGGGGGCTAGGACTGGTATAGGGTTGGGGGGTTGCTAGGACTGGAAAAGGGCTGATGGGGGGCTAGGACTGGAAATGGGCTGATGCAGGGACTAGAAGGGAATGGATGCTGGGTGAGGCTGGAACTAGAAGGGAGCTGATGTTGGGGGAGGATTAGAATGGGATGGGGCTGGGAGAGTAAAATGGAGAGGGGAAAAATATTTTGCGTGGGAGGGATAAAAAATCTACAATTGGCCGGGTATTGGGAGAGTAAGTGGGGATTGAGGATGGAGGGGTAAAATTTGAGTGGATGAAATAGGAATGAGGAAAGAGCAAAAGGAGAATGCTCTACAAGTCCTCATTTGGCCCTCAAAGCAATTTGAGTTTGAGACCCCTGGCCTAAAGCATCTTGGCATAGGTGGTACTACTCTATGATGGTTTCAAGACTACCTGTCCAGCTGCACAACTGCACCCAACAAGTGTACTTCGACAACAACGTCTCTAACCTATTCACCCAACCTCAAGGTGTCCCCCAGGATCTGCATTATCTGCTTTACTTTTCAATATATATCTACAACCTATCTGCAAAGTCATACAATTACACAATGTTGAGTACAGAATTTATGCGGACGATATAATGTTATTCACAACCTTCAACACCTCAGACCCTAACTATTCGAAGATCACCAACTGCTTCAATGACGTCTCTGCATGGCTCATCTCAGTCAACTTCACAGTCAACTTGAAGAAAACAGAAGTACTCATTGTTACTAGGAATAAAGCATTCGACTCTCCCTGTTCACTTCATGTAAACAATGCCACACTTTAAATAAAAAAAGAAATAAAATACCTTGGAATTTAACTTGATCAAAATCTTGATGACCAAACACATTCACATGACTACTCGTACAATTTACAATAAAACCAAAATGATACATCTGAGACCTCTGCTCTCCCACACCGACTTCCGCTCAGTAGCTCAAGCACTGATATGCCCACATTTCGACTACAGTAACAGCATACTTCATAGACTCCCCAAGAAAACCCTAAAGCCGTTACAACTTGCCCAAAACACAGTTGCCTGTACAATAATGCGAGCCGAAAGATCCGATCACATAACACCCATCCTGTTCCATTTCCACTGGCTCCCAATACTTCATAGAATCAAATTCAAAGCTCTTATGAACATTTTCAAAATAATAAACAACATAGCACCAACATACCTCAGCACACTGATAAACATGCAGCAACACACAAGAACAACAAGAGACAACTTGAAAAACATACTATCCACTACAAAAAATGTAAGACAAGCAAATCAATCAACAACCAACAGAGCATTCTCACTCTACGCACCTGCCCTATGGAATAACCTACCTAATACTCTAAGAGAAATCAAAGACCTCACTCAATTTAGAAAACATCTCAAAACATTCATCTTCATAGACTACTATCAGCCGCCATAGATCTCATATCTTTGGCATGGCCCTTAGGCATGAGTCCGTGGCGAATGATCCAACAGCTGTGAGTTGTAATCTGCCGTTTCCTTCCTCTTGCCTCTTCTATTCCTTTGTCTATCACTCTGTCTCTTATTCTGTCCTATCTTATAAATGGCGTTCTTTTCATATTTTCTGTAACATTAATATTGTATTGTAGACCGCTCTGATGCTTTGGCCTGAGCGGTATATCAAATGTAACAATAAACATATATATATATATATATATATATATCACAGGTCAACATCCCAACGACATTCCTCATTTCCTAACTGTTGCTAGACACTCTCTTCACACAACTCTATCATATCACTCTTGACCACTATTGCTATTGTTAATTGTAACTGTTCTCTTGACCACTATTGCTATTGTTAATTGTAACTGTTCTCTGTAATTGTTCACTGTAAACTGCCTTGTGCAGTAGTTAAAATGTTCCATGTAAACCGCTCTGATTATCAAGACAAAGTGGAATATAAAAGCAAATAAATAAATGCCAACATAACAACAAAATAATTTTAAAAAACCCATCACAGTCCACAGCAAGTAGAGAGTCTTTGGGTAAAAGGGAGAGTAGTCAGAGACTTGTGGGAAGAAATGCAATGGGGGGGGGGAACATTTCTGGGTTAGGAGGATGTGGAGAAGCTTTCAGGGGATGCAAGCCCAAAACTGGTATGGGAAGGCAGGGGAGAGAGGACGGGATGTGAGGAATGGTGTCAGGAGAAGGAGAGACAAAAGACCAGAGACTGAGTGAGACAGTGATCTGGAAAATGAGGTGGAACCAGAGCAAAGGGAGGACTAAGGGGTAAGGATTTTGGATTTAACTCATGCCTTTTTTCAGGAATAGCTCAACTTGAGTTACATTCATGTATAATAGGTATTTTCCTATTCCTTGGAGGGCTTTCAATCTAACAGGCCAAGGCAGAAAGCTTTGTACGCGTTTTCATAGAGTGATGATAGTGTGAAACATCAGCACTGATATGCAGCAAGAGATATGTATGCAAATGAGCCGCACGCAAAACTTCAGCGTAAAATTGAAAGGAGGGGAGCCAACGCCTGTGCCAACAATAGACGCCGTACAAACAGACGTGTGTGCACACACGTACAGTAAATGTCAGACGCTCACGTTATGAGCACATAGGACGTGCAGGGTCTTTCTTCACTAGCAAAGCCAGTAACAGCCTGATGGCGCCCACCCCGTAATAATCAATACGTTTTTTGCCCAAAAACATGTTTTTTATTAAATCACAACAAGGAGACATAACAGGAAATGGAAAATAATGTAAATGAGTCTAAAGAACACACAAGGATAAGAAGGAAGAGATATTTCTTCTTGAATGCCAAACATTTGCTTATACCCTGAAAGGTACATGCAGAAGATGTTCATGCTGACGGTAACTGTTCCCCGGTACGCACACTGAAACAGTCTTTCCCCACACCGCAGACCAGACGTGGAGATAATGGGGCTCCTGAATGTTACACCTGGTTATGCAGCCCTCTCTGCGTTTCTCTGCATTGGGCGCAGACCTTATCAGCATTTCATCTGAATACGTGCAGCTGATTTGCATATCATTTATATATGCTTGGCATTGCTCTCGGTGCATACTTTGTTTTTGCTGTTTACATGCACGTCAATCTCTTCTCTGCATTTGGCATAGTGATACTTGTGTGTTTATGTTGCGTTATCTGCATGCAAAGGGCGCACTAGTGGTTCTGCATCTGCCTGTTAAGTTTGCACCCGAGGCAACGGTGGGTTAAGTGACTTGCCCAAAATCATAAGAAGCAGCAGTGGGATTTGAACCCTGACTTCCCTAACTCGCAGCCCACTATTCTAACTATTAGGCTGCTCCTCCCCTGAGGGAGAGATGTTTCAAAGATGAAGGAAAAAGTAAGAGGGTAGAAGGAATGGGAGAAATGACCCATGATGGTGGGAAGAAAAGACAGTCATAGATGGAGGGAAGGGGAAAGAAGGGGCAAGGATTAGGAGGCAGGGAACAAATCCAAGGAGATAATGTCGTGGGGGAGGGAGATGAGTCATGAAGAAGAAGGAATGGGTAAAGAAGGGCAAGCAGGAAAACAAGACAAAGAGAAGAAGAAAAGGCAGAAGCAAGAAAACAGAACAGAAAGATGAAAGTTACAGTGTCCACTCTGAAGAAAAGAGCCAGAAAAATGGTCCAAAAAATAAAATAAGAACACCAGACAGAGAGAATATATAAAAGGAGCACATTCTGGACCAGAGAATAACTTAAAAGATACAGAGTCAGAAAATACCGATAACGCGTCAATGTAGAATATCCTGGAAGTCAATTTAAAGTCTCTGACCTGTCTGCGTCTCTCACGTAGATTTACACTCTGGGAATGCTTGGATTTTCTTGGCTAATTTGACTTTTCTGGTGCATAGTTTTCTTTAATGCGGGAAATACCTGCCGGCCCTGAAGCTTCAGTATTGGGTCTGCAGTATGTTGTTAGAACATCAAGAATATGTTTTCAGATATACTGTATATTCAGAGAGGACAGTCCACTAGCCACCCTTCTCAACCACCCCTTCCCACCATCACCAAATGAACTGCTGACTCACTACTGGTACTATGAGAAACGTGTCCTAGATTCACCCACCACATTTCTTACTCTTAACTCTACTGCACTGGTCACCTGTAAGCAGTGCTCAAACACTCATAAAGTTATTGTTGAAAAAAAAAAAAAGAGAGGCCTGTGAAAGGCTCCATTAGAATACCAGTGGGATATGTTGAAGCACATTTTCAGGAATTAGTCTCTCAGTTTCCTTGTCTTAAGCTATGCTGGTGCAGCTCTATAAGAAATGAAGAAAGGATTAAGACTCCCCTGCAAATCACAAAATCCTGTCATGAGTTTTTCAACCCATATTCCATTTAGGGTTGCCAACGTTTTCACCGAGAAAAACCCGACACCTGTGGCTCGCCATGCTCCACCCATTCTCTGCCCCTAGTCCCACCCCTGCCCCGCCCCCAGCCCCACCCACAAAAATTACCGAGGATACGTGTAGGCTAACTTCCTTGGTCAGATAATAATTAAACTGGGAACCCCAAAATCCAAACATGAAATGTACAACACTGGAGAAATTAAATTACTATAAAGTAATTTCCTCTTGCACTAAACAAAAATGCAAAGATGTTAGCAATACACACTTCCCAGACCAGACATATTCCAGTTAATAAATTCAAAATAAAAAGTATTTTTTCTACCTTCTGTTTGGGCATTTTATTTTTCAGTTGCAATTGCTCCAGTCACTTTCTTCTGGTTTCTTCGTGTCTTCTGCGAGCTGTCCATTTGTCCTTTCTTCTCTTTTAGATGTTTTCCATTCTCTCTCTATTTCTGCTTTAACATACTGATTGTTTCCCTTTTGCTCTTTCCCCCAATTCTTTCCTTATTCCTTTATCATCCATTTAAATTTCACCCTTCCATTCTCAAGCCCCTCTTACTCTCCCAATACCCGGCCCATCATTGATTTTCTTCCACACAAAATATTTTTTCCCCTCTCCATTCTCATTCCCCATCCATTCTAGTCCTCCCCCAAAATCAGTTCCCATATAGTTCTAGCCCCACCCAGCATCCACTCCCTTCCAGTCCCATTCTCCCATGCCCCACATCAGCCCATTTCCAGTCCTATTCCAGCTCTTCATCAGCCCATTTCCAGTGCTAGCCCTCATATCATAGGCCATTTCCAGTCCTAGCCCCCCCCCAATCACAGCCCATTTCCAGTCCAAGTCCCCCATCACAGCCTATTTCCAGTCCTAGGCCCCCCCCCCCCCACCATCACAGCCCATTTGGAGTCCGAGTCCCCCCGCACCATCACAGCCCATTTGTAGTCCTAGCCCCCCCCCCACCATCACAGCCCATTTGCAGTCCTTGCCCCCCTAATCACAGCCCATTTCCAGTCCAAGTTCCCCCCCCCATAGCCCTTTTCCAGTCCAGATCCCCCCCCCCATCACAACCCATTTCCAGTCCATGTCTCCCCCCTTAGCCCTTTTACAATCCAGGTCCCCCCCCCCATCACAGCCCATTTCCAGTCCAAGTCCCCTCCCCCATAGCCCTTTTCCAGTCCAGGTCCCCCCCCCCCCCATCACAACTCATTTCCAGTCCAAGTCCTCCCCCCCTAGTCCTTTTCCAGTCCAGGTCCCCCCCATCACAGCCCATTTGTAGTCCTAGCCCCCCCCCATAACAGCCCATGCAGTCCTTGGCCTCCCCCCCCCCCCCCCGACCAGCACCGCGGCTGTCTGAGGGGCTTTAGAGGGAGCCGGGGAAGCCCGCACAAGGCCCTGGCTCCCTCTGTACAACCGCCAGCGTGAAGAGCCTTTTCCTTCACACTGGCAGTTGTTTCTGTGAGGCCGCGAATGCTAGGAAAGGTTAAAGGGCATTGCCTTTAACCTTTCCCAGCAATCGCGGCTTCACAGAAACAGCCGCCAGTGTGAAGGAAAAGGATCTTCACGCTGACGGTTGTACAGAGGGAGCCGGGGCCTCGCACAGGTTTCCCCGGCTCCCTCTGAAGCCCTCCAGTGTGTGGGCCGGCCCTGGGTGGGGTTTTTTTGGACTTCGGGTCGGAAGAAAAGCCGGTTTTTTGCTCTGGCCGCTCCCGATCTTGTGGCCAGAGCAAAAAACCGGCTTTTCAAGGGTCAGTTTTACATCTGCGCCGGCAGCCGGCCTGGCCATGGGAAAACCAGCCAGGCCAGCTGAAAACCGGCCAGTTGGCAACCCTAACTCCATTGTGTTTACCCTTTCAGTCTCCAGAATTGTCAAGTTACTCTGAACTGAAATACAAAGGAAGAATATTATGTAGAAATCAAACATCAGATCCATTCAAGTATATAGGGCCCGATTCTGGGCCACGAATAGCAGAACATCCATCCCCGCTATTTGTGCTTTCCACCGCCAGCGTATAACCTCCTCGCCGGTTGTGCGGGGAAGTTAGACAGGGGTGGGGAAGGAGAGGCTCAGGGGCGAAGTCTGGGTAGGCACGGGGTGGTCACCGGCTCTGGATGTCCAGGGCCATTTCTAATGTCAGCCCTGTATGTCCAGGGTTGGCAACATGTGCGGGAAAGTTATTCCACCTCTGAGGTGGAATAACTTCCCTGGACATGTATTTTTTAATGCCGGGGCGCAGATGGGGCAGTGGAGGCTGGAGGACATTCCCCGCAGCCCGACCCTGGCCTTAGGAGGCCAGATTGGGGTCGGGCTGTGGGGAATAAGCATTTTTTTCCAGCGGCCGGCATCATGGCTTTTAAATGGAGCTGCGGTGCCATAGCAACCAGAAGCCATGGCGCCACGGCTCCATTTAAAAGTCCTGACTGAGTTAGTTGGGCTTGTCATGTACGTGCAGGCCAGACTGAATTGCAGTCTTGGCCTGCCTGTACATGACTGATCGCAATTCTGATCCTGTGGGATCAGATTCGCGAGCCCCACTGTACGTCTAGTTCAAACCGGATGAACAGAGGGGCTGGACATCCATGATGGAATGAGCCCTATAATAAAGCCCCCTTCTCTCCCTCCTCCTCTAGCATCCCCCTTCTTTCCCTCCTTCCAAAATGCTCAAGATGGAAAACATAACTATAATAAAACAGCAGTAATCATAATAACCATGAGCTACGAGAACTGCCGTGGCCGCAGAGCAGAACTCTAAAGCCCAACATTTGAAAACATTCTGGGGGGTAAACTGTGTAAATGGCCCTCTGCGGGATATTCAGCGGCACATGTGGTGCGGCTGCATAGGATGCGAGCATAGAAGAGGCCACTGATATCATCACCGGCCTTCCAGGAAGCCCAAAAAGAGTGTTACTGAACATGGCTGGGTGGAGGAGGGGCACCAGATTCATTAGTCGCTCAAGGTGCATTTCTAGCTTGCTACAGTCCTGCTACTACTGATCATTTGTGTAGCATTACAAGGCGTATGAACCGCTGTACAGACACATGTAAAAGATGGTCCCTGCTCATCCGAGCTTACAATCTTGTCAAGACAGACAACACAACAGATGAGGACATGGATATGTCTAGGGGAATGGTAAAGAAACACAAAGGAGACTAAGCAGATCAGGATCCAAAGGTGGCCTCAAAGAGGTGAGTTTTCAGCCTGGGTTTGAAAAGGGCCAGAGATGACCCCTGATGTACAGACTTAGGTAGTTTGTTCCAGGCATAAGGAGCACAAAGGATAGAGCAGAATTAGAAAAGGTACAGAGAAGAGCGACAAAAATGGTAAAGGGGATGGAACAATATTGTATCCCTATGAATAAAGGTTTAAAAGGTTAGGGCTCTTCAACTTGTAAGAGAGATGGCTGAGAGGAGATGTGATAGACGTCTATAAAATAATGAATGGCGTAGAACGGGTAAATGTAGATCGGTTGTTTACCCCTTCAAAAAGTAAAAAGACTATGAGACACCCAATAAAGTTAAAATGTAGCACATTTAAGACTAATATGAGAAAATATTTTTTAACTCAATGTATAATCAAATTCTGGAATTTGTTACCAGAGGATGGATATAAAAGAGGCTTGGACAAATTTCTGGAGGAAAAGTCCATAAATCATTATTAAAGAAGACCGAGCAAATTCATGGCTTACCCATTAGACAAATAACATGGAATCTGTTAGCTTTTGGGGACCTGACAGGTACTTGTGACTTGGATCGGCCACTATTGGAACAGGTTACTGGGCTTGATGGACCCTTGGTCTGATCCAGTATGGCATATTTTATGTTCTTATGTATAGAGAAAATAATGACAGGTTTTAGTTATCAGTTATGTGTGGAGAGGGAGAAGGGGGAGTCAAAGACAACCCCAAGGTTGTGAGCCAATGAAGTAGAGAGGAGTAGAGCGTTATCCACAGAGATTGAGAAAGGAGGAAGGTGGGAGGTGGGTATAGGGGGAAAAAATAAGAAGCTCGGTTTTGGCCATGTTCAATTTCAAAGGGCGGTGAGACATCCAGGCAGCAATTTCAGATAGGCAGGCAGAGATCTGGGCCTAGATTGCTGGAGAGATTTCAGGTATAGAGAGGTACATCTGAGAGTCATCAGCATAAAGATAGTACCGAAAACCATGGGAGGAGAAGAGTACACCAAGGGAATGGGTATAGAGAGAAAAGGAGTGGACCCAAGACAGACCCTTGGGGTACACCAACTGAGAGCAGGATAGCCAGGGGCGGCCCAAGTGGGGTGTGGGGCCATGTGCGGAGACTCGGTGCGGGGCCTCATTTGCATAAGTGGCCTTATTTGCATAAATATTTGCATAATGTTACCATACACTAACTTTTAGTAAACATGTCTCTTAATGAGTGTATGGATAAAGAAAGACTAAAAGATTTCTACATTACTATAATCCAGTGCCAACTGCCAGGGACATTAGGAACTACTACAAACGCTGCCTATTTAGAACCCATAGCAAACCCGCCATATCCTGACAGCATTACCAGGACTCACAAAGCACCATACCCTACCTATCAAAAGGCAACACTGCAAATATTAAACCAATACATTTCAGAGAATACTGGGGAAAGAGAACAAGTGGCAATGTCAAATAGGAATTACATAAACAGAATACCTCAGCTCAGTTACACATGCAGAACATAGACCATCACCAAACAAGGAATCACAATTTAGAAACAGGAAGGCAATAATTAAACTGGGAACCCCAAAAGCCAAACTTGGAATGTACAACAACACTGTAGAAATAAAACTATAAATTAATTTCCTCTTGTACCAAACAAAGCGCAGACCTTAATGATGCACATTTCCCAGAGCTTTCATATTCCAGTTAATAAATTCAAAATAAAGAGATATCTTTCTACCTTTTGTGCATTTTTTTTTCAGTTGCAATTGCTCCAGCAACTTTCTTCTGGTTTCTTCATGTTTTCTGCTAACTCTCCAACGTCTGCTGTCCATTTGTCCTTTCTTCTCTCTTCTAGTTTTTTTTCCGTTCTCTCTCTCTACATCTGCTTTAACATACTAATCTTTCTCCTTTTGCTCTTTCCTCATTCCTATTTCATCCACTCAAATTTTACCCCTCCATCCTCAATCCCCACTTACTCTCCCAATACCAGGCCAATTGTAGATTTTTCCTCCCTCCCACACAAAATATTTTTCCTCTCTCCATTTTACTCTCCCAGCCCCATCCCATTCTAATCCTTCCCCAACATCAGCTCCCTTCTAGTTCCAGCCTCACCCAGCATCCATTCTCTTCTAGTCCCTGCATCAGCCCATTTCCAGTCCTAGCCCCCCATCAGCCCATTTCCAGTCCTAGCTCCCCTATCCATTTCCAGTCCGAGTCCCTTCATCAGCTCATTTCCAATCGTAGCCCCCCATCAGCCCATTTCTAGTCATTTCCTAGCCCCATCATCAGCCCATGTCAAATCCTAGCTCCCCTCCACAGCCCAATTCCAGTCCAAGCCCCCCCCCATGAGCCTACTTCCAGTTCTAGCCCCTCCATGAGTCCATTTCAATCCAAACCCCCACCACAGCCCATTTCCAATCTTAGCTCCCCCCAACAGCCCATTTCCAGTCTTATCCTAGCTGCTCCATCAGCCCATTTCCAGTCCTAGCTCCCTACCCTCACAGCCCATTTCCATTCCAAGCCCCCTCCCCATCAGCTATTTGCAGTTCAAGCCCCCCCTTCCACTTAGCCCATTTCCAGTCCTAGCAAACCCCCAACCCATTACCAGTCCTAGCCCCCCATCAACCCACTTCCAGTCCTAGCCCCCCATCAGCCCACTTCCAGTCCTAACCCCATCAGCCCATTTCCAGTCAGCCCCCCATAGCCCACTGCCAGTCCTAACCCCCCCCATCATCCCACAGCCCATTACCAGTCCTAACCCCATCAGCCCACCTCAAGTCCTAACCCCTCCCCATCAGCCCATTTCCTGTCCTAGCCCCCCCATAGCCCATTACCAATCCTAACCCCCCCACAGCCCATTACCAGTCTTAACCCCCCATAGCCCATTACCAGTCCTGACCCCCCACCTCAAGTCCTAACCCCTCCCCATCAGCCCATTTCCTGTCTTAGCCCCCCCCCATAGCCCATTTCCTGTCCTAGCCCCCCCCTAGCCCATTACCAGTCCTAACCCCCCATCACCCCATGTCCAGACAGGCCCCATCAGCCCACAGCCCATTACCAGTTCTAACCCCCCCAACAGCCCACCTCAAGTCTTAACCCCTCCCCATCAGCCCATTTCCTGTCCTAACCCCCATCAACCCAAGCCCACCTCAAGTCATGTCCTAACCCCCCCCATAGCCCCGGCCATTACCAGTCCTAACCCCCCCCCCCCCCCACCTCGGCTCAGGGAAATTTAAAAAAAAAAAAAAAGCTGGCTGCTGCTGCGGCCGCTGCGGCAGCGGCAGAATGGAGTGTCCCGCGGAGCCCCCTCTGCCCACTGAGCCCCTCTGCAAGGGCTTTCAGATTTGCGAAGGGAGAGTGTCTCCCTCACGTCTCTGTTAAGCCCGCAGGGGCTAATGGGAAATTTCCCATCTGCCCCTTTAGACGCGAGGGGCTGATGGGAAATTTCCCATTAGCCCCTGCGGGCTTAACAGAGACGCGAGGGAGTCACTCTCCCTTCGTGAATCTGAAAGCCCTTGCAGAGGGGCTCAGTGGGCAGAGGGGGCCCCGTGGGGCACTCCATTCTGCTGCTGCCGCAGCGGCAGCAGCCAGCTTTTTTTTTTTTTTAATTGAATTTTTAAAAAGCAGAATGTTCTTTGCGCGGGAACCTCTGAAACGCGGGGCCCTGTGCAAAAAACATTCTTGCTCAATGGACGGGCCAGCCCTGAGGATAGCAGTAGAGTAGGATCCACCAAAACAAAACTAAAGGTGCGTTGGGAGAGATAAGAAGAGAACCAGGATAGCACAGAGCCCTTCAAACCCAGTGAGGACAAGGTATCGAGGACAAAGTGGGGGTCGACAGTGTCAAAAGCAGCAGAAAGGTCAAGAAGGATGAGGAGGAAGTAAAAGCCTTTGAATTTGGCCAAGAACAGGTCGCTGGAGTAAAATGTAAAGGATGAAAGCTGCTGCCTGGTTAGCCCCATGGCAATGAAGAAAACCCTGATATTCAATGCCGGAGACGGATATGACCCCAGCATTGAATATCTGGGCTTAAATTTCATCACCAGCAGCTAGCCGCATTAGCAGCACCAGCCGCCAGCGCTGAATATCCCCCCCCCCCCCATATTCAGTTTTTGGTGTCACCTCAGTAATAGCAACACAAACTCCCTCTGCTGCCAGACATGTTGCAAAGTCATAGAATGCCCTGTAAAAATGGCATTTTGAATTTTATCATACTATAAACCCCAACAGCGCAAACTCAGAGGACAACAACTTTATCTATAAAACTGCAGCACAGCAAGTACTGCACTGGACAAGTTGGATTACTGCAAATCCCTATACAAAATAACACACTCCAAGAAATTATGTACCAAAAATTTCAAAATTTTGCACTAAAACAAAATCTGAATTGCGTAAAATTCAAGCAAAGTTTAATGCTTTTATTTTTCACACAATAAATAATGATATAGAACCTGCTTATTAATAGATGCAGGCACTTTTACTACACTTTTGAGAATCTATATTCCTGGAACCAGTCCACTTACTCCATGTTCACTTCTGATATATGCATGCAAAAGACTGTCACATACATGCAGCAACAGTACCCGAGTGCATGACTGCATGGGAGACTGAATGAGGCGTGTTTTAGGGTATCTGGCTGTGTAGGTAGTGAACGACTGATTGCGGTGTGTTTAACTGGGTGGGCGTGAAAGGTCTTACCCAGGGCAGTGTAAGTGGTTCAGCCGCACACGGCGCAAGTACGGAAACAGCGTTGATGTCGCCAGTGAGCTTCCGAGAAGCTCAAGATTGAGTTCCAGGGGAGGGGACTGGTTTGGGAATTGCACAGAACACATTTCTAGCTTGGTACGTTCCTGGAGTGATGGTAGGTGTTTGAATGTGTTGGTGAGAGTGATCAATAGGGTTCAGTATGTTTTAGGTGCAGGGGATGCACAGTGGTACCAACACCTTTTCCATTGCCTGCTAAAATTGATCCATGGTCCTCATGTATTACTACTACTACTATTGAACATTTATATAGCGCTACAAGGCATATGCAGCACTGTACAGAAACATGTAAAAGACAGTCCCCCCTCATCAGAGCTTACGATCTAGTCAAGACAGACAATACAACAGCTGAGGACAAGGATACAACTAGGGAAAGCGAAGGAGACACATAGGAGACTAAGCGAACCAGGATCCAAAAGCAGCCTCAAAGAGGTGAGCTTTTAGCATGGGTTTGAAAAGGAGCAGAGGAGCAGAGTTTGCATACACTGCATATGCACATAGAGAGCGCCCTCTGTGGGAGAAGCAGTGTCTTTAGTCAACCCCACAGGTCCATGGGGGGAATGTGGAGCTATATGTTGCAGCCGGCACTTAAGAGCTCACCCGTACAAAATGTGGAAGGTAGCGGCGACAGAGGCTGCGTGCCCCAGGCAAGAAAGGTACAGAAACATTTTTCTAGTTTTGGTTTCAACTTCTTGGGGTTTCCAGTTCCGTTTTTAACGTGGCCATTTTTCTTTAACATGTAGTCACTTAGTCTGTATTTGGTGGAGTTTTATTGTGCATATGCAGGGTTGTCCCAACCACTAGGCAGGCTAGGCCGTCGTCTAGGGCAGCAGCATCTTGGAGGCAACAAAGCAAACAATGATCCTGACAGGCAAAGACTCATCAGCGTCCTTTTACTTACAGGAGGAAGAGGAAATCTGCAAATACTCCATTTCCCTTGTCGGTGGCTGTTGGAACTCTCCCGCATTCTGTATATATTTACGACACAAAGTTTAATATTTAAAAGTATGATGTCCAAATGGGTGTGTTTATTGATCTGGGAGGGATGGTGTTAAGATGATTATGACAGAGTTTATTATTAAATGCTTGGAAAGGGTGTTGCTATGGATCTAACAGTGAACTGCGAGGGGGGCAAGTGCTGAAGGTTCTCTTAGGGCACTTAACCAGTCCAATGCCCATGACCAAGGGGAGGTATTTTGCAAGCAGATGGTATTGCTTTAGGTATTTGTAGTAGTCCAGCTTGTTCTCTTTTCCCAATAAGAAGTGTGTTCTAAGGACTGGTATAATATTTGCAAGGCTGCCCTTTAATCGAATCTACAGCTCCTTGCAAGGATGTGGCTATTATGCACCAGGTCCATTAGTGGTCTCCCCGCTTCTTAAGGATGCCTTGTCTGTGACTACTGGGCTGTGTGAGTGCTGCGGTGCACAGGGCACAAGGACAGAATGGGATGCCAAAATCATCATTAGGCTTCCAGGAATTTCAGAAAGAGAGAGTGAGCCACTGCACATGGTTGGGAAGGAGGGGGGGGCACCAGATTCACAGGGCGCATGTCTAGCTTGGCACGGTCCTGAGTGCTGGCACCTTTATTGTTCGAAAACAAAGCACTGTTTGGGTGGGCTGTATGGGAGTGGGGTGCATGCATAGCTGGGTGCTGTGCATAGGCGGCTGCTTGTGTATAGTAAGGGTATGCGATCCTTGTACATGACTGAGTAGATGGATGTGTCTGCGGCAGAATGCTCATGTCTGTGTGTGTCTGTGATTGAAGATGGCATGTGATATTTGCAGCCCCCTCTCTCCCTCCTCTCCCATCAGCTCCCTTCTCTCCCTTGCCCCTTCCCCACCATGCCTCCATTCTTTCCCCCTTCCTCTACCCCTCTTCTTCCTCCATCAGGTGCTCCTTTTGCCCTTGTTCTCCCCCATCAGGCTTTGTCTTCTCTTCCTCATCAGGGGCTTCCTATCCCCATCCTCCTTCCCCATCAAGCATCTCTCCCCTTCCCAAGAATTCTCCCTTCTACCTTTTGCCTCGTCCCCACTTCCGTAGAATCCATTCCCCCTGCTCTCCCTTTTTCCCAGCATCTGTCTCCTTTCTCCCCCTCCACAGCGTGTATCCCCATATCTTGGATCTCTTGATCAGAATTTGCCCTCTTCTTCCTGCCTTGCCACTTTCCCTGAGGTTGGCTAAATGGGGTGGTGGGGGGGGGGTCTTTCCCTCGCTTCCTATCATTTTATCTTCTCTATTACAATGCAGTCGCCGTACATATATTCAAAATAAAGCAATAAAGGAACCTTAATACTATCCTAGTACCTGACTCAATAAGAAAAACAAAACAAATAGCAAGTTGCAGCGCCTTCTCATTCGTAGCACCATCATTATGGAATAACCTCCCAGACCAATTAAGGGAAACAAAAGATTTACAAAAATTCCGAAAAGACTTAAAAACATACCTGTTCTCACAATACTACTCCATCATAGATAATGACTTGGATAAGACCTCCCATCCCCCGTAACTCAATAACGAATATACCAGTTCCAATACTTTCACTACAACTCCCATAGCAGAACTTTCGATGAACCATTAATATGTATATATGTAAAAACTATGTAATTAACTTGTAAATAGTTCTAAACTCTGTTATGCTACCTGTATATAGTTTGATTGCAGTTCAATGTACCAGTTTAAATATCGCTACCTTTGTTCCATGTATTTCAATGTTGTTTTGATGTAAACCGCCACTGATCTTGGGAATTGGCGGTATATAAAAGTTTCACAAATAAATAAATAAATAAATCCCTCAAGACAAACTCAGGCTATGATCTTATCAAAATATGTAACTCACGATTCACTATAATGAAAGAACTTCAGGTCTCAGACTCCAGATAGGCACTATCTTGCAGACTATGTCAATAATATGTGCCACTTTTGCATCAACGACCTCAGTTCTTTCTTTTAACTGTTGATTTAAGCTGTGTTATTTGACAGACAACTTGATACTCATTTTATAGCATATAGTAATGATTATTCTTATCTTATTGACTCCCCGACGCCTTCATTCGGCTGCCGTGTTGCGTTTCACAAACTGACTGGTTTCATCAGGGGGTTAAGTTTAAGGATTCGCTGACTCCCAGCGATCCAGCTTGAATTCGTTCTATGCGTCAAACTGGCACTGTCAAAACAATTAGTTACATTAAGTCAGGTTTTCATGCCTTAATTAAATTATATTCACAAGGAGATATTTTTTACTATAACCATACTAAAACAAGGAATCCTACCATTACCACAATGCTGATGATTCTGGTTCGTGTGCCGGGCGTATTACCTCTGAGCCTACCGGCTTCCAAAAAACGCCGTGAACCAGAATGCGCGGCGTGTTTCGGAAGCCGGTAGGCTCAGAGGTAATACGCCCGGCACACGAACCAGAATGCGTGGTGTTTTTTGGAAGCCAGTAGGCTCAGAGGTAATACGCCCGGCACACGAACCAGAATGCGCGGCGTTTTTTGGAAGCCAGTAGGCTCAGAGGTAATACGCCCGGCACACGAACCAGAATCATCAGCACTGTGGTAATGGTAGGATTCCTTGTTTTAGTATGGTTATAGTAAAAAATATCTCCTTGTGAATATAATTTAATTAAGGCATGAAAACCTGACTTAATGTAACTAATTGTTTTGACAGTGCCAGTTTGACGCATAGAGCGAATTCAAGCTGGATCGCTGGGAGTCAGTGAATCCTTAAACTTAACCCCCTGATGAAACCAGTTAGTTTGTGAAACGCAACATGGCAGCCGAATGAAGGCGTCAGGGAGTCAATAAGATAAGAATAATCATTACTATATGCTATAAAATGAGTATCAAGTTGTCTGTCAAACAACACAGCTTAAATCAACAGTTAAAAGAAAGAACTGAGGTCGTTGATGCAAAATTGGCACATATTATTGACATAGTCTGCAAGATAGTGCCTATCTGGAGTCTGAGACCTGAAGTTCTTTCATTATAGTGAATCGTGAGTTACATATTTTGATAAGATCATAGCCTGAGTTTGTCTTGGGGGATTGCTTTATTTTGTGACTCATTAGTCTACCCTCTACAGAATGACCAAAAAATACGAGTACATATATTCAAAACATTGAGGCCAGCCTTCCTCACTCGCCTCCTCTGACACGCCGACTTTAGTAAGTTACACACCCACAAAAGAGAGGAAGAAGTCAGCTTCACTTATGGTCTCTCCTTGGCCAGCAGTACGTGGCGGACACAGCTGTGGCTCCTCCTCTGAACTAGAATTAGGTCACTCTTCACCACCACAGTCATTCTGCCTCCTCAGGGGTGGGAGTCTAAAGGACACATGTCTCTGGGCATCCTCTCCCTCCTCAGGCATGCAGGTGTCTTGCCAATGACTGTCCTGTGCCTTCTCAGGGGTGGAGGGGCCACTGGCGTCTGTCAGCCTCCTTAGGAATGGAGGAGAGGGGAATGGCTTACCCCTCATGCTGTCGTCTGCCTCCCCAGGGGTGGGATAGATGCATGCCACTCACTCTGCCTCCGTAGGGGTAGAGCCCAGGAGTCCGAAGGCTCCTGTGTCTATAGCCATCCTCTCCCTCCCCCACAGCTGACTGGCTGGAAGCTTCTCAGGGGATGGAGAGGTCAAATATACCCCCACCACTGTTAGCCTTTGTGGGGAGAGGGGTAAATAGCCCTGGTACACGACTACGCTGTCCAAAAGGAAGAGGGAACTAAGAAGGTGTGAAAAAAAGTGGAGACGCAACAAAACTGCGGAACTCAGAGCTGAATACCTCAACACCCTCAGAAAATACAAAGACGAGGTAGATGATGCAAAAAGGAAACACCACAACAACCTGTTGAATAAAGCCATCAATAAACCACGGGAACTATTTCGAATAGTGAAAACACTAACCAAAACAAACCAACCAGAACAGCAGAGCGATACCATTCAGCCCCAAACCCTAGCTAACCACTATGCAAGCAAGCTGACCACAACTGCAACCACGCTATCTTTGGCCAAACCCAACTTGACAACTGTAGAGAAGCATGAACAGACGTGGAACGAATTCTGCAAAATTGATGATAAGCAAGCAGTGGAAATAATAACCAGCATAAATACCACCACCTCACTGCTTGATCCATGCCCAGCTACCTGGATTAAAGCGGCAAAAAAGGACATTGGCCACCAAGTCGCTCACATTGTGAACCAATCACTGTCCCAAGGAATCATGCCTAACCAGCTCAAAAAGTCTATAATAAGACCAATACTAAAAAACAACTCGCTAAACAAAGAAGATCCATCTTCCTACCGTCCAATCTCCAGCATATCGTTTTTAGCAAAAATCATTGAAAAAGCAGCCCTCATCCAACTGCAAGAACACCTTGAAGACAACGAAATACTGGACAAACAGCAATACGGATTCAGAAAAAATCATGGGGTCGAAATCCTGCTTTTAGCCCTGTTTAACAACCTCCTCAAGGGGCTGGAAGACAGGAAGAAAATGTTTATCCTCATTTTCATCGACATATCCGCTGCATTTGACACTGTCCATCACCTAACCCTCCTGAACAAGCTGGAATCAATTGGAATTTTAGGAACCGCCTTGAAATGGTTCTCCTCCTATATAACGGGCAGAAAGCCACAGGTCCAGTTCAACGGAGAGAAAGCTGAACCGTTCATCCAAACACAAGGCATTCCTCAGGGTTCGGCACTCTCGGCGCTACTTTTTAACATTTACATGCAACCACTCAGTGAAATATTCAGGAAATATGGCATAAACTACCACATGTACGCAGACGATATCATGCTGTACACCCAACTAGAGACCACCGACCCGAACTACGCCCAGCTTGAAACCTGCATGGGAGAGATGTCGGGATGGCTACAACAAAATAACATGTTGATTAATCATAAGAAGACCGAAGTAATGTTTATATCAAATACCTTGGGCTTCGAACCACCTCCAACAATCACATTGTGCAACAATACATACAATACTAAGAAAGAAATAAAATATCTGGGAGTCACAATTGATAACAAACTGAAAATGGAAAAACACCTCAACAACACCAACAAAGCCATCTTCCACAAGCTTAAAGTGCTACGACCCCTGCGGAACATACTAGATCCGTGCGATTTCCGATCAGTTGCTCAGGCTCTCATCATGCCCCACCTGGACTACTGCAACGCCATCTTGCAGGGGCTACCAAGGAAAACAACCAACATACTACAGATGGCCCAACACATAGCAGCAAGGATCATCATGAGAACTAGCGTCACCGAACATATCACACCTGTATTGATGGAACTACACTGGCTTCCAGTCGTTGCAAGGATTCAATACAAAACATTGGTAACTACATTCAAGTTAATTCACAACCTGGCCCCCTCATACCTCTCCACCCTGATCTCCATGCAACCTACAACCAGAAGCAGGAGAACCATGAACTCTGACACACTAAGAGTTCCAAACAGCTTTAGGCACGTAAAGGTCAGTACTAGTCGCAGAGCGTTCTCCTTATCTGCCCCCACGTTATGGAACCAGCTCCCACACGAGCTGAGAGAAATTAAAGACATAAGCAACTTCAGAAAACAACTGAAGACGCACCTGTTCAATTGTCATTATACCAGATGAAAATCCAAAAGGACAAAAGAAATTGAATTGCTGTATGTACAAATGTAAATAGATGGTGGTTAGTGCCTGTGTAAATGTATGATAATAGCTAAGGTCTTTATATGGACCCGCATATGTGTGCTGTGTATTCCCCCTGATCTCTCTATCTAATCCCCAAATAATTCTGTCTGTAATTTATGACAAATCCCTTACTTGTAATCAAACCGCTTCTGATCGCTGGAAGGAGCGGTATATAAGTCCTTACTAAATAAATAAATAAATAGAAGGACATCCCACAGGCTGGCTCATTTGTCTGCAGCTGGATGCTGTCTTCAGGGGTGGGGAGTCAAACCCTTTCCATCACTACCTGTCTTCTACTTCCTTAGAGGTATTGGATGTCAAAACACTTGCCAAAAATAAATATCCCCTGCATGCTTTTCTGGCCAGAGATGAGAGGCTTCATGGGGGAAGCACATGCAGATACTGTACTTCCAAACTGTATGCAAATCTATCTCATGAATATTCATTGTTGGTATCCTGAAAACCAGGCTGGCTAGGGCGTACACCAGGACCAGATAGAGAAACATTGCCCTAAGTAAATAGTGCACCACCCAGACCAGGCCACAAGAAAACAGCAAACTTGCTACTCTGATTTTTTTATCAGGAGTCTATTAAATCTCTTTGCACAACTTATTAAATGTTTTTCTAATACACATGTTCAAATCTTTAATGAACGCAGGCTAAAAGTTGTTTAGCCTGAGTTTTATTGTGTGGGCACCTATGACAAACCTCCTCTTCAATTCTGAATGCATCAATTATCCCTCAAGAAAAAACATTCTGCGTTTTTACACTCATTAATGAGGTTTCACTTTGTACACTTCAGCTGTTGAACCCAAAACCATAAATCCCAATATTGTTTTATGGGATTTGACGTCAGTGACCAATCCATAAATTCATCTCAGACTTTATTGATTTGGAAGGTTACAGTCAAAAGGCCACCGACGTTAGTCAGGCATCTACCCAATATCATGCTCTACACCGCTTACCAGATTTATTGCCCAAATCGTAAAGCATCAAATATCAGCTGGGAAGGGAATGTCAGAGCGATGGTGTTTATAACAATGATTAAAAGGCAGAAAATTAAAAGGGCAAAGGAAGCGTCATTGCTAGCACTTTGCCTGAGTGATTTCATTAACCTGATAGCAAAGAGGAGGCGGGACAGGGGACGAATTTACGGCAAGTTCAACTCAACCTATAGTTTGCAGACCACTTAGTTTAATGTGCAGTTACTGGAGTTCTGCTTGGCTATGTGCAGTAAGGAGCTTTGGGAGACCCTAAGCGTAAGTTTGGGTGAGCAGATAGCCCTGTGACTTAAGGGACAGTTTGATTCAGTCCTGCTTTTGTTACTTTGATTACATGGATTTGTAGTTCAGATGTCCTTAAGCACAGCAGGACAGTGTATCCATGCATTCAGTGGGGTAAACTCAGGTGTTAAGGGGTTTACAGATGATAGCCCCAGTCCTCCTTAAAGATAACAGCCCAGCCCACCTTAAGGGAAGCCGAGCTTGGGAATCTGTTACGGTTACAGTTACACATGCAAGGTTCCACATTAGGAATCACCACCAAGGAAAAGGAACTGGGCGTCACTGTAGATATGTTGAAACCCTCCGCCCAATGTGCAGTGGTGGCCAAGAAAGCAAATAAAATGCTAGGAATCATAAGGAAAGGGAGAATAAAACCAAGGATATTATAATGTCTCTGTATCGCTCCATGGTACAACCACACATCGAATATTACATGCAATTCTTTTCACCAAATCTTATAAGGGATATAGAAAAAGTACAGAGAAGAGAAAATAAAATGATAAAGGGGATGGAAGGATACCCCTATGAGGAGAGGCTTCAACCTGGAAAAGAGTTGACTGTGGACAGATATGATAGAGGTCTACAAAATAATGAATGGAGTGGAATGGTTAAACGTAAATCGGTTGTTTACCCCTTCAAAAAGTAAAAAAACTAAGGGACATTCAATGAAGCTACAATGTAACCCATTTTAGACTAATAAGAAAAAATATTTTTTCACTCAGCACTTAATCAAAGCTGTTAGTATAGCTGGGTTTAAGAGAGCTTTGGACAAGTTCCGGGAGTAAAGGTCCATAAATCATTATTAAAGTGGACTGGGGAAATCCACTTTTTACCCATGGGATAAACAGCATGGAATCTGTCTACCTGTTGGGAATCTGAAAGGTACTTGTGACCTGGATTGGCCACTGTTGGAAAGAGGATACTGGGCTTAATGGACCTTTGGTCTAACCTACTGTAGTATAGCATATCTTATGCAACCCGGAGAGGCAGGCAGGGCCCAAGTAAGGAGTCTATAACCCTAAGCACAGTGTGAGGATGTGGTCCCAGACTGGAGGAGGATCCCAGAAATATGCAAAGAGTCTCAAACATGTGATTTTTGTTGGAGTCTTGTTGAGCCTGCAAATTGTCAGACACCTTTTTGGTTGTTATAAATAAATGTTTTACTTTTTGTTCTGTGCCTAGGCTAGGCTGGCTTTGTTTTTCTGAGCAAGCCTCACTGCAGGCCCGCAATCATTGATCACTCATGCCCACACTGCTGCATCAAGGCTTGCTTATCCTGTTCCTTGTGACATGTACCTTTCTGTGCACTAACTTAAAGTAATCCATGTGCCTCTTTTACTGGCCAGTAAACCATGCATGATGAGTACACATTTTCTCTAAAACACCAGGGAATGTCCACTCCGTCAAATTACAAGTTGCAAAAATGATTTAAAATTGATCTCAAAAGGGCCCATCTTTATGAAAACAGCCTTTTAGAGTCTTTGAGTGTAAAGCAGTGAAAATGTCTAAAGAAAATATAGAAAAATGATTAAAGAAAGAATTAGGACTTTATAATTGCTCTCTGTCTGTTGACTTTCCAAGATGGCTGCCCATTGTTCAGTGATGGAAAACGTTTCATATTGACTGATAGCTGCTTTAACCAATAGGGTTTGTTTATTCTTGGACGTGTAGACATGAGGGATGGCAATAAGTTGGATTTAGAAGATTCTAATTGTAGAGCTGCAGGGACGTGTACGTATGGCCAGGACTTTCATTCAGCCAATCAGAAATCTTTGTTTCCATCCATTTTCGTACATATCTATACTGTATTCTTCACTGCATTTTCAGTAGGATTATTTGGTCGATTTTTAAATTATCCGCATGGCTTGCATCTATAGCTCTGCATTCACATTTTTAAAGGAAAATCCCACAAATGGTTTCTCTTTGAAAATGTGGCTGGCAGGGAACAGTAGTTCCTTTGTGGCCACGTATCTTTATACTTAATTTGCAAATGCACCCTTGGAAACTCCATGTGAATGTCCCATCGCATATCTTTTCTCTGCCCCAGATATGCCACTTTTCAGTGTGGGTAAAAGTACCTGTGCTGCTCACGGCAAAGGTGGTCGATTTTCAGTAGAACGTTTCCTGCATGTAAGCAACTGCTTACCTGTGGAACCACTTTGAATGCTGTACGGCGCATTCTTTATAACAAAAGACATAAGAAGTTCTAAACAAGAGCTAGTATCTCATACATTCCGAAGGTTCTAGAAACAGTAAATTATACAAGGGAGGAGTGGCCTAGTGGTTAGGACACAGTACTTCAGGCCAGAGGGTCAAGCAATCTCAGGCTGGAGGGACTGGGGTTTCTAGTCCTATAGGCCCTCCTTGTGGTCTTGGGCAAGCTATTTACCCCTCCATTGCCTTATGTACACATAGATTCTGAGCCCTTTGGGGACAAGGGAATGTATCCACTACCTGTTTGTAGTGATTACATAAAGTAAACCACTTTGATTGAAGGATAAGGTGGCATAGAAAACTGGTTAAATAAATACAGAAGGACAGCCATTTTCAAACCCTCAATGACCTCCTCTCCCCCCCCCCCCCCCACACACACACACACTTTATACAGCATAGACACATTTTATCTGCATCCAAAAAGATTCCAGGGGAAGGGAAGTCCACATAGAGCTTTCATTTTCAAAGTCCCATGTAGACTTTCTGCAATATGTTTACACCTGTGTCAAAGAAGGTGCAAATTCACACAGGTACATTGGACCTGCTGCGAGATGGATTTTCAGAAGGGTAGTCCATGATCAAAGTGTTTCTGATGTTGTAGTGGGAGATCATTTTGCATCCAGTGATCACCAGATGGTGTGGTTCAGTATTAGGACTAGGGCTGTTAGAATCCATTCCAAGGTGAGGATCTTAGACTTTAGGAAGACTAACTTTGCGAAGATGGGCCAATACCTCAGGGAGTCGTTAGTGGAATGGGAACAGCTGGGGGATGTAGAAAAACAGTGGGCAAAACTGAAAGGGGGTATTTTAAGGGCAACCAACCTTTTTGTTAAAATGGTAAATAAAGGCAAAAAGAACAGGAGACCGTTATGGTTTTCGAAGGAAGCAGCTGAAAAAGTGAAGAAAAAGAGGGAGGCCTTCATAAAATACAAGAGATCACAGAGAGAGGAAGACAGGCATCTGTATTTGGAAAATCTTAGAGAAGCTAGCAAAGTAGTCAAGAAGGCAAAGATTCAAAAGGAGGAGGAAATAGCCAATGCAATAAAATGGGGGGATAAGACATTTTTCAGATATATTAGTGAGAAGAGGAAGGACAAAAGTGGTATTGTCAGACTCAAGGGTGCAGGGGGGGGGGGGAATATGTAGAAGCTGATAAGGATAAAGCGGAATTGCTTAACAAATATTTTTGTTCTGTGTTCACAGATGAAGAACCAGGAGCAGGACCTCAGAAAACACCCACAAATAAGAACAGAAGCGAGGGACATCTTGAACAATTTTCAGAAGACTGTGTTCGTGAGAAACTAGCTCAACTTAAAGTAGACAAGGCGATGGGACCGGATGGGATACACCCTAGAATACTGAGGGAACTTGGGGAAGTTCTAGCAACTCCACTGACTGACCTTTTCAATGCCTCGTTGGAGTCGGGAGTGGTGCCAAAGGACTGGAGAGAGGCTCATGTGGTGCCTTTACACAAAAGCGGAAATAAGGATGTGGTTGAAAACTACAGGCCGGTTAGTTTAACTTTGGTGGTGAGTAAATTATTGGAAACGCTGCTGAAAGAGAAAATAGTGAGGTTTCTGGAGTCCAGCGGATTACAGGATCCGAGGCAGCATGGATTCACCAGAGGCAGGTCTTGTCAGACAAATCTGATTGATTTCTTTGACTGGGTGACCAGGGAGTTGGACCGAGGGAGAGCTCTAAATGTGGTGTATTTAGATTTCAGTAAAGCCTTTGACACTGTTCCTCACAGGCGACTTATAAACAAACTGAGCACCCTAGGGATGGACCCTAAAGTTACTGCTTGGGTTAGAAATTGGTTGGGTGGGAGGCGACAGAGTACAAGTAAATGGAGCTCACTCTGAGGAGAAGGATGTTACCAGTGGTGTGCCCCAGGGATCTGTCCTTGGTCCGATTCTTTTTAACATCTTTGTTAGTGATATAGCAGAAGGGCTGTCGGGTAAGGTTTGCCTCTTTGCAGATGATACCAAAATCTGCAATAGAGTAGACACCCAGGAAGGTGTAGATAACATGAGGAGGGATCTAGCTAAGCTTGAAGAATGGTCTAGAATTTGGCAGCTGGGATTTAATGTTAAAAAATGTAAGGTCATGCATTTGGGCTGCAGCAATCCAAGGGAGCAATACAGTATAGGAGGTGAAGTACTTTTGTCCACTAAAGAAGAGTGGGACCTAGGCGTGGTTGTGTCTGATGATCTTAAGGTAGCTAAACAGGTAGAAAAGGCGACGGCAAAAGCTAGAAGGATGCTTGGGTGCATACGGAGAGGAATGGCTAGCAGAAAAAAGGAGGTGATAATGCCTCTGTATAAGTCTTTGGTGCGACCTCATTTGGAGTATGGTGCGCAATTCTGGAGACCGCACCTTCAAAAGGATGTGAACAGGATGGAGTCGGTGCAGAGGGTTGCTACTAAAATGATTAATGGGCTTCATTATAAAGCATATGAGGACAGACTTAAGGATCTTAATATGTACACCTTAGAGGAAAAGCGAGATAGAGGTGATATGATTGAGATGTTTAAATACCTTCGTGGCATAAATGTTCAGGGAGAGAGCCTCTTTCAATTGAAAGCAAGTTCTGCTACGAGGGGACATGGGATGAAGGTGAAGGGAGATAGATTCAGGAGTGATATGCAGAAATATTTCTTTACAGAAAGAGTAGTGGATCCATGGAATAGTCTCCCAGTGGAGGTGGTAGAGATGAGGACAGTAACTGAATTCAAAAAAGAATGGGACCAACACAGAGGATCTCTAAAGGTAAAAAGTGGACTGTTGTAGTTGTTGTTATGGAAGGACAGACTAGATGGGCCTTGTGGTCTTTTTCTGTCATCATGTTTCTATGTTTCTATGTTTCTATACTCATGGGCCTGCAAACACCATGGGCTGTGTAAAAATTGCCCTATGTATGTGAAACATATGTGGTTATTTTTCAAATTGGGTCTAACTAGCAACTGATTGTTATAACTTTCCATAGAATTTATTTATTTGTATTTATTTAACAATTTTCTATACCGCTTTTCTTGTATTCAAAGCGGTTTACATTGAACAATAACAATGAAAATTACATAGAACAAGGTCGTTAAACTTGGAGAGAAGGTGTGAACATATTATTTACATGATTTCTTGTTACAGGTTGTGGGGTGTTATTAGGTGGTAGGGATTGAGCCAGGTTGTAAATATTGGTTTTGTAGGTGGGGTAAGATGTTATTGTAGTGGCTATGTTTCATGTATTGGTTCTGCTTCTAGTCCATAATACTCTGAAAAGAAGTGTGTCTTTAAGGCTTTATGAAAGTCCCATAAGTCGATGGTGGTTCTTATTCTTTCTGGGAGTGCGTTCCAGAGAGATGGTGCATATATTGAGAAGGCTCTGTGACAGTTTGACTGTTTTGCTTTAGTTTTGTTATTAGGTATTATTAATAGGTTTTTATTGTTTTTCTTTTTTCTTCTGTTTTCAAGGTCTTTACAGATAAGCATTTGGAGTATTGGTGGTGATAGTTGATGTAGGATTTTGAAAATAGTGAGGATGGCTTTGTATTTACTTCTGGTGATTATGGGGAGCCAGTGGAGTTGTTCCAATGTTGGGGTTATGTGGCTGGTTCTTGTTGCACCTGTTATGATGCGGGCTGTGGTGTTTTGTAGTAGTTGCAGAGGATAAATGGATTGGGTTGGTAAGCCTTGATAGATGATGCTACAATAGTGTAGAATGGGCATTATTAAGGCTTGACAGACTGTGTGGAAGTTGTTGGGATCCAGCAGTGGTTTGAGTTTTTGTAGTGTTCTAATTTTATGGTAGGCAGTCTTTGTTCCCTTTCTTATGTCAGCTTGGAAGTTTAGGTTTTGGTCGAGGTGTATCCCCAGGTATCTGACTTCTGTTTTTACAGTTATGGAGTTGTGTAATAATTGCAAAGATTTCGGTGGAATAAAGGAGTTGTTTCTTGTTATAAAAAATTGCTTCCGTTTTATTGTAATTTATTAGTAGGTTGTGTTCCTGAAGCCATTCTGACATCTCATCTATGCATGATGTTGTTCTTGAGTAGTCAGGATGGTCTATGTTGAATGGAGCATGTACCATGATGTCATCAGCATAGATACCGTAGCTTATGTTGTGTTTCATCATTATGTGGCAGAGTGGCTGGAGATAGATATTAAACAGCAGAACAGAGAGTGCTGATCCTTGTAGTTGCTCAGTTGGTGTTGATCGACCTGTTCCAGATTTAACTTGTATTTTTCTATGGGTTAGGTATGATTTGAACCCTTTCAGCGTGGTTTCCTGAAGTCCAATTTCCTTTATTTATTTAAGGATATTTCTATCCTGCCTTATCTTTCAATCAAGGCGGTAAACACATCAAACGATCATTAGGAATGTTGGGTATGCCAGGTGAGATTATGTACAGTGAGGGTGCATGGGTGCGGGTGTGCTGATTAGTGTGAGCTATTTACAGTGTGCGCTTTTTACAGTTATATACATGGGTTTGCTGGGTCCGTCGCTGGTTGTGATTGAACTTTAGTTGAGTCTGAGGTTGGTCCAAGTCTGTAGATTCTGGCTATGCGCTTGGGCCGTAGTGCTCAGTGAAGAGTACAGTCTTTAGGTGTTTTCGGAAGTCCTTCAGATCTTCAGTTGATCGTAGGTCGTGTGGGAGTGTGTTCCATATTTTTGGAGCCACGAGTGATAGGGCTCTTTGTGCGGTGGATTTACATGCTTTTGTGTAGTTGCTTGGGGTGCTGAGTGTGTCTGCTGTGGTTTTTCTTCTCGGTCTGTTGCTGGTGTTTAGGCGTTTGATAAGTGTATTATGGTTGAGTCAAAGGCAGCCTTTATATTGAGGAGTACCAACATACAGCCTTGTTTGATGTTGCCTAGGGTGGTTATTAGACTATCCAGGAGAGATTTTAATTATTTAACAGGTTTTTTTTATACTGCTTTATCATTTCAATCAAAACAGTCTACATTGCAACTTAAACTTGGTTATGCACATTAAACAGGGACATTGATAACTTGGACTTTTCTGAGGCAATGGAGGGTTAAGTGACTTGCCCAAGGCCACAAGGAGTGCTAGTGGGAATTGAACCCTGGTCTACTTGGTTACCAAGCCAGTATTCTAACCATTATGCTATTCCTCCACTATGTGGAGATGTGTGAGATGTGATGAGTGTTTCTACGTTGTGTTTGGGATTGAAGCCATGTTGATTGGGGGTCCAGAGGGGTGTCTGTGTCTAGATGATCTTGTAGTTGTAGTTGAACCACTTTCTCTATTTTCTTTGCTGTGAATGGGAGACTTGAGATGGGTCGATATGAGTTAGGATCATTTGTGTCTAGGCTGTTGTTCTTTAGGATCGGTCTTACAATTAATTGTTTAAGTATGGGAGAATCTATTGTGGATAGAGAATGTTCATACATACTTCATCCTACGCCACCCCCAGTACTTCATCTAATTGACCTGTGTGTAGAAAGTAAGTCATCATTTTGTAGATTAAACCCAAGCCTGCTTGCTACTGTTCTTGCAGCTTGTTTCTTCCCATTGAAATGACCTTTCAGACAATTTGACGCAAGCTACTCCCATCCATCCCCACCTTTCTTTTCTCATTTTATTTAAAGATGAGCCCTTGGCTCTTTCTTAATACCTTTCTTTTTTAATGATGACGATAATGGCTCAGATCTTAATTAATAATTCCATATCACTTACCAAATATTACCTTGTTGGTTTCAAGTTTCCAGCTCTGTAGGCCACCCTTGATAGAGGTAGCAACTTTGAAGGATAAGAACAAAGAAAAGCAATGGCTGATAAAGACGATACGGCCTATCCAATCAACCCTTTCATACTAACTACTAAGCTTTACAGTCTCTTTTTTCCCTTAGTGATCCTCTGTGTTTGTTCCATGCTTTCTTGAATTTACAGTCCTTGTCTTTACTACCTCCACTGGGAGACTCTTCCGTGCATCTACCACTCTTTCTGTAAAGAAATATTACCGCATATTACTCCTGAGTCTATCCCCTTTCATCTTCATCCTTTGCTCCCTCCTTCATCCTCTTTCACCTTCATGCTTTGCTCCCCAGAGTTTGCTTTCAATTGAAAGTGGTTCATCTCCTGTACATTTGTGCCACAGAGATATTTAAATATCTGTATCATATCTCTCCTTTCCTGCCTTTCTTCCAAAGTATACATATATATTGAAATCCTTAAGTCTGTCCCCATATGCGTTATGATGAAGACCACTGACCATTTTAATAGCCACTCTCTGCACCATCTCCATCCTGTTTATATCCTTTTGAAGGTGCGGTCTCCAGAATTGTACACAATACTCCAAATGAGGTCGCACCAAAGACTAATACAGAGGCACTATCACCTCCTTCTTCCTGCTGGCCATTCCTCTCCCTATGCACCCAAGCAACCTTCAGCCTTTCACCATCAACTTTTCTAGTTATGTAGCCACCTTAAGATCATCAGAATCAATCACTTCCAGGTCCCGCTCTTCTTTCGTGGACAGAAGTACTTCACCCCCTATACTGTACCACTCCTTTGGATTTTTGAAGCCCAAATACATGACCTTACATTTTTTAGCATTAAATCTCAACTGTCAAATTCTTCACTAGATCACTCCTCATTTTATCTACACCTTCATGGGTGTCTACACTATTTCAGATTTTGGTATCATCCACAAAGAGACAAACCTTACCTGACAGCCCTTCCACAATACCACTTACAAAAAGGTTCAAAAGAATTAGGCCAAGGACAGATCCCTGCGGCACACCACCATAATGTGTCTGTTACCCAAGAGCTGCAAATGTGAGGCAGTGGGGAGGCTCAGCTGTAGATTAAGGGCCCCATTCTGATGGGGGCATGTCCAGCCTGTCCAAACGTCCAAAAGCTTGAAAGGCTGATTTGCACCCGATCCTGCACCCGTGGGAGCTTGACATTCCCACGGGAGCAGAAATGAGTGCAAAGGGCCTGGACAGGCAGGACGTACCCCGATTCAGTCCCGCTGCATGTCTGGCTCTCTCCCCGTATAACCATCCCAATGCTCTTGCATTGAGCCTCTGTGCCATGGCATCCATGCAGGAGCCCCCAATACCCCACACCACATTAAACATGCTAATCCCCACCGTCTGACCCCCAATAGGGCCTGCGAAGGCCGGGGTCACGCTGCTGGAAACCTCCCACTCCTGCTCACCTGCGTTGTGGGGTCCTTGGGTGCCGCTCCCCTCCCTCGGGGGTCTTATTCCACCTTTGAGGTGGAATAAATTCCCCGGCCAAATCTGCCTTCCCGGACATACAGGGCTGTGACTGAAATCGGCCCTGTACATCCGGGGTCATCGGCCTGCCTCCGTCCCGCCTATGCTCCACCCGTCCCCATCCAGAGCTCCCCGCACACCTCCTCTGTACGTGCGGGGAACTTTGGGTTTGGTATCGAGCATAAGCATTTTGCGGGGGATGTATATCCCCACTAATGCTGCACAGAATGACCCCTTAAGAGATCAGCTGAGAAGGAGAATCCCATCTGTGGAGCAGGTGGCCAGGCTCTGGGAAAGAGTGGGGGAGAACGGAACCAGAGCCCAGCTGCAAAGGAGAGGAGCACATTCTGGAAGCAGACAGCTCCTGGAGATGCCAGAGAGAGAGAATGCTTTGCTGACAGAGAGAGCCCAGTTGAGAGAGTGTTAGGAGCGAGGATCCAGCTAAAAGAACAAGAGAGAAGAGTGATTGCCTGCAGGCTGCTGGGAATCAGACAGACAGACACAACTAGAGTGAGGCCCAGAAGAACTGAACCCCAAAAATGCAGATAAAACACCCGATCCTGAAGCGTTCAGGGTGATCAGCATGAGAAAACTGTGGGAGCCACTCCTGAGTGTCTGCCGGTGGGAGTAGACTGGGACAGAGAGCACAAGAGAGAGGAAATGCCTGCAGGTTACCCTTTTCTCTTTTTGTCTTCGACCCTAAACTGTTTCTTTTTATGGACGCTTCCACCCCACCCCCCACCCCATCCTCTGGTGCCACCAAACCTCTACATAAAAAGTCAGATCAAGCCAAGTAAATACCCCCTTAGAATTTAGGAGGTTGAGAATGTGTAAAATGTCTTTTCCCTTTTTATTTCATTAAGATAACGTAGTAGGTACTCTGCAAAAAAGTTGTGGCATGAGAGCAGCATCATACAGATAGGTCCAACATTACCCATAGCTCGGATGGACGTCCTAAGAGCCAGAGGGAGCCGTGAGCTCAGCGGTCTACCTGACAGTACACTACAGAGATTACTTACAGAGCTCTGAGTAAGTTCACAGATTTGAATTCCGTATTTTAATTTACACAGAGAAACCATTTACTGGCATGGAGGGGGTAATGCTTATGGAGCAGCAGTTACAACCTTGGCCACTTAACGGGGCAGACCAGATGGACTCTATGGAAATGAATGAAAAAGATAAGAGGATTAATTATGCTAAAGCGCACTTCTGCAGATAAAGAAGAGATAATGTGCTGCTACATTGATGCTACAAGCTCTATATTTAAATCAAGAGGGTATACAAAGAGAGTCGGCCAAAAACTGGAAGAAAGAGGACAATTGCCACAAGAAAAACTGTAAAAAGCAACGAAGATCCTGAAGTACCAAGAAATGCAGTCAGAGACCAAGAAAGTGTGGCAGAAAGATGCAGAGACATTTCCCATCGTACTGGGAGCCAGAGGCTTGATAAGAAGAATTTCAAAGCACATCTTGACAAATTACCCATGCTTGTTACATCTTACCAACTCCAGAAGGAAGCTCTCTTTGGCAACCGGGATGGAACCAGGCTGCTGGCATTAACCTTTAAAAAGGAGATAGAGCAGCTTTTAAACTAGATATTAGGGGGAAGCCGACAGTCGCCCAAGAGCGGATGGTTCGGAAGAATGTATCCTTGAAGGATACTACCAAAAGCAGAGAGGTTCCACAAAAGAGTAAAGTACAGTCAAATCTCGGTTTTCATGATTAATCCGTTCGAAAAAGTCTGACTAAAACCGAAACGTATGAAAACTGAAGCAATATTTACCATAAGAAATAATGTAAATCCAATTAATCCGTTCCAGACACCCAAAAATATTCACAAAAAATACATTTTATAGAGAATAACTATATTTTTACATACAGAAAACAAAGAGAAATAAATATAAATGACTAATGAAATGGATAAATGAACATTTAACATCACTGAAAGCAAGCTAAAGTACAGTACTGTACAGTACAGTATGTTAGCATCTAGCCTTAGCCACCCCTGACAAGCTGCTGTGCCCAGCTCTCTTCGGAATCATATTGGATTCAGCCCATTAAAATACCTTTACATTATCTGCTCAATGCTTCAGAATGGCAGAAAATCTTAATGATATAGCTTCAGACGTACCCTGCAAGAGAAAGAACTGTCTCCCACATTCATGCAACATCTCCTGCTTACGTTGACAGCTTTTCTTCCCTGCTACCTCCGAGCCTGAGGGGGCGCTCCAGAGAATGGGCAGGTGGTGGACGAGATCGCGGCCTTCCTCTCCGCGCAATCCTTGCCTCTCTAACTCTGACCAGGCTCGAGGATGTGTTTCATTTACGTGCTCAGCTGGCTTTCGCTTCTCATCACGCTGGCAATCGGTGAGTCGGGAGGGCAGTGCTGCCGGGACAGGGCGGGCGTTCTGGCAGTGTATACAGACTGGTGTGCAGCGTGAGGGTGTATGTATTTACAGTACTGTACTTTACGAAAACCGAGGTGATGTACGAGAACCGGGACAAAATCTCAGTCAAAAAAGACGTTGAAAACCGAAGCGATGTATGAGAACCGGGACAAAATCTCAGTCAAAAAAGACGTTGAAAACCGAAGCGATGTATGAGAACCGGGACAAAATCTCAGTCAAAAAAGACGTTGAAAACCGAAACGTATGAAAACCGGGGCAAATGAAAACCAAGGTTTGACTGTAGCCCAAATGCCCTCAAGTATGGAGCAGACAGAGCTTAAAGATCCCAATTTACCCATGTCTAACAATAGCCAAATTGACATGAATAAAATACATTCTCTAAAATGCTTGTATGCAAATGCTAGAAGTCTAAAGAATAAGATGGGAGAGTTTGAATACATAGCACTAAATGAAAGGTTAGATATGATTGGAATATCAGAGACATGGTGGAAGGAGGACAACCAGTGGGACACTGTGATACCTGGGTACAAACTATATCGTAATGATAGAGCTGATCAAATTGGTGGAGGGGTTGCGCTCTATGTTAGAGAGGGCATTGACTCAGAAAGGATTAAAGTTTTGCAGGAAACAAAATCTGCTGTAGAATCTATATGGATTGAAATTCCATATAAAAGGGGGATGGCGATGGCAGTGGGGGTGTACTATCGAGCACCTGGCCAGAATGACCAAATGGATGATGAAATGCTCAAAGAAATCAAGGAAGCTAACAAACGTTACAGCGCAGTAATAATAATGGGTGATTTCAATTACCCCGGTATCGACTGGGTCAGTGTCACGTCAGGACATGCTAGGGAGATAAAGTTCCTAGATGAAATAAATGACTGCTTCTTGGAGCAGCTGGTTCATGAACCGACCAGAGGGGAAGCCATATTAGACCTAATCCTTAGTGGAACACCAGATCTAGTGCAAGAGATAAGGGTGTTGGGGCCTTTGATTTAATTAGTGGAGGAGGGATAGTAAGGAAATCCACAGTACTACCTTTTAACTTTCGAAAGGGAGACTATGATAAAATGAGGAAAACAGTTAAGAAAAAACTAAAAGGAGCAGTTGTGAAGGTTAAAGACGTACATCAAGCTTGGGTGTTGTTGAAAAATACTATATTGGAAGCCCAGACCAGCTGTATTCCACGCTTTAAGAAAAGTGGAAGGAAGTCCAAAAAACTGCCAGCATGGTTTAAAGGTGAGGTCAGAGAGGCTGTTGTTGCCAAAAAAGCATCTTTCAGGAAATGGAAAAAAGAGCCAAACGACGAAACCTGGAAACAGCACAAGCACTGGCAAGTCAAATGCAAGGCATTGATAAGTCAGGCAAAGAGAGAATTTGAGAAGAAGCTTGCTGCGGAAGCAAAAACGCGAAATAAAGACCTTTTCAAGTACATTCATAGCAAAAAACCTGTGAGAGAGTCAGTTGGTCCATTAGATGATAAAGGGGTAAAAGGAGCACTAAGAGGCGACAAGGCGATAGTGGAGAGACTGAATGAATTCTTTGCTTCGGTCTTTACTGAGGAAGATGTAGGGATGTTACCCTTGACTGAAGTGGTATTTAAAGGTGCGGAAGAATTGAAGGAAATATCGATACATCGGGAAGATGTCTTACAACTATTAGATAAACTGAAGAGTAGCAAATCACCTGGGCCGGATGGTATACATCCAAGGGTGTTGAAAGAACTGAAATATGAGATTGCAGAACTGCTATCAGTAATCTGTGAACTATCATTAAAATCATCTCTAATACCTGAAGATTGGAGGATCGCCAATGTAACACCAATTTTTAAAAAGGGTTCCAGGGGTGATCCGGGAAACTACAGACCGGTGAGCCTGACGTCAGTACCGGGAAAAATGGTAGAAACCATCATAAAGAATAAAATTACTCAGCATGTAGATAGTCACAACCTAATGGGAGACAGCCAACATGGCTTTAGACAAGGAAGATCTTGTCTTACTAATCTGTTATGTTTTTTTGAAGGAGTGAATAAACAGGTGGACAAAGGTGAGTCGGTTGATATTGTGTATCTGGACTATCAGAAAGCCTTTGACAAGGTCCCTCATCAGAGACTTTTGGCAAAACTAAAGAATCATGGGATAGGAGGCAGTGTACTATTGTGGATCAGGAACTGGTTAAAAGATAGAAAGCAGAGGGTAGGGCTAAATGGCCAATTTTCCCAATGGAGAAAGGTGAATAGTGGTGTACCACAGGGATCTGTGCTGGGTCCGCTGCTTTTTGACATATTCATAAATGACCTGGAAAGTGGAATAACGAGTGAGGTTATCAAATTTGCAGATGACACAAAACTATTTAAAGTTGTTAAAACTCAAGAGGATTGTGAAAAATTGCAAGAGGATCTTGATAAATTGGAAAACTGGGCATCAAAATAGCAGATGAAATTTAATGTGGACAAGTGCAAGGTTATGCACCTAGGGAAGAACAACCCAAACTATGGTTACACGATGCAAGGTTCCACATTAGGAACCATCACCCAGGAAAAAGATTTAGGCGTCATTGTGGATACCATGTTAAAACCCTCGGCCCAGTGTGCAGCGGCGGCCAAGAGAGCAAATAGAATGCTAGGTATGATAAGGAAAGGAATGGAAAATAAAACAAAAGATATTATAATGCCTCTATATCGTTCCATGGTAAGATCGCACCTTGAATATTGTGTGCAATTCTGGTCGCCGTATCTTAAAAAGGATATAGCGATTTTAGAAAAGGTACAGAGAAGAGCCACCAAAATGGTAAAGGGGATGGAAGGATACTCCTATGAAGAAAGGCTAAAAAGGTTAGGGCTCTTTAACCTGAAAAAGAGACGGCTGAGGGGAAATATGATAGAAGTCTATAAATTAATGAACGGAGTGGAACGGGTAAACGTAGATCGATTGTTTACCTTATCCGAATATAGAAAGACTAGGGGACATGCAATGAAGCTACAGGGTAAACTATTTAAGACTAATAAAAGAAAATATTTTTTCACTCAACGTGTAATCAAACTCTGGAATTTGTTACCAGAGGATGTAGTAAAGGCTGTTAGTGTAGCTGGGTTTAAAAAAGGTTTGGACAAGTTCCTGGAGGAAAGGTCCATAAACCATTATTAAGAAGGGACCCAGGATATCAATGCTTGAACCAATACAAGCATTGTGGAACCTGTGTCCCTTGGGGAAACTGCTGGGTACGTATGACCTAGATTGGCCACTGTTGGAAACAGAATACTGGGCTTGATGGACCTTGGTCTGACCCAGTATGGCCTATCTTATGTTCTTATGTTATGTTCTTAAGTACTCCGCCGAGCATTAGCGGTAAATTTGAGAGACTGAGATCGTACTCCACATATTAAAAGTGAGGTTCATGACTGTCATGGTATGCATAAATTTAATCCATTTGGAGAAACTGCCCTGGGGAAAAACACATTTAGTGGAATGTTTAGTAAAGGGCACTAATGGTTAGTGTGAGGTTTAGCACACTGTAAATGACTGGTATGGGACTGTGGTAACCGTTAGAGCACATTAAAAATGCCAGTGCAGTAAAAATCTGGCGCTGAATGCTTAGTGTGTGATTGGGTGGGGACCGGGTAGGTTAGGGATGGAGAATAGGCACTGCCTGAACATTATTTGCATGGGTGACATTAGTGTGTGTTAATTGTCATTGTTGCAGCTAGTATGGGTGCACTTACCCCTACCTCAACGCATGTGGTAAGTTCACCCATGTTAATCACGGTTGTGAGTTTAGCATGGTGGGGTGATTCCCACTGCACTAAATACATGGGAACTTGCCAGGAACTCTCCCAACAATTAGCATAGGCTGGCCATACTTCCCACGCTAACTTTTGGCATTAAAAACACACTAAGATGCCGATTCTTAGCGCAGTTTAATAAACATGAGGAGCTGTTGCAAGAGATGCTACCAAAGGAACCTTTTTTCCAAAAGATCGACGCCCTGGAAAATGAGACTGGTCATTGGGAGAAGACTGTACAACTTAGCAAACGGATGCTCAGAATGAATAGCATCAGTCCACTCTTTCAGACTATTGCAGATCGAAAAGGATCCCAAGAGGATTACGCATCAACAAAGCACCCAAGATGTTCCTTGATGAGAGTGATTCTTTGGGATGTTTCGAATACGAAACTAAATAAATACATCTTATGATCCTTCTAAAAGAAAGCAGAAAGAGCTAAAAATTTTGATGGTGAGTTTAAATATTTGAAGGATAAAGATTTATGCTTTTGACTATAATAATTTAGAGAGATTTCAAAAAAGTAAAAAAGATCAAATTTGGTAAGTTCAAAAAGGATGAACTGGGATATAAACCAGCTCAGTTTATCTATGGAGCAAGATGAACATTGGCAATACGCAGTATAGCAGTAACAATACGAAAAGAGGGAATTTTAGATGGAAAATAGACCATGACCTTCGTAGAAGATAATCTACCCATTGAAAGGAAGACGAGAGAATTAGGATTGATTCTAAGGAGTTGTACGACCCGTTAGCCTCTCTTTACATCCCTGCACTGGAAAGTCAGAAACAGTCTTTTCAAATGGAGAAGATATAGAGGACACTCATAATACTGGAGATATCCAAAAAGGAGATTCTGAAAGGAAGAAGAGCATAGTATCCAATGAGAGGGAGAGGGAGGGGTAGAGGACAATGCAAAAGGACACTGCTCAATTAATTAGTCCGGTTGTTAATTTATCCAGTAGGAAACTGTCTGTTCATGAAGAAGGAGTCAGGGCTCTCCTTTTGTACCAAACTACAAGCTGAATGTGTTTGATACTGGACTAGATCTTTATAAATTCACATGTAAAATAAAAATGATGCATTATTTTCCTAAACAAACACATAAAGCACTGAATGTTTTCACCTGTAAAAATGGATTCAAGATGGGTTTCACCATGTCCCCCTCACCCTATAATTTACATATATGAAAAGATAGTTTTAGGGAACTAGGCAGAATATATTAGTCTCGCTAAGGATGAAATAAGGCAGTGAGGAGTTTAAGAAATGATACTGATATTGTCATAAGAAGGCATTACGAGGCCGCAGTGGTACTGATAGATAAGAAAGGCTATCAGAAGTTTGGCGACAAATTAATGATGATGAATTTTATCAAAAACAGTGAAAATCCAAGAGAAGAACTTTAGGAAGAGAATAACATCTTTAGTTGAAATAGGAGAGCCAGGTGGCTTTCTTAAGAAAAAAAAGCAGAAATTTTGCAGGTGTTATTTATTGATTTAAACAGTTTATATACCGCCTAGAGTCAAGACGGTTTACAGAGTAAAGCAAATTGTACATGGAACATGAACAGGTTGTAACGTAACTTAGCTTAGATTAATTTAAATTAACTTGAATAATACATTGAAATAGTTAGAAACATAGGTTATACATAGAATTAAACATAGGTTAAATTAAACATTGAGGAGATAGTTATAAAATGTAACTTATGCATATAACGTATTGGGGTGTAAGCAAAGAAATGGTATGGTCAGCGGCAAAAATGGGTGACATCCTGTGTGTTAAAGGGAGTTGAGTGTACGGACATGGGAGGACTTAGAGATTGGCTGGAGGGTTGAATGGGCGGGTGGGGGGGAGGCGTTTCCCGGGGAGGGGTGTGAGCAGAGTGTTACATCTACCATTTATATGTTACCAAAGATACATAAATCTTTGACAGAGTCAGGGACAGTCCGACCATCAGGCAAACTAGGCGATCACCTAGGGCGGTAGCTTCTGGAGCGTGGCAAAGAGCCAGGCATTCAAAGCTAAACAATAGATTCTGACTGCCAGAGGGGGCATAATGTTTGCCTAAAATGTCAGCACCCTGAAGTAACTCTGAGCCTGGCCCTGGACGGTGTCCCCGGTAGGCCAATAGTTTCTGCAATTGACTCAGTGCTTGAACCACTGTCTGTTGTCAGACCTTTTTTCAATGATCTTATATTCCTAAAACACTTCTACACATGTCAATAAGATCCTTCAAGAACTCAAATGTGACAGTAGACAAGTGCTCTTAGAGGATCTTTTACTAAAGTGCACTATGATGTTGCACCTAACATGCCCATAACGCTCAAAACCATGGTACGTTCGGTGCAACACCACTATGTTAGCTGTCGGGGACATGGAAAGCACGTTCCTGGCATTTTACCTGGTGCACCCTGCCCTAACATGGCCTAAACGTAGCATGAGTGCACTTACCTCCACCTATGGGAGGCATTAATGGCACGCTGACTACAAGACACTCACACCGCCCTCTCCGTGCTCCTAACCTTCCCATTTGCACGCAGCACTCCAATCTACACAGCAGAGTTACTGCAGAAATGAGGATGTACAAACAGTTACCATTGGTCACGTGCTGTAACCCATGCTAACTGCTTAGCACCCTTTAATAAAAGTTCCCCTTAGTTACTATAGATAGTGAATCCTTAGATAGGAATACACCACAGTCAGAGGCTCTAAATATAATAGAGACTCCTGGGCAATAATTGTGAATGGTCAAGAGTTCCTGTTAATTTTATTTATTTATTTATTTATTTACATTCTCTTATATACCGCGCTATTCTGCATCAGTGCAGTTTACATTGAACAAACTGAAATTACATTGAACAGGGCATTATAACTTGGAGATAACTATTTTACAGGTTTTGAAGGGACCTTTTGCAAATAAAGGAAACAGTCATTGCTGCCACTATGACATATCTGTATGTTGCTAATTTGAAAGCAAATATTTAGAAGAGCATCCTTTTTTTAAAGATTTTACTATACATTGGAAAAGATATGTTTCCAATATATGTTTTCAAATACTTATTTGGAAAAGTGACATAGGTAATTTGGGAATGATTCCGTACTGCTTAAACACCATAAATCAAAATTTATGATTTCAAATTAGTTTTAATGCAATCAATTCTTTTTTAGATATTATAAAAAGGAAATGGTGATTTACTGCAACCCCATGGATATCAATAAAATGCTACATTTTGAAAGTTTCTATACTTGCTCACTAAAAGAAAATTTACTGATAGTTGGTTCCTTGATTTATAGAAATTATGTTCTTTAAAATCTTGCTGCTCAGAACAATTTTCGATTGTGAGTCGAAAATTTACTGAATGAGCCTATCCAAGGAAGTTCCTTTCTAAAAGGAGTGGACGAGTAGCCTAATGGTTAAGAACACTGGCTTGGGAGCCCAGAGACCAGGGTTTGATTCCCACTAGCACTCCATGTGGCCTTGGGCAAGTCACTTAGCCTTCCATTGCCTCAGAAAAATCCAAGTTATCAATGTCCCTGTTTAATGTACATTACCAAGTTTAAGTTTCAATGTAAACCACTTTGATTGAAATGATAAATCAGTATATAAAACCCATTAAATAAATAAAAGTTACAAAAGGAAACAGAGACATTTCATTACAAGGTGATAAGAAGCAGGAGGTGAATAAAGTGGTTTGGCCCTCAAGTTCTGAAAATTATCGGACGATATTAACAAGATTCTTAAAAGCATTGACACAGAATGCAGAGCATAGGATGCTGCTCTTCGAAGAAAGAAATGGTAGCTTATGAGGGACGATGTAACCTCTGAGATCCTGGTGCCTTCTGCCCTACTGGATGAAAAGAAATCAAATCTCTCATTTGCTCATGACCTAGGTCAGGGGTGGGCAACTCCGGTCCTGGAGGTCCGCAGACCAGTCAGGTTTTTGGGATATCCCTAATGAATGTGCATGAGATATATATGCATTAGCGATATCCTGCCAACCTAACTGGTTTGTGGCTCTCCAGGGCTGGATTTGGAGACCCCTGCCTTACACTTCTGTCATTTAAGATTGTGAGTGGGCAAGGTACAGATGTCCTAGACATCTAAAGGGTAAATTGAATGTGTCACATTCCTCCTCGATTCTCACCACCACCAAAAAGTTGTCTAATAGACAATATTTTGGTGGTGGTGAGAAGTGAGGAGGAATGCGACAAATTCTATCTAACCTTTTTGATGTCTGGCAGTGATATCCTGGGTCAAGCAGTGATATCCTGGGTCCCTTTTAATAATGGTTTATGGACCTTTCCTCCAGGAACTTATCCAAATCTTTTTTAAACCCAGCTACACTAACAGCTTTTACTACATCCTCCAGAAACAAATTCCAGAGTTTGATTACACGTGGAGTGAAAAAATATTTTCTCTTATTAGTCTTAAATAGGTTACACTGTAGCTTCATTGCATGTCCCCTCATCTTTCTATATTCTGATGACGTAAACAATTGATCTACGTTTACCTGTTCCACTCCATTCATTAATTTATAGACCTCTATCATATCTCCTCTCAGCCATCTCTTTTCCAGGTTGAAGAGCCCTAACCTTTTTAGCCTCTCTTCATAGGGGTATCCTTCCATCCCCTTTACCATTTTGGTGGCTCTTCTCTGTACCTTTTCTAATAACGCTATATCCTTTTTGAGATACAGCGACCAGAATTGCACACAATATTCAAGATGCGGTCGCACCATGGAATGATACAGAGGCATTATAATATCTTTTGTTTTATTTTCCAATCCTTTCCTTATGATACCTAGCATTCTATTTGCTCTCTTGGCCACCGCTGCAAACTGGGCAGAGGGTTTTAACCTGTTATCCACAATGATGCCTAAATCTTTTTCCTGGGTGGTGGTTCCTAATGTGGAACCTTGCCTCGTGTAACCATAGTTTGGGTTGTTCTTTGCACTTGTCCACATTAAATTTCATCTGCCATTTGGATGCCCAGTCTTCCAATTTATCAAGATCCTCTTGCAAATTTCCACAATCCCCATGGGTTCTAACAACTTTAAATAGTTTTGTGTCATCTGCAAATTTGATAACCTCACTCATTTTTCCCATTTCCAGATCATTTATGAATATGTTAAAAAGCAGCAGACCCAGCACAGATCCATGGGGTATTCCACTATTCACCTTTCTTCATTGAGAAAATTGGCCATTTAGCCCTACCCTCTGCTTTCTATCTTTTTACAAGTTCCTGATCCATAATAGTACACTGCCTCCTATCCCATGACTTTTTAGTTTTGCCAAAAGTCTCTGATAAGGGACCTTGTCAAAGGCTTTCTGAAAGTCCAGATACACTATATCAACTGACTCACCTTTGTCTACCTGTTTATTCATACCTTCTAAAAAACATAACAGATTAGTAAGACAAGATCTTCCTTGTCTAAAGCCATATTGACTGGCTCCCATTAAGCCATGACTATCTACATGTTGAGTAATTTTGTTCTTTATGATGGTTTCTACCATTTTTCCCGGTACTGACGTCAGGCTCACCAGCCTGTAGCTTCCTGGATCACTCCTGGAACCCTTTTTAAAAATTGGCATTACATTCGCCATCCTCCAATCTTCAGGTATCACAGATGATTTTAATGATAGTTCATAGATTACTAATAGCAGGTCTGCAATCTCATATTTCAGTTCTTTCAACACCCTTGGATGTATGCCATCCAGTCCAGGTGATTTGCTACTCTTCAGTTTATCAAATAGTTGTTGGGCCTCTAATCTATTCTGCTCAATTGCACAACACATTCTTCACAATCCAACACACCTTTGTGAAAAGGTCCAGTGGAAGTACTGAGTGTTGCCATGCAGGAAACATGGCTTCAGTTGATGACCTTAACTCCTCTTCAGACCAAGCTCGTTGACAGAAGAAGACCCTACAGTATTGAAGAATGGGATCTATTAATCTGGAAGGAACTACTGTCCATGACTCTGAGCCAGAAGACAATCAATGCAATGGCTGGACTCAGTGAAAGGAGGAGAGGTGTTATAATATAAAAAGGGCTTCAAGTGAGAAAGCATGGCACTGTGGCTTCAACTGGGGTGGATTCAAATTGAGGACCCCTAAGCAAAATATCTGAAAGGGCCCCTAGACCAGTGGGGGATCCACCTCAGAAGATATGCAAATAGCTATAAATGGGTCCCCATTTTCTCTGGGTCCCCCTGCAACTCAGGGGCAGCTTGGGTGGACTTTACGCCATTGACAGTCACATGTGTTGTGTTTCTTCCTTCCTGCCACTATCCAAAACAGGATACTGGGTTGAATATTGGTAAGATGCAGTTTGGCAAATCTTATGTAGCTGGGAGTCCAGAGGAGCACAAGAAGGCTGCCAGGGAAATCAAAATAGAACCCCTAAAATTAGCAGAGAGATAACCTGATCATATATGACTAAAGAAAATAGCATTTGGGAGAACAGTAGGTTGTATCTGTGCATGAAGAAAACTACGGCTGATACCAACACATGCAACCTGCCCATGAACTGGGGTTTCTTGGTTGCACTTTGCACGAAGTGTGTATTCTAGAGGGCGGTACCTGATATTTCCAAGTCTCAGTCATGCCAGGCTGACTGTCCCTCATGCAGAACTGTGAGAGTTCAATAGAACAGATTTTGAGTCTGCCTCTAGTGGGGTAATTAGTAGTTGGTGTGTCGAACACTGTGACCTGTGGAGCCAACTCTCCAGGCTTCAGCAGAAGAGCACAAGACTGGAGTAAATTCAAAGAACATGGAAACCACTCAGCAGTAAATAATATCTTTGGCAATCACAGCCTGATAGAAAACCAAAGTTTAGAACTAGATGCCAGTTATCTGGAAACTAAATAATGCTGAAGAGGTCAGCGATCCATCACATTTAAGTTATCTAGCAGCTAAGAAAGTCTTTTTAAATCTTTAGATAAAGCTAGTTGTTTAAAAGCACATTATTTAATCTACCAGGCAGGGAACCTCTTCAACTATACCAAATTGTTAGTAATGGGTTGAAACATTTAGGTAGATTTTATTGCAGTCTTTCCCAGAAAGTTCATAACAAATAACATCTGGGTATTAATGAGTGGTAAACCACAATATGGCCCTTCTTTGTGTGGCGGACTCCTTAGGCACCTGTCAGTACTGGATGTATCCTACAGCTACAGCTGTAAAGTGGGAGACCACTTTCTTTATTTTCCAGGTCCTGAAGGGCAAGGAGAAGGCAAAGCTTCAAGATTTTGGTTGTAAATACAAAAGTAGAGTTTTTACCGGGTAATTAAAAGCAGAATAAAAATCTGTTATCTTCACAGACAAAATAGGAAAAAAGACAAAAATGAGATGGACACTTAAAAACTTCTCTCCTTCTTGTTTCATCTTGAACTTCTCCATTTCTGCTCCAGATCCCCCTTGCTCCCAGTGTCAGGAATCTTCCTCTTCTCCAGGGTCACAGCCAGGAACCTGCAACTCTGACCTGAAAGACTATCACCTCTTTCTTCTTTTAAATCCAGAAGTTCTGCCACCTGCCTGTAGAACCCCGCTCTAGCATTCTTTGCTCACTCACAGGGTTCTTTGAACCCAAGGGAGGCATCACTCTCCCATGTCTCCTTACTCATGGATGCTTCCTCAGGCTGTTGCTACATCAATGGGTCTGTTCCTCTAGCCTTCTCAATTCTACAGGATACTTGACTGAGCCATTTCGACCCTTGAATATTGACCCTAATCGGACAGGTTTTCAAAGCTAGGGTTTTTCACCTCCCAAACCTGGGCATCTTGCCTCTCTACATCACCAGCTCAGATGAAGGAATTCTCCTGTACTCCAGCTGGTTTGGTTTATTTTATTTATTTGACAGGTTTTTTTTATCCTATGGTCAAAGTGGTTTACTGTATAACATAGAATAGGTACTTACATTGAGCAAGGAACATTGAACTTGGAATTTAACGTAACATTAGTAACTTCAGTTAAACACTGGGGAAAGTTACAGTATACTGTTTATGGTAGGGTGTGGCTTGTTTACAGTGGACTATGTAGAACAAAGTGTTCTATGAACAGGAAATTTTTTAGTTTCCTTGTAAAGTCTTGGTTGTCCTTTGTGGACCTGATGTCTTCTGGTAGGGAGTTCCATAGTGATGGTGATGATAGAGAAAATGCCCTTCTACAGGTGGTTTGTTTAGTTCTTGTTTGGGCATTGGGGATGATCAGCAGGTTTTGTTTTGTTTTTTAATGTTTTATTTAATAACCATCGATACATAACCACGAAATCAGAACACTACAAGGCTATTTACAAGAAAACCTCTGGCGGAGTGTACTCTTATCCCCGTCCTGAGGTAAGGTTCAGTTACATTCGTGATATAACATTATAAAACAATGTTACCACCATTTCCCAAATTATAGAAATAGTTCCCCCCACCCCATCCACCCCCTTCCCCTCGCAATCACTAAGCCCCGTCGCCATATACGTGCCTTCTAAACTTGACTAATCTCCCCCTCCCCCCACCTATCCATTATAGATACTCCATTACCCCTAATATCTCACATTGAGTATTTCATTTCTACAATATGACCCTAGGCTCTGAATATACAGCTCCCAAGTTAACATAAAGGTGGACCACCGCTTAACATTGCCCTTAGCTCTCCATCGCTCCGCTAGCATCAATTGGTGAAAGCTATTGCGCCACTCCAAGAACGTCGGTGGATTCAGCTCCCTCCATCTGTGAAGGATGGGGCCTTTGATCAGCAGGTTTTTATTATTGGTTCTCCTTGGCCTGGTTTCAGGATATTTTGAGATCAGCGATTGTAGGGTGTTTGCTGATGTGTGGTGTAGGATTTTGAATATGGCGAGTATTGTCTTGAATTTGATGCTTGAATACATTGGGAGCCAGGATAGTAGATTTAATAAGGATGTTATGTGGTCATGTCTTGCAGCCCCTGTAATGATGCATGCTGCTTTTGAGCCATCAGTAGAGGGTGTATGGCATGCTTTGGGAGACCTTGGTTGCTTGAGGTTGCAGTAGTCCAGGAGGGGTGTTTTTGTCGCTTGGTAGGCTGTCTGGAAGTTGTTTTGGTTGAGCAGTTGTTTTAGTTTTTGGATGCCTCTCATTTTGTAGTATGCATTCTTTGTTGTTTTGTTTATGTGTGACTGTAGGTTGTGATTTTGATCTAATGTGATTCCCAGATATCTGACTTCGTTCTTTACCATTAAGTTGTCATGCAATAGTTTTATACTTGTTGGGGGAATGAATGTTGCATTTCTAGTGATGTGAAGGGCTTCTGGTTTTTGTAATTTATATTTTGGGTTGTGTGAGTTTAGCCTTGAGGCATTTGGTTATTGCTGAGAATTCAGGTTTGTCTGTGTTGAATGACCTGTATATCATAATGTCATCTGCATACAAATGGTATATAGCAGGATGTGGTTTCTTATTATGTCACAGATGGGTTGTAGATAAGGTTGAAGAGCAGTGGGGAGAGGGATGAGCCTTGTGGAACACCCTTTCATTGTTTAAATGATCTTAATTTGTTTGGGTCAGTTCTGACTTGTTGCTGTTGGAGATCCATGTATGAGTGGAAACATTTAAGGGTGGTGTTATTGAGGCCCATTTTTTTAGCCTTTGTAATAGTATGTGGTTGTTGACTATGTTGAAGGCTACTGAGATATCAAGGAAGATTAGGATGAAGCCTTTTTTGGCGTCATCTGTGCCTTTTATGAGTCTGTTGAGATATGATATGTTTCTACACTGTGATTAGGTTTGAATCCATGTTGATGAGGGTCTAAAGATGCATATTGGTCTATATGGTCTTGTAGTTATTGTTGCATGATTGTTCTCCATGATCTTGGCTATGAACGGTAGGCTGGAGATTGGTCAGTATGCACTGAGATCATTTGGGTCGAGCGAGGAATTCATTAGAATCAGTCTGATGGAGGCTTGCTTTAGGACAGGAGGCATGTAGCATTGTAAGAGTGATAACTGTGATATCTTAAGTAGAGTTCTTCAGGCCCAGTCTCTCAAGACCCAGAGCTCTGGCTTGATCAAGCTGTTCAGCTGTCTTAGGATGGCAGGATGAAGGTGATAGTCCCTTTATTCATGGACTAGGCCAGTAGCCTCTCAGGAGCTCTGTTCTCTCCCTTGAACATTTGGCAGAAAGAGACAAAAGACTATTTTTCTTCCTAGCACTAAATTTTTATTCCACTCTGACATCTCTTAATCTTGTCCCATGGCCTTCTGAATGAGGACGCAATCTGCCTGCCCCTCCCACATTCTGCGTTACACAGCTACCAAGGGAAGTGGTGCCTCTCCAGCTTAGAACCATCAGAAACTGTGTTAATACTGAGGCAGATACATTAATCCGTTAGGGCTTTTTAGTGATCTGGGTCACATTTGCATTACGATGAGACGCGAGAGATTCCTTATATGTTTAAGGCTTTCATAATCTTGTCCAAAAGACAATAAACCATAAACCCATACCCCTATAATCAAACCTGAAAGAAGAAGTCAGGCTATACAAAACTAAGAGCACAGGCCCCCTGCTTTGGTGACTCTAGATAACCTCGGGCTTTCAATTCGATGGGCTTGCTGCCCTATCATTTGGATCTATACAACTCGTGCATCCAGCACTGGTTAAACCGTGGAAAATGGGGTTTTGATTTGGAATATTGAGCCATCAAGATATAGAAACATTGCTGAAAAAAGCTAAGTTTGTTCTTTTCCTAATATACCGTGGCGATCTTTATTGCTTTTAAATATATAAAAAAGGAAACTTTGTTGTGTGAGAGGCTTTGCCCCTCATAACAAAAAGTCCAACATTAAATGTTTTGGTTTTGTGTAAAAGAAAAAAAATTTCTGTGCTCTTAATTTTGTATAGCCTGACCTCTTCTTTTGGGTTTTCATATTCTTGTGGCTGACTTAAGACTTTTATAGCTCCAGGGCATCACCATACTCAATACCGTATCGCTATAGTATTGGAGTACCTTGTAGGAGTTTCTCAGCAAGATAGGTTGAGCCAACTAGAGTATGTCGCCCTACTGTTGCAGTGTCATGTGATATCAATAATATCCTTTCAATAAAACCCGTTTACTTTGCAAGTCTGTAACAGCAGCATGTTTTTGGTCCAGTGTGCTATAGGCAGATCAGAGCACAAGTTAGCCTGATCAGGTACTCGCATGCTTGCTGAAACCAAACCAATTCATGAAGTTCTGGTCATTTCAAAATTCAAAGGAATGAGGATTGTTCATGGAAAAAAAACACATGTTTTGACTCATTTCTGGATTTTTCAATCGATTATTGGACATTTTTTTGGCTCATTTCAGAAATTAATGCATGTAAAATTTGATTAACTTGAGGTGGAAATTGGGCAAATAATATGGTCAGACCATGCCCCAGTGAGTGTGTGCATGCAGGGGGAGGGGCAAAGTTCTAGAGGATAAAGATTGTGTGGCTCAGGAATACTTTCATTTCAATTTAAGTGTTGGGGTACCTAAGAGAGCAAAAATAAAAGACAGTGGTAGAAGCAAGACTGGAAGGTTGGTGCATTTTAAAACCCACCTTTCGTTCTCTTGAGAGCATAGGGAAGGGCAGAAGTGGTCAAGAGACACATAAAGGAAGCACAACACAGCAAGCCACAGACTAGATGGGATGCTACCAACAGGCTACAACTCCTTAGAAACAATCAGGTTGAGGAGAGCGGTGTTTGGAGTGAGAGGTTGTTGGTTCCTGCCTGCGAGCACTTTGGCACAGTGGAGTGGCATCCTATCTGAGGGCTTTAAAACACCGACCTGTACCACAGGGAATCAGGAGAGCGGTGTTTAGAGTGAGAGGCTGCTGGTTCCTGCCTGCAAGCTCTTTGGCACAGTGGAGTGATGTCCTATCTAAGGACTTTAAAACACCGGCCCGTACTCTGGGATGCTGTCGCAGGCACGTTCCTGCGAGTGTATGCCCGAAGAGGCACGCCCCTTTGGCGCACCAAGGAGCAGAAGTTGGAATCTACTATGGGAAAAAGAAAGAAGAAATTATTTTTGCCTACTTCCTTGGTTAAGTCTTCTAAAGCAGAAGGTCCTTTTGATAAACACTTGGTTCGGACTGTTATGGAAGACATCTCCTTATCTTCTCCTGTAACCATGAGTTCTGACTCATTGTATGCTTCTTCACCTAAGGGGGGGTAAAATCCATCCCCTTCCGCTGGACTATTTGGTATTGACAAATGGGCAGTTTCCCCCTGGTAAGGGAGCTTCTGCCACTTCATCCCAAATGTCTCAGCAACCTCCTGTGTGCTCTTATGTAGAAACTCAGTCCAAGGTATTAGTGCCCAAAGTGTTTCAGGTTCCATCGCCTAATGAGGGTGTGGGACCTGAGGAAGTGGTTACTATTAAAGATGTTACTCTTAAAGACATTTGGGTAGTGGTATCTTGAACGGAGGCTGTGCTGAAAAACGCTTTGGCAGTTACTAGCCTTTACAAAGGACTTGCAAAATTTCAGGATCAGGAACTTAAGTTTGTGCTGTTATCGGCAAATAGAATCATTGGAGATTGTATCTAGGGCACGTACAGTAATTTACGGTGTCTTAATTTTCCTAAGACTCAGTATTTATTCTCAACAATCCTATTTCATAAATATCGTAAAGAGGTTTTATCACTGTCTGATCCTGTGACATTACAAATTAGTAATATTTATTATGTATCCGCTGGTAAGCGAACAGCTGGGGTATCAAAGGGTGGTTTGGATCAGGCAGATAATACTGAGAAAGGCTTTGATGTCTCTAATTTCTTGGAGTCCTCAACTGGTAATATAACTTCTCATTCTACTTGAGTTGTTTCTTTTGTGTTAGAAATGGATAAGAATTTGGTTCTCAAATCCTTTTTTCCTAGGAAGTATATTCCGTTTTGTGGCCAAAGAATCAATATCGTCAACTGATGTGTCTCAGGTCACTCAGCTAGATGTAAAGCATTTTTTGAATTAAAACCTTGAGTTTTGGCCTTAGGGGCTTCCTTTTTCTTGAAGTACCTGGTAAGTGTCTCGTTATCCATCGGGGAAAGAGCTTCTTTGACCACACTCATTTATTAGATTATTTAAATTCATGCAGTGCTGCTTAGGTCATGTGGAATTGTATAAATGGGTTTGTTATTTATGTAATCATCAGTCTTTATTAATGACATGGTTTTCCTCTGCAGTTGAACTAACCACTTCTCCTCAATTATGTGGATTAGGGGAATTTAAATGTGTATTTTTGTGTTAGGGGGTTTCTCCTTTTATGAAATGTGTTCCCATTCTCTGACTACTGTGCAATGAAATTGTTTCTTTTTTTTAATTTCAATTTTCAACTATCAGGTTAATACCAACAAGGTAGTAGTGGCCTGGTACCATTCAGCAAGATCACAGGACCTAGGCGCAAGATGCTTTTTCACTGTTTGGTGGTGAAGATACAGTGCTGGGACATTTTCAGAGTGCTGGATTAAGAGAAAGAGCTTCAAAAACTTTAATAATGGTTTTAGGCTTGGCAGTTAAGATTAAATGCAAAGATGTGCAGAATCATGCATTTGGAATGCAGAAATCCAAAGGAATTGTATGCGATAGGGGCAAGAGGTTGGTGTGCACAGATCAGGAGAAGGACCTCAAGTGAAAATGTCTGAAGATCTCAAGGTGGTGAAACAATGTGAAAAGGTGGTAGCCAAAGCCAAAAGGATGCCAGTTGAAAGGAGGAGGTGCTAATACCCCTGTACAAGTTGCTGTTGAGATCTTACTTGGAATATTGTGTTCCATTTTGGAGACCATATCTCACAAAGACTTGAAATGGTTCTGAGGAAGGCAACCAAAACGATTTGGAGCCTGCGCCTGAAGACATATAAAAAGAGACTTGAAGACCAATTTATGAATACTTTAGAGGAGAAGAGGGACAGGGGAGATATGATACAGATGTTTAAATATTTAAAGGGTATAAATTTTAGTTTTATTTATTTATTTAACATGCTTTTATGTACTGCCCCTTCCAGAGATCAAGAACAGTTTACATCGAACATAGCAGGAAACTTTACATTGAACTTAATAACTTATGTACAATTAACTTGTGAGAGCCATCTTACAATCAACTATATACAATGCTGCAATTTGGAAAGGATAGGCTCAGATGGATCATTGTTTGTGTTCACGCTCATGATGGACAGATGTTGGTGAGTGGCTCTAACTTGCAAAAATGAACAAACAAACCTTTTCCAAAGAAGGGGAAGCTGTACAACCAGTGGGGATAAAATGATGCTGCAAGGACGTAAACGTAAAAGCAAGGTCAGGAAATACTTTTTCTGCTGAAAGGGTGATGGCTGCCTATTATGCCCCCCCGATGGCGGTGGTCAGGGCAAATACCGTGACTGAATTCAAAAAGCCATGGGACAGACACGGAGGATCCCTATATAACGAGGATGAACTTTAAAAAAAAACCCTTAAATATCTTTTCTACTCCAAAAAATAGAAGGGGTGTCCTGGGCAGAGCAGCGGGTACATCCATAACCAAAGGCATAGAGGGGAGTGACGTGAACGGAGTGGCAGATACACCTCTAAAGAGAGGCATAGCTGGGGTGGGGTGCGGTGGGATAACCTGCACCACTTCCAGACTAGAGGGACATCCTGGTCTTCATCTGCCATCATATACTATATTATTATGTATGGACATCTCTGCTCATTTATCCACTATGGTAGAGAATCGAAGACAGCAAATACGACGTTTTGGTAGGAAGTGATATCCTACTAGTGATCAAGGGTTGGCAAAGTGAGAGATGCTATATTCTAAACTCTGTGGAGCAGAATACATGGACAGACGATGTGTTTCATGACCATTGTCCTTATCTTTCTCTTCATGGAGAATACAGCACCACGTAGGTCTTGAACAGTGCTTCCCAAACGTTTCTGCAATATGACCTCAATTAACCCCATTTAACTCTTACAAATCCACATGACACCAGATGATGATGAAAAGAAAATAGCAGACCCTCACTCCCCTCCCTTCTCTCAGCCTCATACAAAGCGTGACGGCAACATCACGAACAGTACAACACCTTCAGTATCAGTGTTGTGCACAGACCCCAGTACTCTGCATGGTTTCTAGTCTAATAAGATGCCCACATGGGAGGACGGAGCAGGCCTGTGAACATTCACTAATGCACAGGCCCCTTACTGGTGCCGGTACTGGGCAAAGATCACAATGGAGGTCCAGAAGGAGGGAAAGTAACATAAGAACATAAGATATGCCATAATGGGTCAGACCCAGGTCCATCAAGTACAGTATCCTGTTTCCAACAGTGGCCAATCTAGGTCATATGTACCTAGAAGTTTCCCCAAAAGACACAGGTTCCACAATGCTTGTACTGGGTCAAGCATTGATATCCTGGGTCCCTTTTCAATAATGGTTTATGGACCTTTCCTCCAGGAACTTGTCCAAACCTTTTTTAAACCCAGCTATACTAACAGCCTTTACTACATCCTCCAGTGACAAATTCCAGAGTTTAATTACACGTTGAGTGAAAAAATATTTTCTCTTATTTGTCTTAAATAGTTTACCCTGTAGCTTCATTGCATGTCCCCTAGTCTTTCTATATTCTGATAATGTAAACAATCGATCTACATTTACCCGTTCCACTCCGTTCATTAATTTATAGACTTCTATCATATCTCCCCTCAGCCGTCTCTTTTCCAGGTTAAAGAGCCCTAACCTTTTTAGCCTTTCTTCATAGGGGTATCCTTTCATCCCCTTTACCATTTTGGTGGCTGTTCTCTGAACCTTTTCTAATAACGCTATATCCTTTTTAAGATACGGCAACCAGAATTGCACACAATATTCAAGGTGCAGTCTCACCATGGAACAATACAGAGGCATTATAATATCTTTTGTTTTATTTTCCATTCCTTTCCTTATGATACCTAGCATTCTATTTGCTCTCTTGGCTGCTACTGCACACTGGGCCAAGGGTTTTAACATGTTATCCACAATCTTTTTCCTGGGTGGTGGTTCCCAGTGTGGAATCTTGCGTCATGTAACCATAGTTTGGGATGTTCTTCCCTAGGTGCATAACTTTGCACTTGTCCACATTAAATTTCATCTGCCATTTTGATGCCCAGTCTTCCAATTTATCAAAATCCTCTTGCAATTTTCCACAATCCACATGGGTTTTAACAACTTTAAATAGTTTTGTGTCATTTGCAAATTTGATGACCTCACTCATTATTCCCTTTTCCAGATCATTTATGAATATGTAAAAAAAACAGCGGACCCAGCACAGATCCCTGGGGTACACCACTATTCACCTTTCTCCACTGGGAAAATTGGTAATCCTATTTCTTTGCCCCCCCCCACCCGCCCCATCTACTGATCATGTGAAACAATTTAGGGGTTCTAGAAGCATAAGAACATAAGATATGCCATACTGGGTCAGACCAAGGATCCATCAAGCCCAGTATCCTGTTTCCAATTGTAGCCAATCCAGGTCGCAAGTGCCTGTTAGGTTCCAAAAAGGTACATAGATTCCATGCGGCTTTTCCAATGGGTAAGCAGTGGATTTTCCTCATCCTCTGTAATATGGTTTATGATCTTTTCCCACTTAAAACAAATCACCAATAATTTGCAAATAAACAACACATGAATATAAACACAATTTAATAACCCACTCTCTAAATCTTATCCAAGTTAACATATATTTATATCCATAAACTCACAAGGATGTATTAAATGTCCTCAGCATACCAATATGTGTAAAAGATTTTATTAACTGTAGGCCACAGTACATTAAACAAACATTTCTTCAAGGAAACCTCTAATTATGGGCCATTTATTTACATGGAAATCTCTAACATTGAGCTCTCCCCAATGTCGAACACTCCACTTCCTCAAATATGTTGCACAACTTTCCTTCTCAGGAGAACCTCCAATGCTGAATTCTCTGCTCTTCCAAATACCTGTATTTTTCTTCTGCAATTCAAAAGCACTTATGTTGTGCAACCTTTTGCCTCCGGGAAACTTTTCAACATCAAATTCTCAGCTTTTCAAACCCGTTGATTTCATGTACCATTTGAAAGCGTGTGTATTTCAGTTCTTTGAGCACCCCGGGGTGTATGCCATCCGGTCCAGGTGATTTACTACTCTTTAGTTTATCAATTAGCTGTATTACATCTTCCCAATTTATTGAGATTTGTTTTAATTCCTCTGATACATCACCTTTAAATATCATTTCCTGCATGGGTAAGTCTCCTACATCTTCTTTAGTAAAGACTGAAACAAAAGGTTTATTCACACTCTGCGCTATGGCCTTGTCCTTTCTCAGTGCACCTTTTACCCCTCCATCATCTAATGGTCCAACTGATTCCCTCACAGATGTTTTGCTAGAATATACTTGAAAACATTTTTATTATGTGTTTTTGCTTCCACGGCAAGCTTCTTTTCAACTTTACTCTTTCCCTGCCTTGTCAATGCCTTGCATTTAACTTGTCAGTATTTATGTTGTTTCTTATTTTCTTCATTTGGCTCTTTTTTTCCCCATTTTCTGAGAGATTTTCTTTTTGCTTTAACAGCCTCTCTAACCTCACCTTTAAGCCACGCTAGCTGTCGTTTGGCTTTCCTTCCACCTTTTTAAAGCATGGAATACAACTGATCTGGGTTTAAATAACGCCCATGCCAGATGTAAACTCTTAACCTTTGCAATTGCTCCTTTTAGTTTTTTCTTATCCATTTTCCTCATTTTATTATAGTCTTCTTTTTAAAAGTTAAATGCTAGCACATCTCTCCATTTCTCAAATCAAATATGATCATATTATGATCACTATTGCCAAGCGGCCCCAAAACAGTTACCTCTTGCACTAGATCCTGCGTTCCTCTGAGGACTAGGTCTAAAATAGCATCCCCGTGTGTTGGTTCCTGAACCAGCTGCTCCACAAAGCAGTCCTTTACTTCATCTAGAAACTTTATCTTCCTAGAATGTCCTGATGCAACACTGACCCAATCTATACCAGTGTAATTGAAATCTCCCCTTATTGCGGTGTTGTAAACTTTGCTAGATTCCCTAATTTCTGTTAGCATTTCATCATCTGTCTGTTCATTCTGTCCAGGTGGCTGGTAGTACACCCCCCCCCACCCCCCCACCCCCCACCCCCCACTGCTATTCCCTTCACCTTTTTACATAGAATTTCTATCCATAGATACTCTACAGTGTATTTTGTTTCCTGCAAAACCTTTATCCTGTTTGACTCAATGCCCTCTTTAACATATAGAGCCGTCTCTCCACCAGTACGATCTACCCTTTCCTTGCAATATAGGTTTGTAGCCTGGTATCAGTGTCCCATTGGTTATCCTCCTTCCAGCAGGTCTCTGTCATTCCTTTCACTATAAATTGGTAGCAATAGTAATGGAATTCTTTTCTTATTCTAATTGTTTGTATCTGGTTTGCGGATATCATGGAGTTTCCTCAAACTCTATTCTCACCATCCTTAATCAGGTCTGAGTTTCCAAACATCTACAAAAAATATTCATGAACTCAATTTATATACATTTGCTTTAAGAACCAAGTTAATCTGCATATTTTAGGCTAGCCTGGAAATAACCTCTGGTCATGGATCTTGATGACCAAGTCTAGGAATTCCTTTCTCAAAAGCTGTCGGGTCGGAACAGGTTTTGGCCTCCGAAAGTGAGTCGAAAAAATGCATTGTTAGTCCAATAAAAAGGTGTCTCCTTATTTTCATTTTTGGGGCTTTTTAAATTTTCTTTAGTAACCTGTAGGGGCTGATTTGATAAGGGATGCATGGAAAGTTATGGGCGTAATTCCCTATTGTAAAGGACCTATGTGCATGAATGGACACTTATGTGGGCTCTTTAGGCGTCTGCTATTCTGGAAGTGTGCTTGTAAGTCCTGTTGCGTGTACTTTCAGTTTGGATGTGCAAGTGGCAGAGCCTACACAATGAGGTTCCTCAAGAGGCTGTTCCAGCACTGGCCCAATGGTTCCACATGGAGGCAGGTTCTATAAATCCCGCATATGTCCTGTGGGCATATCTAAATCGGACATGGGCGCAATTCTAAGCATATTTAGAATGCAAGGGTATGGACATGCACATGTTTCGGGAATCGCTATAGGGTCATTTTTACCACATGCCATCCTACATCACGGATACATGCAGTTGACAAAGTGGATGTGTCTGTTTGTGGGAACATACACAAGCGTATCGTATTCTCAAAACTTACATGTCTCCAGTCGGGCACGTCTCTGGGATATACCTGTGGACGTCTCGGCTGGTCATGCCTTTTCAGTTAAAACGTGCATCTCCTAAGTTTCCTTTCTCATTGGGAAATGTCTGCTTTGTGGCAATGCTCTCCTAGCTAGGCCCGTGTTGGCATGGGAAGGGGATCTCAGTGTCAGCTTACCCAATAGCCAGCCTCCGCAGATCACGGACTGGATAAGGATAGATACATTGTAGAATGATCCAGGGAAGCTTGCAACATCAATATGCATCAGAAGTCATATGAGAAGAGACTTGAGAATATAAGCATATATACTCTAGGGAAGAAGAGAGACAATGGAGTTATGACAGAGACATTTAAATATCTGAAAGCTATAAGCGCACAAGAAGCAACAGGCGCTAAGGGTCTAGAACTAAGGGTCATAATGTGAAGTTCCAACATCAGAAATGTTTATTATAGATAGGGTGGTGGATGTCTGGAATATCCTCCCAAAGGAGGTAATGGAAACAAAAAATGGAATTCAAAAAAAGCACAGGATCCCTAGTGGCAAAAAGATGGAAAGGAAGCAGTGAGCCTTCAAATCGAGGAGATAGGATTGGGGTAACCTGCATGAGTCAGCAGTTACGATCCTGGAAAGGCAGTAGTGGTATTACTTTGAAAGGTTGGGTGAGAAATATGAGGGAAGAGGTGTTGGATTCTGTATGGCAATTCATATATGGGTTTACCCAAAGTAGACAAATTGCTGTTGGTAGACTAGATGGAGCAGATTGATCTATATTTGTCATCATCTACTACGTTACTATATTGTACACTCCTGCAATGTTTATTTCATTTTTTTGAAATCAGAATTAACTGTGATAAACTCCCAGGAAATGCACTTTTATTTACCTTGCAATATTTTTTCTGAAGAACAATTTTAAATTGACAGGGCTGGCCCCAGAGTTGTTTCAAGTTGTTGACATCCTAGGCAAACCTTAAGCCTTACACCACCACAACCACCTCCACCCCCCCCCCCCCCCGGATGTCAGAATCTATTGTTTAACTTTGAATGCCTCTCAGAAGCTGCTGACTTAGGCAACCGCCTAGTTTGCCTAACGGTTGGACTGGTCCTGCAAGTTGATGCCATGCCTAGTTTTTCAAGAGAATCCCATCAGAGAAACACCTAAACAAGACCTCTATGTGCAGCCACGCATCACTCGCACATTTTGGTCTGTGCATTAGTCAGGTCACAATCGCTGATGCAATCAAGCATTGTTGATATTATCTGTAATGAAAACTTCTCTTATCTATCTGTTCTCCCTTCTCCTTCACAATGAGCCGTCCAATGCTGTTTGTGAAAGGAAAAGAGTGGACATACAAACTTTTAATCAAACTCTGTCTTGTGTTCTCAGCATCCTAGCCTGGCAGACTCAGATGGGACATGACAATTCATTTATTCACCTCACTAAAGTCCCACATTTCATGTTTGGTCTTCTGCGTCAACCCTGCCAAGGTCCATAAATCAGCCGTCTCGTTGCCTTGGTCATTTCAAGCCGTGTTTTGACCCTTTCCTTAACTCATGATTTATGTCTGCCAGTTACTTTCTCTTCATGCCAGATTTATAAACTTTGCCGTGCCACAGTTGATCTAATATCCACTTTGTAGACCGGGCTGTGAGACAATAAATTTATGGTCTATGAACTGTTACTTTGAAAAATGACATCAATGCAGAGTGGTTTGCACTTAGAATCTACAGGCAGTGAATTCATTGGATTTTCGCTCACCTCGCTCACTCGCTCTCTCTCTCTCTCTCTCTCTCTCTCTTCATTTGAGGTCATGAACAGATATATATAAATACATATATATATGGAAACGTAGGATGAGATCTTTATGGGAAGACATCAGTGAGTTAGGAGTGTGATCTCTTCTGCACCAGTCAAGGAAGAAGAATTAGCTCTCCATTCAGTGACCATGCATAAGCTTCTACTCTCTTGTCTGATTTTCACCAGCCTCTCTGGTCATCTCTCATCTCTCCCCATCATCGATTCGACTGAAGTATCTTTTCAGCTCCCAGGTAAGGGGAATTTTGTAATTTACTACAACTTTTCTTCGTAGGGGTCTAGAAGATGGTACCAATTTTGGTTTCTTTTCATAAGATCTTTTTCAAAAAGCTGCGATTCTAACAAAAAGATGTTCCTGTGATTTACATGTTTTTATAGAAGGCAGAGTTGGCTGTATTCTTTGTTTGACCCTACTTCTAGTTCTTTCTACAGCACTACTAAATGTCCACCATGCTGTACACGGTTTCCTCCTGTTCCTTTGTGGTTTTAGCTGGGATGCTGGCACCATGATTCTTTATTTGTAACTACCCAGGGATTTTACCCCCTATTTTGTGCCCCTCCCCACTTTCAGCAACAGTCTTCAGCCGGGGGGATCTGTTCACCAGAACTCCTTCTGGGACTCTGCACTTGTAGACCCTAAATCTGGCCACTAGCTGCTGCCATTGCTCTATAATGCACCTCCTTCTCCTCCCAGTACAGCACCCCTATCCTCGGCAGCCCAGGGACCAGAAGGGATGAACTGGGAATCAAATCCAAGTCTTCTGCATGGCACTGCCATTGATCTAAAGGTTTCTCCCTTTAACAGTACTTTCACCTTGGTACTCAATGCCACCAGGATGGGGATTTGCTGCATTTAACTATTACTCATAATCACATTTCTGGACTCCCAGCCCATGTTCTTATAAAGAAAGTGTAATCTAGAATAATTCTAATAATAGATTTAGGTTTATTTACCAATGTTTTTTGAAATGTAGCCAAACCCACTTTACGATGAAAGTGGAGGAGTAGCCTAGTAGTTAAGGCAGCAACCTCAGATCAAAAAGGCCAGGATTTGAATCCTACTGACTTCTCCTTGTGGCCTTGGCCAAATCACTTAACCCTCCATTGCCTCAGGTACAGCCTTAGATTGTAAGCCCCCCAGGAACAGGGAAATAGCTCCACTACCTGACTGTAACTTGCCTTGATCTACTACTGGAAAGCTGGCAGCTACATAAATAAATTCTTCACAAACATCTGTGCAGCCACCAATAGTGACCTTTTGCCTGTCCTAATTTTAGGCATTTTAGCTAACGGGTTAGTGGCTGAATATTACCACTGACCAGTTAATGGTGCCATCCTTGCTTTATGCCTCAGGATATTTAATGCTTTTGAAGAAGCTCCCCAAGGATTTTTTTTCACATGCCTTCTCAATAGACTTTTCACGAACTTCCAGTTTATAGAATTCAGCACTTAGGGGTGTAGTTTGTAAAACCGGAACTTGTGTGTTCAAAATCCCGAGTCATGCTGCTCTTGTTTCTAACACCTATATTTCCCGGCATCCTTTTACACATTTCCAAATGACTCAGCATTCAGCAAGGCTTTTGTAAAATGCTTGGGGGAATTGTGCATGCCCCAAACTAGATGGCCCAATTCCTAACTAAATGACTTATGCAAATGAGGCTTCACATTGTCTTCACTAGACTGAAAATAAATTGCATGTCAGGTTGATGGTTGCTTTTAGCATGTTAGTTCTTTTAATCAATATCTACCAGCCTGAGGAGCGACACATGTAAACACACAGTGCCCAGGCGGTACTTCTCCCTTGTTTTGCTGTTTCTACGTATCCATTACCATTGACCACGTAATGAAAATTGCCCATTATGATAATGGAACAGTAATTGCCATCCATCATCTCTTTGCCTTTTAAGAAAGGTTCAAGTAGAATCACTTGATCTTCCTGTTCCACTGCTTCTGAGCATATACTTTCACAAATGTGACTAAGATGCTTCTATCCTGAACCATCCACTGCGAGGTGACTAGGTCCTAGAGCTCAGCTCTGGCCAATGCTAGGCTTCCGTCATTAACATTTAGCGGGTTTCTTATAGCGCTTTATCATTTAGTCAAAGCAGTTTGCATTGCAACTTAAACTTGGTAATGTACATTAAACAGGGACATTCATAACTTGGATTCTTCTGAAGCAGTGGAGGGTTAAGTGACTTGCCCAAGGCCACAAGAAGTGCTAGTGGGAATTAAATCCTGGTCTCTTTGTTCCCAAGCCAGTGCTCTAACCATTAGGCTACTCCTCCACTCTGCTGTTTTGTAGGAGAAGCTAATATACCACCTGGGTGTTTGGCTCTAGCCAGTCTGCTCTTAACTGTGTCTTATCTTTCTGGTGATTTTCATTACTGTTTCCTGATTGGCCCATAGTTTGTCTGATGTGGAGGTCTGCAGGAAACCCTTTTTGGAATTTTTTGCCTTGAGACTCTATTGACTCCTGCTCTAGAGAATTACTCCAAAGACTTTTCGTTTGCTATGTTCTTGAGCCAGTAATTCAGTGAAACCATGTCTAAGTATACTATCAGAAATGTTTACCAAGTCTAATCCAGATCCTGGCTGTCCAGTTGTGACGATCACTAAGTGAAGATCCTGGATCGGGATTAGGCTTGGTAAGTGCACCTGTTCATTGTGAAATGCCTACACTTAGACATGTAGGTTGCTGGCTTCTTCCCATCATTTTTTCCCACACGTACTTGTTTATTTCGGCAATGGTTTCTCTTGCAGCACGTAGATATGTATTTTGGAACAGCTCTGCTAAGATGTGGAGCCATTTCTAAAAATACCATTAGAAATTAGCATGTCCTGACCTTGGCGTTTCAATTTTGACCTCCATGTTCTATCTAACATGGGCCTTATATATATATATAAGAGCCTGATACTGAAAGGATTTATGCTCCTATTTTGTTTCTTGTCATAAAAGAATATCAACTACACTTTTGTCTCACTGCCTCTTCAATTTAGATAATAGTAAACTTTTCCTTCCATTGGCAAATTTGATATAAAAATACACAATTGTATATGATTGTGTTGGTTTGGCATCTAATGCTATTTAAGGTACAGATAGATTGTCTTGCTCATTAGTTATTGTGCAGGGCTGGTATGATCATTAGGTGAACAAGACTGTTGACGAAAACACAAAAGGTCCATGGCTGACCATGGACCTTTAGCAGTGGCAATGACTTCAAAGAGGTTTGGGTAAGTGCTGTGGGGCTATTTGAAGCTATTGTCACTGCTGAAGGTCCTGAAGAGGGGTGGTAGCGGCAGCAAGGGGTCATGAGGAATGAAATTCATCTAGAGCACCTTCTAACCTTGCACTGGCCATGGTTATGTGACTAGCTATTTACAGGACATCCCCCTACATCACCTGTTGTAGCTCCACCCTTCAATGACGTAGATATGTCAGTCAGTACATTCGATGAGAAAGCCTCCTTAAAAACACTGACTTACCTATACAGAGAGTTCTTTGACTGTCACTTAAGCTGTGTTGCTACAGCATTTTTCATATGACAGCGACTGAAATTGTAATAGGGTAATTTTCATAGATACATTAATGAATTGTTTCCATACTTTGCTGTCCTTTCCTTTCTGCCTAAGTACCAGCCATTATCACAAATTTAGTAATAGAATTTAACTATGAATTAATCATCACACACATTTCATCATTATATTTATTCAGCACATGTTTTACAAATCCCACTTTATTCATTTCTGTAAAGGGTTATTAGGGTTTTCATAGAAATATCTCAGTTCGGAAGATCTGAGATCTTTATTACTGCAGTCTGCCCCCTAATAACACTATGACAATAATGTATTCAGTGGAAATTTAGTAAGCTAAACTGCTTATGAAGAGTTTCTCAATCATAGACGAATTATGCAGACATGGCACTTTTTCGGTTTTATGTCCAATTCTATATTAAGTTCACCGAGAGGTTAATATGCCTGATTGGCCATGATAAGTCTCATCATGGCATGTAAATCACACCACTGGGACAATGGTTCGCAACAAGGTCACCTTTTTACTAAGTAGACAACTCTATTTTTCATTTGACCTTTTACGCACATATCGGTTCGTTTGTTCCTTCCTTTTTTATCGAGTATATTTTGGGCGGCTCATAACTCTTTTTCCCTAATTTTAAGTATAGGTTTCTCTAGTTCACTCTGACATGTTTGCATGTTCATGCTGATGATCTGGGAGAATTAGGGCTGCAGTTACACACAGGAAACAAGGTTTTCCCTCTTCTAAATATAGGTAGACACAAGGGACATCATTTAATTAATACATAAATATATTAAAATTGGAGCCAGTTTTTGTAGGGAACCTGACCTCATAGGGGATTATTAGTGGAGCTTAGCCGCATTGCAATATATGATAAACATCCCATACAACAGGATGTGTACATAGATATACATTATAACACACTATGGTCTCTCTGTCCTATTACTTTGCATTTGTGGATAATTTTATAGTGACTATACTTTTTAGGTCCTCACATTGAGATAATTTGTTTTTATTTAACCAGTTTTCTATACCACCTTATCCTTCAGTCAAAGCGGTTTACATTACACAAAGATACTGGATACATTCCCTCGTCCCCAAAGGGCTCACAATCTATGTGTACCTGAGGCAACTGAGGGTTAAGTGGCTTGCCCAAGGCCATAAGGAGCGCCTATAGGACTAGAAGCTGCAGTCCCTCTGGCCTGAGATTGCTGTCCCCAGGTGGGACCTGAACCCCGTGTCTTCTGGGCTGAAGTACCATGTCCTAACCACTAAGCCACTCCTCCCTCGTAATTTTAATTGGAAATCTGTTTCCCGAAACTTTTTTTTGTTTGTTTCTGTTTTTCACAGGCAATAAGAATCTATGGGGCATGTTTTATCATGCATTAAATTGCCACTGCACCCATAGAAATAAAATGGGGGTAGCCGCTGTGTTCCCCATTATCAGTGCATGTCCTGTATTTAGGTTTCCCATCTGCAGTCTCATCACGCCGTCAGGCCGTAGCTGGGTCCTGAGTGATGGACGCCCTCATCCGATGGAGGTCAGAGCTTGTATCAATTTATGTATTAGCAAAGGGAAACTCTGGAGAGCAGTGCAGCAAATTGTTGAATGAAGCTTTGCCCTTGTCTAGTGCTTTGGAGGGCAAGATCATTCATGCTTAAAACAACCAGGACCACCCAGTGTGCATTCAGCAGAAGATGCCGTCCATGAAGGACAGAGGTTTGCAGGCTCTGCAGCTCCTATTCTTATCTGGGATATTTAGAGGCTGATCTGGGAGAACAGCTGCCGCTGTCAGCATTTAAACTGGTGTCATTGTTAGCCCCTGAGGGCCAAGGTCAAAACCTCGCTTTAAGTAAAGAATGGGACTAGCTGGATTCACTTGTTTCAGCAGAACTCCCGACTCACAATTAGAGATGCACTGTTATTTCAAAATGACCTGGAAATAGTAGCAGAATTTATTTGTTTTGTACAGTTTCTAATATGAAATGATACAAAATAATTAGGGTATGTATAAATGATACATTTAAGTATTTATTTTTGACCTCATTTTTTTTAAGTCAGTGCTGACCCCTGGGAGGTAATGGAGCGTAGAATGACTTGCCCAGGGTGTGCCAGTGGGAATCAAACCCAGATCTCCCACATAGTAGGCTGTTGCTCTAACCACTAGGCTACTCCTCCACTCCAACTCATTAGGGGGTTTCCTTTGAGGTTCAAAAAATCTGTTTATTGGTGGTTTTGCACCACAGCTACTCTTGCCGGTGCCTTTTCCAGTGGAATCAAATATTTATATTTGTCATTAGTGCAGAAATAGCAAAAAAAGTTTTAAATATTGAGTAGAGGATACCAAACAAATCAGCGGAGGGGGAGCGAGTACTAGTGGAAGTCGTGTTTTTCTGGTGTTGATCCAATAAACTATTTTTTTTATCTGGGTATTTTATCTCTTTAGACCTAAAATCAGAAGCCCTACAAATCACAAAGTTTCATTTCTTTGTTGAGATTATTTTAGAATGTACTAAAATGAAAACAAAATGTAAAACCTAAATAAATAGAAAACAAAACAAAATTTGGCAGCGCGGAGAGGAGGCCGGCAGTCAGCAGAAAACTGGCCCTTCATTGGCCGGTTTTACCATCCTACTGGCTATAGGGTTACCAACTGACCGGTTTTAGGCCAGTCCAGCCTGTTTTACAAATTGCAGGCCAGCGGCCAGCAGAATGGTAAAACCGGCCAATGACGGGCCAGTTTTCTGCCAACCAGTGGCCTGGGCTCCCCCTCACGCTGCCAGAGCCGGCGCAACCCACTGTACAAGCAGTGTGCTTGCACAGGACAGCAGCTCCAAGGGGGTGGCAAGGGCTTAGCATACTGAGGCAGGCAGAGAACATGCAGCAGCAGCAGCAGCAGCAAGACGCATGGCCCAAGCCCAGCAGTGGCAGGTATTGCACATGGCTCCAGCAACTACAAGTAATGCACAGCCTCAGCCCCACATAATTAATCCTATCGTTGGGCTGATGAGATGCACGCTGGAGCAAAGGTGGCTGCTTTACTTCAAACCCAGCCCTCCTCCCCCTCTATGCTGATGGTAATCAAAGAGCACAGGTGCGAGGCCTTTCTGACCTTGGTCCACCTCTCAGACCTCCCTGTCCTGCCTCTCTGACACATACTTGTCACGTCAGAGGAGGCAGGCCTGGGCGGACCTCAGAGGCATGCCACTGTCTTGGAAAAGTCTCATGCTTGTGCTGTCTTTGATTACCGGCGGTGGGGAGAGGACTTGATTTGGAAAGAAAATGCTGGAATGAGGATCGGGGGGGTTGGAGGATTAATGCAAGGAAAGAAAGAGGATCGGGATATCCAAGACACAGGGGTGAAGGGAGACTGAGAAGATGCTGGACATGGAGGTGGGTTACAGTGGATGATAGAGGGGTGATGCTGGTCATTGGGGGACATAGGGAGACAAAGGTATGATGCTGGACATGGGGGGATACAGGGAGACAGAAGTGTGATGTTGGACATTGGTGGGGGGGGGGGGAACATAGGGAGAGAGAGGTGTGATGGTGGAAGTGTGATGGAGAGAGGAAGGGCCAAGGGACTCCCCCCCCCCTCCAAAGAGCCCCACGGCCATCTAAGGGGTTGCAGAGGGAGCCAGGGAAGCCTGTGCGAGGCCCCAACTCCCTCTGCACAGCCAGCAGTGTGAGGAGTCTTTTCCCTCACGCGGTCGGCTGTATCTGTGAAGCCGCGAATGCTGGGAATGGAGTTCACACGGGGCCCCCTAAAGCAGGGGGCCCTGTGCAAACAACATTCTCACTCAATGGACGGGTCGGCCCTGGATAGCCTGCAGACGTTAAAGCCTGCACAGTTGCCCTTTGCAATAATTTTTATGGATGGAGCAGGGGGCAGACATGGGCGGAGCATGGCTAGCCATAAATGGTGGGTTCTCTTTCAAAAATCTGGCAACCCTATGAATGTGGTGGGTCCAAACTTTGAAAAAGCAGTGGGAGAAAGATAGGAAAGAAATACTACAGCGGAAGGGAGAGATGATATATCTGAGGGAACGGGAAGAGTCAGTAAATGGAGAGAAGGAGAGAAAAGGAGGGAGGAGACTGAGGGTCTTGGAGGCAGGTGAGGGAAGTGAGGATGGGACAAGAGAGAAGAAAAAAAATGAGAGAAAAGAATGAAAAAAAAAAAAAGAGAGAAAAGAATAAAAAAAAATGTGCAGAAAGAGAATAATGAACAGAACATCAGAAATTAGCCACACGCACAGAGCAAAGACTGAAAGACAATTTTATTTTATATTTTGTTTTTTTATATTTATTATTTATTGAGTACAAAGGGAACACATTTACAAACCACAGACTGCATGCCCTAGAAAACGACCAAGCTGTGGCATGCACAGAAATTACACAAAATAAACTCTTCCGATTGCGTAATAGTTCTTAACTCCAGGTCTGACTCTTTTCACTGGTTATTTTAATGCAGCAGGCTGCATTAGTGCATGCCGAGTGCCACACTGCAGGCAGTCATAACCACGCATGCTAAAGTACCATGTGCCATCCATGCCATGCCCCAGATGGCATTCAGTTAACGTGTGAATTAGCCTGCATTAACTATCATGTTTGCATGGTAAGTTACCACATGCTAATTCACACAATGACCGTTTAGTACACTTTAGTAAAGAAGCCTTGGTTTCTAAGGCACACTAATGAGCCAAACTCATTCTAATGAATGCACATCATTATGGCACGTTTGCTAACTAGCTTTTGAAAGCTAAACTCTGGCCTGATGAAGGGAATCTGGCTCTCGAGGTCGAGCTACAGATCTATTAAATTAAGCTAAGAAAAAGGTGTCACATGCAACTTTTTTTTGGTTGACCTTGATTTCTAGGTATCCATAACAAAGAAGGGGGGGGGGCATTTTCAAAGACATTTCCATGGTTTGCAGACCTGCAAACTGTACTGTCACTACATGCCCCGATGCCAGGGAAGAGAGGAGGTGGCACCCATCGCTAACTGGGCAACGGTGATATTGATCCACTGCTCAGTTAGCGATATGCAGCAAAAGCCCAGTACAGGAAATGCTGGCCTAATGTTTGCTACGTTAGCTAACCGGGCAGCAGCTCAATATTGCTGCTGCCTGGTTAGGCTCGGCCAGTCCAGCAAACCCAATGCCAGGGTTGCATATGACACTGGCATTGAATGTCTATGATTAACATTCAGCAACAGTGGCTAGCTATGTTTAATTCATTAATTTATTTAACAGTTTTTTATAGTGCTTTATCATTTCAATCAAAGCGGTTTACATTGTAACTTAAACTTGGTAAATGTACATTAAACAGGGACATTGAGAACTTGGATGTTGGCAGCACCAGCCACTGGCACTGAATATTCCTCCCCCTGCCCCCTAAAATTAATTTGCCCTCAGGGGAAGAGAGGTAAATGCAGCTTTCTGGGGTAGAATGAATGGAATAAAAGCTACAGCTGGGGGGCAGGTCTGCAACTCTTTGAATGGTATTTGAACTTGATTTTCCATTTGCATTTATTCACAAGATCCTAGGGCCAAACTGGAAGAGCTGAGCAGCTTGGAGAGGACATACCTGCTGCAAAACCTGCCAGCTTTCCTCGAGAAACAGAATCTGGGCGGGGAGGCTGATGAGTTTCTCAGCAAAGAAGGTAAAAAAATAAAGCACAAACATGACGCATGCATGTTCCAAACAGCTAATGGCTACTTATCCTGGAGGATTTTCATTATGTGCAATTTAACGAATTATTGCACTTCAGATCTTTAGACTACTAACTCTAAAGGGTATGTTTACTAAAGCACGTTAGCTGTCTCCACAATTTATTTATTTATTTAGCTGTATTTATATCCCGCTTTTCACCAGGTCAAAGCGGTGATAACAATGATAACTTAGGATCGCCATGCTGTCAAGACAGCTACCGCGGGCCTTTTTCCATGGAAGCTGCATTTCCTGTGGTGGCTGTTCAAAAGGGCGGGAAGGCGATGGAGAGTGGGCATTCCTGCTTCGAGCAGCTACTCGGGCATTCACACTGTGCGGTAGCAGCTCTTTCTGTGGGCTTTGCAGATGCAGTTACCAATACCTCAGTGGTTGGCGATAACTACATTCATGAAGCTGGACCCCATGATCCCTGTGCTTTCTCCACAGTATCTACAGTGGAAAGCTGGGAATATCCCCGGCACGTACTGTGGGACTTTTGCAGTTAACGCCACCTTTTTGCCGCTATCGCCCGACATTAGTTGCAAAAGCTATTCGCACTTTAGTAAACATACCTCTAAATAGATAAAAGTAGCCAGCAGCCTAGTTGGATCCAGGAGAGAATTTTACAAGGTTAAGAAATGTTATCCAATGAAATTTCTACTTCCTATACAGTGCAACAACAAACAGATTAAGAAGCCAAGAAATTAAGTACAGGGGATACTTTCTTATGCGACTGATGGAAAAATCTTCAGACCAGCTTATGAGACCTACATTTCCTTTACTGGATAATTTCCTGCATTTTTTTTCACTATCTTGGGTTTTCTTGCTTGATTTTTGGCAAGACTAACAGAAGATTTATGTAGAGTTTATGTTGGTTTTTACTATTTTTAAAATAGTTTTTACCAATTATGGTTTGTTCTTTTTTTTTAATTATCTCCATTTATGCAGCCTTGGCTATACACTCTGCATTTTATGTAACCGGGTGGTATAGTAAATGCTTTTAACTAAATGAATAAATAAGTAGATTTTTTTTTTTTACCAGAACACTAAAATACAGTATATTTTATGGTCCCAGATAAAGAGTATATCTCCATTGAACATTAGTGCCACGCTTACAGCCATCACAAAAGTCTTTAGACCCTCTAATTCCAGCAGCAGTGATGGTCTATTTACCTCTTCCCTTCCTCCTCTCCTCATCTTCAGTGGAAGCCCCGAGCCTCCTTTACAGTGCAAGATTCAGGATGTCCGCCAGCCTCCGCACTATGAAGCTCCTCTATTGATCTTCATAAAATATATTGCTAGTGGACAGTACATCTTACTAGACGTTTTCCACCAGTCCCCGCAGCTGTTCTTCCTGAACTGCCCAACTTATTCAAGCACGCCTATGGCGTGGACTCAGCAGTTGCAGAATATGACGTCTAATAAAATCAGGAACAATGTAGAACAAGTTAATCTTCAACGGTTGTTCGGGGAGCCATTCTTTTAAAAATTAAACGCTATTTTATAAAGCATACATAGGTGAATGAGATATTCAAGCATTTCCCGCCCTAACTGCGATTTTCAGCACATGCGGCGCTATTCATCCGCTGCCCGATTAGCTTCTGTGAATAAAGCAAGCCCTGCATTTGCTGCGCCTTACTTTAGCAATATTGAACACAGTGGCTCTATATTCCTCTTGCCCAGTTAACAATGGGTGCCGCCACGGAACACCTCTGATACTAACTGGTTAGCACTGGGGCGTGTAGTTATAGCACTCAAAGATATTCAATGGCACTAACCGTATTAGTGCCAATGAATATCCAGCTGACCAGCTTTACATGGTTTGCAGATCTGCAAACCGTGTAAATGCCTTGGAATAAATCGGGCCCAAAATGTTTAAGCAATTTACATGAAAGATCCCTCTGAGATCTGGGAGCAACTGTGTACCTCATAGAAGTGGTGAATATGGAAGATGATGTCAGAGATGACCTCACAGACAGAGTAAACCAATTGGATCCAATTCTATGTGATGCTCTTAATGGAACTTCTGCAAACATGACTCTCAGAAGGACTGCTAGTCCCCTATTTCTTCTGTTTGTCTTGAATAGATTGTATGGTCTATAGAGCAGGGACGTCTGACTGCTGATGTAGCTGCGCATGAAATGAGAGTCAGAAGCTGTAAAGATGTCTTACACATTGGAACATGGAACGTACGAAGCATGAACCAAGGGAAGTTGGAGGTGGTCAAGATTGAAATGGAACGTGTACAACTTGATCTGTTGGGTGTCAGCGAACTGAAATGGACTGGAATCGGGCACTTTGCATCAGATGATCACATGGTCTACTATGCTGGAAATGAAAGACAAAGAAGAAATGGTGTTGCATTTATAATAAAGAAGAAACTTGCAAGAACTGTAATGAAATATAATGCAGTCAGCGAATGCTTAATCTCTATTCGTCTACGAGGAATGCCTATCAACACAACTATAATTCAAGTATATGCCCCAACAACAGCTGCAGAAGAGAATGAAATTGAAGAGTTCTATGAACAAGTACAAGCTGAAATTGACAGAACATGCAAACAGGATATCCTGATAGTCATGGGTGATTGGAACGCAAAGGTTGACGACAAAGTAGTTGGAAAATATGGACTTGGCAACAGAAATGAAGCTGGAGAAAGACTGATAGAATTCTGCAAGACCAACGATATATTCATCTCGAACACCTTCTTCCAGCAACACAAGCGGCGACTGTACACATGGACTTCACCCAATGGATTGTATAAAAATCAAATTGACTACATCTGTGGAAGTCAACGATGGAAAAGCTCTATAACATCACCAAAGACAAAACCTGGAGCTGACTGTGGTACAGATCATCAACTACTAGTATGCAAACTCAAGCTAAAGCTGAAAAAGAGCAAACCACTCATGAATGCAGCAAAATATGACCTTGAGAATATACCACTAGAATTTAAAGATTGCCTGCAAGGCATATGGGGGGAGGAGTTAATTCAAGATGGCTGCGGTGCGTTTTTTCCACTGAGATTCTATGCCTAAGAGGAAGGGGAAGTTGAGGGTTCTTCCCTCAGAGCCGCAACTACCCAGTGTTGGTCCAATGGACCGTTTTGTCACCTTATCCACGGAGAAAAAGCAGGAGATTCGAGCCGGCTTGGCAGCGCCGGTTGTCGAGGCCACGTCGCTGCCGTCGGAAGGTGAGATTTCTCTCTCTCCTGCAGCGAGGACTCCACCATCACGCCAGACTGCGATGAAGCCTACCTCTGACCCTGTGACGTCGGTGTCTCCCGAGGTGGGGGCACCGAGCGTGGAGAGGGCGCGGGTTGAGGAGATGAGCTCATTGACCCCCGATAGTCTCGGGGAGGTATCGGGTGGAAGTTTGGAGCCGTGTACCTCGGAGGACTTTTCTCCCCCGTTGTCTGTGTCAACGCCGTTGCTTCCTTTACCAGTATTGAGTCGTCCTCCCGTGTTTACTTTGGAGACCATATGGGAAGCTATTTCTTCGCTTTCTTCTTCAATTAATGCACAATCTTCAGCTATGATGACCCATGTCCGTGAAAACGCGGCTAACATACAGAAGAATGCTGTTAATGTTGATTTGGCGTTATCTGCTTGTGAGCAACTTAAGGTACAGAATACTGCTTTCAGTTCTCAGCTGGCTACAGTTTCTGATGCTTCGTCTGCTTTGATGAAAGATAATGGATTACTTCGGTATAAGCTGGAGGTATTGGAAAATGCTTCTAGGGCAGCGAATTTGAGAATTTTGAATTTTCCATGTATGCCTGGGGTGTCGGCCCTTGATATGTTTAAACGCTACCTGAACGAAGTTTTGAAAGTTCCTGTGGAGTTGATACCACCTCTTACTAAGGTCTATTATTTACCACGTTTAAAGAAGAAGGCTGAAACTGCTGAGATGTTATCCCAAGTGAACTTTAACGTTCTAGATGTGACCGGTTTACTTGAGGACACTGGGGGAGGGGTTTCCTCTATTGTTTCTTCGACTTTATTTGTTCAGTGTGCTTTAATTTCTGATAAAAATTGGCTTTTGAAGATGTTTTTTAAGAAACGATTGGAAAACTTCCTAGGGTTTAAACTTTCAATGTTTCCAGATTTGGTTAAGGAAACTCAAAAGAGGAGGAAACAGTTTCTATTGTATAAGTCTGGTGTATCACAAATTGGGGGAACATTTTTCCTGAGATACCCATGTAGATGTTTGGTGTTATATAAGGATTTGAAATATGTATTTACTGATCCTAATGATCTTAATGCCTTTATTAATGCCAGACTCTCTGAGGTTGTTCCATCTGAGTAACACTGCTTACCATATTGTAAGTCCTCCTAGATGTATTTCCGTGGCTCCCGCAGCCACCTTGTATTTTTTTTTTTTTTTATTGTTGCTTTTTTGCCTCTATTGATGTGTTTTCAGTCAAAGGCTTCGATTTGGCTGAATGTTTTCCTTTCTCTTTCCCCCGATTTAACGAACTGCAACAGTTTATGTAATTTATTGTTTCCTAGTTTATTTATTTTCCTGTATTTGATGATTCTCCATACTCTGTAATCTGGTAAGGAATTTGTATTCTTAGCTGTATAATTGAAAACTCATATAAATAAAAAAAAAAAAAGATTGCCTGCAAAATCGATTTGCTGCTTTAGATACAAATGATAGAGTTCCAGAAGAGTTATGGAATGACATCAAGAAGGTTGTGTTGGAAGAAAGCGAGAAGTCTCTACAAAAGGTAAAAAAGAAAAAACGGCCAAAATGGATGACGGAAGAAACTCTGAAAATTGCCCAGAAACGCAGAGAAGCTAAAGCCAGAGGAGAAAGAAAGACAATCACAGAACTCAACAGAGATTTCCAACGTGCAGCAAGACAGGACAAGGAAAAGTACTACAATGACGCATGCAAGGAAATAGAAGCAGAAACTATTAGAGAAAAAACAAGATCAGCTTTCCTAAAGCTACGAGAGTTAAAGAAAAAGTTCCAGCCTCGAATTGGAATGTTACAAGATGCTCAAGGTTCTATGTTGAATGATGCTGAGAAGATCAAGAAAAGATGGAAGGAATATACAGAGTTTTTATATGATAAAGATCAAGTGGACCAACAGCCGTTTCAACCTGTACCTTATGATCTGGAACCATTGGTGATGAAAGAAGAAGTTGAAGCAGCATTGAAAGCCTTATCAAAGAACAAGGCACCAGGCATTGATTGCATTCCCATAGAAGTATTACAGCAATCTGATGCAGTTGTTACCGTACTTACAAGGCTCTGCCAAGAAATATGGAAGACAGCATCATGGCCAACTGACTGGAAAAGATCTGTGTTTATACCAATACTAAAGAAAGGTGATCCAAATGACTGTGGAAATTATCGCACAATCGCTCTGATCCCACATGCCAGCAAGATCCTACTGAAGATTATTCAAAAGAGACTACAATCATACCTGGAACAAGAACTACCTGAAGTGCAAGCAGGGTTCAGAAAAGGGCGAGGAACGAGAGACATCATTGCGGATGTGAGATGGATCCTTGAAAAGACTAAAGAATACCAAAAGGATATCTATTTGTGCTTTATCGACTATAGCAAAGCTTTTGACTGTGTAAACCATGAGAAACTCTGGGCCACATTAAGAAGCATGGGTATACCAGAACACCTGATCGTTCTCTTGTACAATCTGTACATTGATCAAGAAGCAACAGTTTGAACGGAACAAGGAGAAACAGAATGGTTTAAAATAAGCAAAGGTGTAAGACAAGGCTGCATACTTTCCCCCTACCTGTTTAATTTATATGCAGAACAAGTCATCAGAGAAGCAGGATTGTATGAAGACAACAGAGGTGTGAAGATTGGTGAAAGACTCATCAACAACCTTCGCTATGCTGATGATACCACATTACTGGCGGAAAGTGAAGATGATCTGAAACATTTGCTTCTCACAATCAAAGAACATAGTCTCAAAATGGGCCTGCACCTTAATGTAAAGAAGACAAAGATCATGATAACTGGCATAATCAAGAGGTTCATCGTCGAAGGAGAAGAAATTGAAATCGTGAATAACTTTAACCTACTTGGATCAACTATCAATAAAGAAGCAACAAGCAGTCAAGAAATCAGACGACGCATTGCTCTTAGCAGAATGGCTATGAAAGACCTAGATAAGATTCTCAAGAGCAGAGATGTCTCTCTCCATACAAAGATTCAACTTGTTCAAGCCATGGTATTTTCAATAACATCATATGGATGTGAAAGATGGACAGTGAAAAAGATAGACAGGAAGAAAATTTATGCCTTTGAATTATGGTGCTGGCGGCGAATACTGTGTATACCATGGACTGCCCGAAGAACAAACCAGTCTGTACTAGAGGAGATCAAACCTAAGTTTTCTTTAGAAGCTCAGATGACAAGACTTCGACTTTCATACTTTGGACACATCATGCGGAGAGAGAGATCATTAGAGAAAGACATCATGCTTGGCAAGATAGAAGGTCAACGCAAAAGAGGAAGGCCAGCAATGAGATGGATCGATACAATAACAGCAGCTACAGGTACCAGTCTGTCAACAATGAGCCGCCTGACTGAAGACCGAACACAATTTAGGATAGCTATCCAGAGGGTCGCCATGAGTCGACTACGACTCGACGGCACTTAACAACAACATAGAGCAGGGACTGTTTCTTATGTGTATGTCTACAGCTCTGCGTATTCCTAAGGGTGCTATATAAATGATAAGTAATAATAGTAGCAGTAGTAATTACAGAGAAGCAACTGAGAGAATTCCAAATGACAGAGGATAAAGTTCTTCTGCATGCATTATACATTTCTTAAGTAGTGTGCCATACCCCAAGGATACAACTTATTTTGTTGTTGTTGTTGGTGGTGGTGGTGGTGTTAAGTGCCGTCGAGTCGGAGTCGACTCATGGCGACCCTCTGGATAGCTATCCTAAATTGTGTTCGGTCTTCAGTCAGGCAGCTCATTGTTGACAGACTGGTACCTGTAGCTGCTGTTATTGTATCAATCCATCTCATTGCTGGCCTTCCTCTTTTGCGTTGACCTTCTACCTTGCCAAGCATGATGTCTTTCTCTAATGATCTCTCTCTTCACATGATGTGTCCAAAGTATGAAAGTCGAAGTCTTATCATCTGAGCTACTAAAGAAAGCTTAGGTTTGATCTCCTCTAGAACTGACTGGTTTGTTCTTCGGGTAGTCCATGGTATACACAGTATTCGCCACCAGCAACATAATTCAAAGGCATCAATTTTCTTCCTATCTTTTTCACTGTCCAGCTTTCGCATCCATATGATGTTATTGAAAATACCATGGCTTGAACGAGTTGAATCTGTATGGAGAGAGACATCTCTGCTCTTGAGAATCTTGTCTAGGTCTTTCATAGCCATTCTGCCAAGAGCAATACGTCGTCGGATTTCTTGACTACTTGTTGCTTCTTTATTGATAGTTAATCCAAGTAGGTTAAAGTTGTCCACGATTTCAATTTCTTCTCCTTCAACGATGAACCTGTTGATTTTGCCAGTTGTCATGATCTTTGTCTTATTTACATTAAGGTGCAGGCCCATTTTGAGACTATGTTCTTTGATCGTGAGAAGCAAAGGTGGAGCAGGGACACAGATGTGATGGACGTGTGCATTTTAAAGAATATATGAGCACACACAGCAAATACATGCACACGTTTACACCATCTTCGGAATAGGTGGAAATATGTGCAAGAGCATTTGTGTACCCCAGGGGATTGGTGCCTATATAAAAAAGTAAGAAAAAAGCCCCCAAAAGGCTTGATTAATTGAAATTTACCTAAGTTTAAAAAAATAAAAAAAACCAACCCTGCCACAAACATTGTATACAAACCTATTTTTTTATATTTAAAAATGTATTTCATTTGCAAATACCCTGTACACCATTGTACACTGAATGGATTTAATCCATTTGATTAAGTAAATGCATTAAACCGAAAGTCATGAGTATCGGCACAACATCTGATCAGGTGTTTGTAAAAACATCACATGACTTATATAAAGTCCAGCATTTAAAATCTCAATCTCTTAAATCACCAAAATTAATTTCATCTGCATCAGTTCAATATATTAAAAACAGTACTTAAGCAACAATCCACTTTGTAGCTTGAGATAAGAATTAATATATTGAATTAATGCAGATGAAACGTTTGGTGATTTAAGAACGATTATTGAGACTTTGAACTTTAGATGAGCTATGTGATGTTTTTACAGCACTTCATCAAATATTGTTCCCAGGGCCTGATCAAGGGGGTGGGGTGCCCCGAGCCAACCTTTGCCTTAGCGCTCTCAGCTTTGGGGCTAATCTTGCAATATAACGTGTGCAGATATCAGGGCTCATACAGCAAGAATGATCTATCACCCAAATGTACCTTTATTGTCTGATCTTTTTTTCTCTAATTGGATGGGTCCTGGTCTCATTGTACCATTTCCTTGTGTTGTTTTTCTCCTAAGTCCTTTTTCAGGATCTCACTTCCTTTTTCTGTTTCTTCACTCGTCTGTCTTCTTCCCTTCCTCCCCTACATCTGTCTTTGACAGTGACTCTTCTAGTTCATCTTTAATTTTCCATTCTTCTCATCTACCTTTCCATATACCTACAGCTACATTTCATTCCTCCTTCTTCCCTGTTGTTTTTTTTTGGTCTCCCTCTTTTCATCTTTCAACTAATTACCAACTTTTCTTTTCCTACTCTTACTCATTTCCTAGTCCTCCCATTCTCCAACTCTGTCTCATTCCTTCCCTAACCTTCTATTTCCCTATGTTTCATCAACTTTCTAATCCCCCATTTATTCATCCCCTCCCTTGTCTTCTATACATTTCTCTGTCTTTCATTCCCTCACTAGCCAGAGCTCCTTCCCTGTCACTCTCCAATGCCCTACCTCCTTATCCAGACACTATTCTCCTTTTTTCCCTCCTGCATTTCTTCCTGCCCCCTTTCTTGGTCTCTCACACTCCCTCTGTAGCCCTCTGACCCTTTCAATTGCCTCCCAACCAGTGTTTTGACAAGCAGATGTTCCTGGAAAAAATTCTACCAAAACTCAGCACTGAGACAACTAATCTTGACACACCAGTAGATATACAATATGGAACAAAACCATAAGCAAAGCATCTCAGTCACCGCAGTCCACAAAGCACACCAGGAAACATCCCACAGCTATTTGGTACACCACAGATTTACGGGATTCCCAGCTAGGGCTCAGAAAACTAGAACACAAGACAATCGCAGGATCAAGGTGCTTACGTGACTAGACTACAAGAGCATCACAAAATGATGATCTAAAGTGGAAGGAATACCATAAAAAAATCTTAATGTGCTCACTAAACAGGTAACAAGTGAAGCTGTTTGAAATTGTTAAATCTCTCCCCCACCAATCACTCTGATGCTAACACCCCACACCCTCAGATTTTCACAAATCACTTCCATAACAAAATCACCGGAAACCACTAAGCCAGAAAGAATGATAAGCAGCAATACCTCCACACACAAGTTATCCTCCTTTAATCCAGTCTCTACGGAAAATATAATTCAAGGCTTCAATACCACCACTTCACTGATCAACCCATGCTCAACAAGCTAGATTAAAATAGCACTATCCAAATTAAGTACAATCATCGCCAGCATCATACACCTATCCGTAAGTCTGGACATTGTACCTACATCTCTCAAAACTGCCTCCATAAGACCACTAGTAAAAAAAAATCTGGACCTGCTTAGCATAAGCTCCTACAGACCCATATCCAGCCTTCCACTCTTGGCAAAAGGTTTGGAGAAAATAGTCCAGCAGCAACTCCAGCACCATATAGATTCCCATGCTCCCCTAGATTTGCAACAGCATGGGTTTAGACAGCAGCATAGAGTCAAAGCCCTCATGACTTCCCTCCTAGATAGGCTCATAAAAGACATTGAGAAATCAAAGCAAGGTTTTATTTTAATTTTTATGGATATTGGACTTAGTATGCTACAACACCTTGCTATACTGCTTACAGGAGAAAGGGATACAGAATACAGCCTTGGATTAGTTCCAATCTTACCTAATAGGATGCTTACAACAGGTAAAAAATAGGGTCACACTCATCAATCACATACAGTCAAGCACAAGGTGTCCCACAATGATCAGCATTATCCTCCCTACTATCTACATTCAGCCTATTTGTTCCCTAATATAATCCTTCAACATACACTACCACCCTATACGCAGATAACATTATGCTGTATGCACCCTTCTTCATGGATAAACCCAACTACACTAAATGAATAGATTGCTTTGAGATAGTCTCACAATGGTTCTCCAAGCACAACCTTACAGTTAACTACAAAAACACTGAAGTACTGTTCATAACTGAAGACCAGGCTTTTATCCCCCCATCAACTTTAAACATAAGGGATGCAGAGCTGGAGGGTAAAACAAACAAATGCATTATCTTGGAATCACTCTTGACCAACAACTGAGCATGCAAGCCCACATCAACAGTACCACTAAAGCAGTATACTACAAGATAAAAATACTCCACCATCTACGTCCCCCTTTTGGGCACCCATGACTTCAGCCCGCTATTCCAAGCTCTCATCTTTCCACATTTAGACTACTGCAATATCATTCTCCAAGGTCTACCAAAATATATACTGAAACCACTTCAAATGGCCCAGAATACTGCTACCAGTGCCCTATACGGAGTCTCCAGGTTGGAACACATCACACCTATTTTAAGGCACCTACATTGGTTACCAATAGTGATCCGCATAAAATATAAAGTACTACTCATGATATTTAAAACAATCTATCTGCAATCTCTCTCTCATCCATCATACACTTGACTCCAGACAACAGAATGAGAAGGCAAAGCATTTGTAATATACTCATGGCCCCTATAGCAAGAATAAAGAGCAGCCAAACGTCCTGTAACCAAACATTCTGGCAATATTATGAGCACATACCATAGGTTAGGAATGAACTGTTATTGACTAATGGCCCATCTTTGCTTTTTGACCTTTTGCTACACATCCCCACCATAAGGAAAGTTATGTTGTTAAGCACCTTTGTTCACCCTTGTTAAGTTATCAAAGTTAACATTCCTGTTATATATACAATATTTCATTGTTTTAATGTTATTTGTAAACTGCTCTGACTGCAAAATAGAGTGGTATATAAACTAATTAAATAAATACAAAATTAAATACATTCTAGGTCCTTACAACTATCACCCCTTCCCATTTTTCTGAACTCAGTCTCACAGTTCTATTCCTACCCCTTACCCAATCACCTAGTTCCTATTGTCCATCCTAATCCCTGCTCAATTTAATTCCCCCCCCCCCCCACAATCCAAGCCCCCACTCCTCCATCTTACCAAATCCCTGAACCCCTTTCCCTTTGGCATGTTCTACTCTTGGACATGTGATTGGATTCTTCATTCAAGAAGTTCAAACCTTCCTTGAAAATATTAGTGCAGACCTCTCCACCAGAGTAGGTTTGTTTTGATCATCCATTGCATCCTAATCCTGGCTCCCAGCATTCTGCCACCTGCAACCTGTAATTCCCCTTCCTACCCTTGTATATCTTAAAAAATCTTAATCTGATGTTTGTAACCTAGCTCTCAATGTTCGATGTCCCCCCTTTCTTATAAATATTAGAATTGTAAACCACATAGAGTTTTCTCTAGATATGTGGAATATCAAGATTTTAAGTAAATGCAAATTCATCTGCCCATGCATTCATCTCTAGTATGCAAATTTCTCTGCCTCACCCTTTACCCTCCACAAGGAGGATTGATGAGAACACCATCTGTGCACCTATCTGCTTCATCCTCTCTCTCAGAGCCAATGAAGTTGTTTTGTAGAGGGAGACCTAGCATATCATTTCTGCCAACATAGATGAGCAGCACCGGATAATAGGCAATAGGCTTGATGAGTCTCTGCAAACTCTGTAACATTTTGGATTTTGGCACCTGGCAGATAGCACATCTCCTGGGACATGTTTGGTTGGCCTCTGTACCCCTCAGAAGGGACTAACCAGCCATCACTACCCTTTGCTTCCTTGTGGTCACTGATTTGGCAACTTTGGAGTTTTTGAACTCCAGTTCCTCCTTTTCCTAGGATGTTCTCACCTCTTCCATGTCAAGGGCTGCATACCAGTTCTTCACTTCAAGGGAAAGTGGAGTCCGAGTGTCGATTCTACAGGCTCTGGTAATGCATGTCCAGCTGTCGTCTTTCAGTACCATACCATCTCCCCTCTGTTGGAGATCTTTAATGCCGCAAGAAGCATTTCATCAATGTGGCTATTGCTGTCACGGATGCTTCTCAGCCTCGCCATCTCCTCTCTGTTCCTCCACTTATTTCATGAGGGATTCAACTTGCAGGCATCATGCACAAGGAGCCAGTCCCTCACCTCAAATCAAGCTGTCTGACTGAATGGAGGAAGAAACTGTAACTGTAACTGTAACAGGGGCAGCAGCTTTAGTGATCTTTGTCGTCCCAGCCATACTTCAGTTGTAGGAGCTTTGGTGCTTGTTGGGAAGATGAGAAAAGGAAGAACTTCCAATGTCTTTAACTTTTCCTCAGCTGTCTTGTAAGATAAAGTAGCTAGCTTCTTTTATATGATAAATATTGCCTCGTTCTGATTCCCTGTGTGTCGTCCTGCTTGCCTGCTCACCTGCTATTGGGATATGTAGCAGTTTATCTTATTCTTTCAAACCATTAAAACCTGATTTATGTGTCTGAGATTTATAGTCTAATATCCTTCCATTGTAGGACTGGCTAATCAAAGCTTCCTGAAATAAAACAAATTGTTTATTTATAGCAAATATCCAGATGTGGAACTATTTACTTCCTAGATTTTCCATTCCAAACATTTCTATCCTAATCAATTAGCTAATTGATGAGTGGTTCTATATAGTATGATTCTTAGCTGGGGTGGGCAGGGAGTAAACCATCACCTCAGAAGTGTTGTGATTTCAAAGAGTATTAAATCTGTTTTCCTCCCCTTTGAGATATAGGTTTAAAAAAAAAAGAAAAAGAAGAAAATCCTAGTGCAAGCTAATAAGCTCATTAAAAAGATCTCTTCCACTATAGCAGGAAACCTTCCACCTCCATAACCCAACAGCTAACCCAACAATATAAAATTGTACTAAACATCCTCCTTTTTAAAGAAAATCAGGCAGAATACTTGCTATCAAAAAGCCCAAGAAATTATTTCAGTTTGTAGACAGTTCCTCACAGCCTTTCTTATCGCCACTTCTACAACTGAAGGGCGTGACAGTTGGACCTTATTGAATCCTGGAGCTGGTTGGACTTTGTACTCCTTGGATAAAGACCGGCCAGTAAGTGGATTTTTGGCACATACAGTACTGCTGGTCCTGAAGCAGACCATGAACAGGAACAGCAATAGTGACTTTGGGAGCCTCTCTGTATTTGAAAAGAGTCAAAAGACATCAGTCATTGGTTCTGCATATTGCTGTAGTGAATAGGAACTTCCTTAGCCATTTCTGAACAAATTTTGGATAAGGAATGTTCTCCTAAGGGGATTCATATCGAACTAGTGGAGGAAAAGAGTTAGATGGAATTCCTATCAAACCTTCTTCCACATTATCCAGAGAGGGTGGTTGTGAATCAAAGGGATTCAAGAGGCCCTCTACATGAGAAGCTATGGATTCTGGAGAAGAAGCAGGAAGTGAATGTGCAGGCTCAAGCTTGGGATCCAGTAGATAATAGAGATACAATGAGATCATTTGACCTAGTGTCTCATTGTGAAGGCATAGGACCTGGAGAGAGAAATCTCTTCTGAAGGTTGCTGAGAACAAGTATCAAACGTAAATCACTAATACACCACCAGAAATCAACACAACATATCAACCCTCCACTTGATTTCTAAAAAGTATTAACTCCACAGGAACCCTATACCCCACCCCGAATTTTAAAAAACTGATTTTCAAAATTTCTGTTTTATTTTTTGTCGGATCACTCACCTTGAGAAGGAATCCTTCCTCTCTTGAAGTGAGCCCTCCATTTTAATCATTCAAAAAAGGACCTACAAAGATTCTGTATATCACAGAATCGACAACACCACCAGCTGTCATTCAACGAAAATTTTTTTTCAAAAGTGGCAAATGCTTTACTCTTCTTGCCTACACTTATCTGATATCACCCAGCCGCAGACAAACAGGACCGTCCTTGTGTAGCACCTCCCGTACTATCCACTCTCCAACGGTAAAGAGGCAATTCAATCCAAGTTCCCATTCACTATGCAAGTTGTTTAAATCCTCCGCTCTTGGATAATCACAGAAGTAATGAGAACTCCTTCACAAGTCTGTTCTGTAACTGTTCAAACCAGATGGGTGATCCTCAAACACCCCGGGAGGTGCTAAACAAGGACGGTCCTGTTTGTCTGCGGCTGGGTGATATCAGATAAGTGTAGGCAAGAAGAGTAAAGCATTTGCACTTTTTTTTTTTTTTATGGTAGTTTTTATTCAGTTTAAACATATAAAATAACAGTACAAACGATCATGATATAGAAGGATACAAGCAGATGCTATTGATCAAAATAGCAAAAGAATATAATAACTTGAACAAGACAGTACAATAACTTTAACAAGAACTAGTATCAGTCCATGCCAGCACGCCACCCTCCCTCTCTCCGTTCAATGTGGTTACAGCAGAGACCATTCCACAAGGCAGCCTCCATCAATCACTTTCATCAAACATAATTTTGTAAAGCTGACCATTTCTTACTTAGTTTACCAGACCATGGGTTCTTGGCTATATAGATCTCTTCGTAGGTCTTGTGTAGGATTAAGAGACTCCACCAATGCTCGAAACAAGCTTTGTCGAGATTCTTCCAGTGTATTAGAACTATTTTAAGCGCTATCCCGAGCATTAAGTCCAGCAGTTTACTATCCCATTTCATCAGAGTAGGTTCCAGAGCTATGGATTTATATATTACTATCCGATAAGTGATAGGAGTTTGTAAGTTGAGGATTTGTGATATGCTTTACCATACTCTGTTCCAATATATTTCCAGGGATTTACAATGGAACAACATATGTGCCAGTGTCCCAATTTCCATGTTACAGGACCAACATCGATTTCCCTCCTGTAGTGTCCATTTCATTTTCTTAGCCGGTGTAATATGCGCTCGATGTGCTATAAAGTACATAGATTGTGTGAGAGACGCTGCTCTCGTGGCACGTATTTGAGTTCCCCAAAAAGTGTCCCAATTTTCCGGAGGTATATCTTGACCGGTTTCAGTAGCCCACACCGACTGTATCTTAAAACATGTCTTGTCACTTTTGGATCGGAGAATCGCAACACATCTCGAAACAGCTTTGGCATCTGTTTGTAATTCTTGAAGTTTCTGTCGCAGTGGCCATCCAGTACGTATCAAGACAGGTGACACACCCGCTTTGCTCATGCAGTATCGGAGCTGACACCATTGGAAATAGCATGTATTAGGCAATCGGAATTCCGTTCTTAATCTGTCAAAGGTTTTAAATGCACTTCCATTGATCAGTTGTCCAATGGTTATAAGATCATGTTCCACCCATTTTTTCCATAAGACAGGCTTCCCTCCGATGATAAGGCGCGGGTTCAGCCATAAGGGCATATCTGCGGCGAAGTCATCCCCTCCATCGATACATGATGCCAATAATCGACAGGCATGCTGTGTTTCTCGGATAATAGCATTATGTGGTACAGTCTGGTCTACTACTGTGCCTACCATTAGCCATGTAGGTAGGGGGGAATGTATGGCCCGCTCCACACTCAACCATCTAGGTCCTTTATCCGTGTCGTCAGAGTCGACCCATTGAGCACCCTGCTTTAAAAGAGAAGCAGTGTGCAGCCAGCCGAGATCTGGGAAATGGACACCTCCTTGTGCATTAGGTAACTTCAGTTTCCAGGCAGCTATTCTAGGTACTCGGTTGTTCCATAAAAAGGCTATCAGTTGACTATTCATTTTCTTATAGAAGGCTGACGGGAAACGTAAGGGAATCATACTTAATATATAGCTGAGTTTTGGTACCAACATCATTTTTATCGTTTCTAGCCTGCCCCACCAACTCAAATGAAGGGGGGTCCACCTGCAGACGTTATCATGTACAATTTCTTGACACATCTTAATGTTGATTGCGACAGTCTCTTCCAAGGTGGTGCCATAGGTCACGCCCAGGTATCTAAAGGATGACTTCTCATATTGAAAGGGGTATCCACGCCTCATTTCTTCGCTGACCTGTTCATTCAGAGGAATAATTGTTGTTTTATTCAGATTTACTTTATATCCGGATATCGCTGAATATGCATCTATGAGTTGCAGTGTTTCAGGAAGGTCTGATGGTTGTAGAAAAATGAGCAGGTCATCTGCATATGCTGACAATTTACAGGGACCATCAACTAACTCAATTCCTTTTATGTTTTCCTTCTGTCGGATCGCTATTAATAAGGGTTCCAGGGCTAAATTAAAAAGCATCGGTGACAGGGGGCAACCCTGTCTGGTCCCTCTTTGCAACTGAAAAGGGGCTGAGAGGTGTGAGTTGACCGCTATTCGAGCTGTGGGTTTGGTATATAACAATTCAACGCGTTTTAGGAACTTTTCTCCTATCCCAAACCACCGTAGGGATCGAAATAGAAAGGACCATTCCAGTCGATCGAAGGCTTTTTCGGCATCCAATGCTAGCCCTATCAGGGGCTCGGCCTTAGTCTTGGCAGATGCCAGTACATGTGCCAATAATCTTCCATTATCTGTAGTGGATCTGTTTTGTATAAATCCACATTGATCCTCATGTATCAAATCTTTTAAGATCCGTCCTAATCGGTTAGCAAGCACTTTAGCATAGATTTTATAATCAGAATTTAGGAGAGAGATGGGTCTGTAATTCTCTATCTTTTGTGTATCCCTGCCCGGTTTCGGGTGAATTACCACCACAGCCTCTGCCAGGGCTCCAATCTCTGGAGATTCATCTTGCAGGCCACTGTAGTAGATCTGTAGCATGGGAGCCAATTGAATGCAATATTTATTATAGAATTCCAGTGGGATACCATCTGGACCGGCGGCTTTGCCACGAGCCATCTGTTTGATCGCATCTTGTATTTCAGTTACAGAGATCTCTTGTTCCAGCGTTCGACTTTGATGACTGGTTAATGTGGGTCCTACTATCTTGGAGACAAAATCTTCAAAGGCTCTGTCACTACATTGGGTATCTGAGCGATATAGTTCCTCATAGAATTCTTTGCAGCGGTCTAGTATTTTGTCAGATCTCAGGAGAAGGCCCCCGGAATTGTCTTGCAACGCCGCTATAGCGGTCTTGCTGGTCTTTGGTTTGAGCTGCCGAGCTAAGAGGGATCCAGAGCGGTTGCTTTCATAGTAGTATGTACTACGTTGTAGCTGGATACTACTCAGTGCTTCTTTGTTGAGGAGAGCATTATATTGGTATCGCAATTTTTGGAGTCTAATCAATATCATTGAGTCAGCTCTTTTGGCTAGTAACCTTTCCCCAGCTTTTATTTGGAGTTCCAGTTCATCTTTTTCTTTTTTCCTGGCTTTACGCCGTCTAATGGTGTAGGTGGTAATATGAGCTCATATTGTCGCTTTAAAACCTTCCCACCAGCTCCAGATGGAGGTATCAGTGGGTGTATTATATTTAAAATAGGTCTCAATTTCCCCTGACAGTAGCTGTACAAAGGAGTCATCTGCTAGTAGGGATTTATCAAATGTCCATCTTGGCGGAACATGTTGTGTAACGTTGGTATCCAGCACTAGGGAGACAGCGGCGTGATCCGATACCGTTGTAGCATATATCTCTGCGGACAACACTTGAGGCATCAGCTCTGTGGACAGTAGGAAGAAATCGATCCTTGTTTGGGTATTATGTGGGATGGAATAAAATGTGTAGTCTCTTTCTTGGGGATGAAGTAGGCGCCATGGGTCTACCAAGTGTAGCTCTGTTATGATTCCTTTAAGAATCGCCTGCGATTTGACTTTGTCTACAGCCCAATAGGGCGTGCGATCTAACAGTGGATCCAAGATGACATTGAAATCGCCCCCTAAGATGATATTGGTGTGAGCTGCGGCTGTAACTTCTTTAGCTATCAGTTTGAAAAAGTTAGGGTCATCGAGGTTGGGTGCGTAAATATTGAAGAATGTGTAAAGCTGTTGATTTATTTTCATCGTCACTCTGGCCCATCGACCTAGCGGATCAATCTGTGTGCCGGTAATGGCGGATTGCAGGAATTTGCGCACTAATATTATTACCCCCCCTTTGCGTTGAGTGGCAGAGGCCGAGGCCGCCACCAGGAAATATTTAGAGGTTACTTTCTGCGATTCAGTATCTGTTAAATGTGTCTCTTGTAAGAGGGCAATATCTGCTTTTTTTTGTTGGCAGTACGCTAAAATCTTCTTTCGCTTGACAGGGCCAGTAATACCTTTTACATTTAACGAAAGCATTAGGAGATCACTAGACATCAACGTTGGAATAAGCTGTCTTATAGGTGAAAGCTATCCTATAGATAGGTCTGCCGCGTACTTGCATTTTGCGTGTATGTGGAGGGTTTTGCACTGGACTGGACTGACACAAACAACTGCATAACTGGCAAACATTGTATCGCTAAGGTGAACACAATCCACTGAAACAGTAACCAACCCCGACCTCCCGTTGCCACCCCTACATTTCAAGCAGAAATATCTGGTTAATTAAAACTATTTAGAACAACAGAAATACAGTCAATGAGGTGTTTAACAAGGCTTAAGGCGTTCTAAAATTTGTGAGAACGCACGGCCGCACCCCCTGAGTATATGCTGAGTTCTCTACACTACGTGAGAGATCAGAATATTGACCTCAGGTTTCCATACCGCATTTTTCTTGTAGGAAAGTTTTCAGTTTTTCAGCTTCAACAAAATTCCTCGTTTCATTATGCAGCGTGACCCGCATGGTTCCTGGGTAGTATAGCCCGTATCTTGCCTGTGCACTTTGTAGCATGGGTCTACAGGCCAGCAACGCTTTTCTCCGATCTACCGTTTGCTTGCTCAAATCTGGATAGAGTGCCACTTTGTGTCCCTGGATTTGCAGTGATCCGGCTTTCCGTGCAGCTTGAAAGATCTGTAGGACCTGTGGGTATCTCAGTACCTTCATTATGAGTGGGCGCGGGTATCGTGTGTTTTCAGCTTTGTGTGTTGGGATTCGATGGGCCCGTTCTAGTTCAAAAGGCCTTGCAAAGACAAGCTGCAGCATCTCCAGTATGGTTTTTTCCAGAAATCCAATCGGATCGGTGCCTTCAGCGCCTTCAGGGACTCCAACAAGGCGGATATTATTTCTACGGGCATGGTTGTTTTGATCTTCAATCTGATTTTCTATGTGCCGGACTCGTTTGACCAAAGGGCCCAGCTGTTCTAATGCAACGCCATGCTTCTGGGTTTGTAATTCAACTGCACTAAGTCGAGTGGTGATGGTGAGGAGTTTCTCTTTTACCTCCAGTAAGTCTTCTTGAATCATGTTCAGTGAACTAGAATTGGCTGCGATCATTTCTTTAACGCATTTCAATTCCTGTAGCACTTCACGTAGGCCACCGGCAGTCACTCCCTCCTTCTCTCCCACGGCCATTTTCTGCGGGGAACCCACTTCGGGTTTGGATCGTTTCGCTGCTGAGCCGGATCCCTGCGGAAATTCCAGCCGGGCAGGCTTCAGGGATGCCATCCAGCTATATTTCGGTGTTATTGATGTAGGTAGGGGGTACAAACTTCAATTTAATACCGGGATATGTTCAGGATTCTTGGGCAGCAACGGGAGCAAAAATTCAGGCGTCCATTCTGTTCAGTGGCTAGCTCCGCCCCCCCAAGCATTTGCACTTTTGAAAAACAATTTTTGTTGAACCCCACTGGGGTGTTTGAGGATCACCCAGCTGGTTTGAACAGTTACAGAATGGACTTGTGAAGGAGTTCTCATTACTTCTGTGATTATCCAAGAGCGGAGGATTTAAACAACTTGCATAGTGAATGGGAACTTGGATTGAATTGCCTCTTTACCGTTGGAGAGTGGATAGTACGGGAGGTGCTACACAAGGACGGTCCTGTTTGTCTGCGGCTGGGTGATATCAGATAAGTGTAGGCAAGAAGAGTAAAGCATTTGCCACTTTTGAAAAAAAAATTTCGTTGAATGACAGCTGGTGGTGTTGTCGATTCTGTGATATACAGAATCTTTGTAGGTCCTTTTTTGAATGATTAAAATGGAGGGCTCACTTCAAGAGAGGAAGGATTCCTTCTCATGGTGAGTGATCCGACAAAAAATAAAACAGAAATTTTGAAAATCAGTTTTTTAAAATTCGGGGTGGGGTATAGGGTTCCTGTGGAGTTAATACTTTTTAGAAATCAAGTGGAGGGTTGATATGTTGAGAACAAGTATCAAGCAAATTCTTGCAATAACCCTTGATGAAGCCATGGAACGTCTTTTGAAAAGAATGAGCATGCTTCAGAAGCTGAAGAGACAGTAAGGAGGAGAACTTATCAGTAACTGTAACCAGCACTGAAGTAGAAGGAGCAGACAGGTCTGCACGGAAGAGAATTCCAGCTAGATCAGGAAGGTCTGCGCAGGATTTGCCAAACTGCGCTGAAGCTCTTGTGCAGAAAAATAGTCAAAGTGATTCCTCTTTGCCTAAAGAGAGGCTACACTGTTGACCTTGTGCCTCCCCAACAGCACAGAAGGGTTGACAGACCCAGCTTGCCCTCAGGCTTTTGCAGAAATTCCAAACGCAGCTGTGCTATGAGCCTGGAAACACGCCACCTTTAAAGCTATTTGGTGGTACCTTTGGCTGGTTAGATTCCTTAAGATCACTGTGCCAGCTCCATGGAAGATTCTCCACTTGTATGCATAGAAATAGCAGTTTATGCACACAGGAGCTTTTTAGAAGCAGCTGCTTCTCCGCCTCAGAATATTCATGCTGGTGATTCATATAATCTTATCGTGCTCTCGGAGACATACAGTATGAAACAAGGTTTCTAGTTCTTCTAATTGTGGTCGGGACTCGAGCATAGATGACACTTCAATTGAGTGGTGAAGTTTTGGACTTCTGTTGCATTTCGAGCAAGATCAAAATCCCGACTTTGAAAACAACCTTTTCTCTTTTATAGAGGAAAACAAATATAATTAAGGAAATTCACTGATGAAGCAACATCAAATCCAAAAGATTTCTATATGGTAATTTAGAAAATTTGTATGTGAAAGTTTTGTTTCATGCTCGTTGGCGTCAAATTTAGAAAAACAAAACTGAAGTGCTGAGGAGACAAATGCACGGGGGGGGGGGGCACTCCGCTGCTGTAGATAGAATGACATTACCAGTACCCACTTGGGTGCCTGACTCAGTCCTACTTGTAGATGGAAAAATATTTGAAAGAAAGTATAGGTGTAGTTTGGGGTGGGTTTGGGCCGTGATACCCTGCCCCCCATATGTTGCAGGTGCTAATGCTAAATTTGTTCCCTTCTCCCCACTGCCAATACGATTTTCCTTATCCTTTTCTCACCCCAAAGTAAGCAAGGAAACTACGCCTGTGAAAAAATGTATGAGCTGCTATTCAGAAGCTCTTGTCTGGATAATCACAGTGGTTATCTGGATCAGAGCGCCGAGACAGAGATTCAGCAGTGCTGTTCAGACATTGCTGCTGAATATCTCCACAGACTGTCCGAAACACTTTGGGTTCTATTCCAAGCCTCACATAGTTGGGATGTATGCCCTGCCTGGACGTACATCCCCCTTGCTGTCCCCATGCAAGGTTCCCTGTATGAACAATGGAGTTGTACAGGGAGCCTTAGAATGGGCGGGGCAGGTGGGAGGCAGAGCGATGAGTTCGGCCCTATATGTCCAGGGTAGACCAGTTAGACGGGGGACTTATTCCACCTTCAGAGGTGGAATAAATCCCCCTGGATGCGGGGTAGTGGCGGCGGCCAGTGGGGACAAAACATGGAGGCATGCAGGGGGAGGCTGGATCGGGGGTCTGGCTGGAGAAAGGATAGTCTCGGCGGTGGCCAGCAATCGCGGCTCCTGAATGGACACCATGGCTCCATTCAGGTGCATGTCAGGGGTAGACTTGGATGTGGCTGGACGTGCGACCCGTCAGAATCGGGGCCCAGCCTGCACATACAAGCCAGTAGACTGGATTCTGAGGTTTCATATACAGACTGGACGTCTAGCAGTAAATTGGCCTCTTTCTGAATATGTAATCCAGATAGCTGCTGAATATAATCACTATCTGGAGAGTTACCAGCACTGACCGCAGCATCCAGATAAACAGTGCTAGCCACTATCCGAATATTGGGGCTGAATATCTAGATATTTAAATGCCGTGGCTGCCCACCACAGTGTTTAAATATCAGATATTCTGAATATCAGATCTTAAATATCTGAAAGTATGATGTCCCATTATATCTTTTCACAGGACAGCTCAGGGAAGAGTTGTGTTGATGTGATTGCAATTGTTGAGTTTAATGATCATAATCTCAGGGGGAAGGGCCTGAAAGTTAATTGGGAAGTACGCAGAGCTGACAGTTCATTTAAGGCACCTAATACCCTTGGCAGCACTTCTCATGTATACATTTTTTCTATGTGCACAGTTTCCGCATTCAGACAGACTCATGCAAAGTGGTGCACTTCGAGGGTAAAACAAATCAAACAAGAGCTTGCTATATTTGCTCTGAGGATTAGATGATCTAAAAGCAGGAGCTGGTTCATGTTTCTTTTTTCCCCTCTAGGTCTCAGCTTGAGCAATTACAATCCCAGCGAAAGGGTGAAGGAGGTGAGTGAAGGGATTTTCACGCCATCTGGTCCAAAAAGAGAAGAAAAAAAGACTGAGGAGCAGCGGAAGCTTAGAGGGGGAGGGGAAAAGAAGATTTTTCCATGGTTAACACAGGGATTGACAAATTCTAGATGCCAGGTTACCTTGGCACCTAGAAATTGCATCACGGCTCTCAGGATATCATGCTCCTCAAGTGCTGGGGGGGATTTGATTTGATTTGATTTTTAACATTTGCTGTCACTGTTGAAGAAACAACAGTGCTCCACAATTCAGGTCTCAGCAATTTTGAACCACATGGTGCAGAAAAGTAATTTACTGCTGTAAAATATAAGTGAAGTTCACAGAGGAAAGCTTGCAAATTGTCTTAAAAACCATGATTAATATCTTCTACTTAAGACAGTTTTTCACTGGCAGCTAGTGTAAGTTGCATTAAACTCACTGTAATGTGATCAAACTGACTTATTTAATAAAATCCTTACTACTGCATTTAATATTAAAGTTGTGGTCAACGTTATTGGCACCCTTGCAATTTAGGTATGTTGTGTACAATATTCTGACAAAATAATTGGAAATATTCCAACTGTATTGTCATCATAATATTTTAATAGTATGTTCAAAGGTATACAAAAGCAACAAAAAAAGATGTCTGTGCAACTTAGAGGTAGTAATTTCTGAGAAAAAAAATATGATCTGGACAAGATTAATGGAACCCTTCACTGATATTTGGTTGCAGAATTCTTAGCAGCGATGACAGTCTCCAAACGTTTCTTGTAGCCCTCTATAAGTTTCGTACATCTGTCTGCTGGTAGTTTCTCCACTCTCCCACTGTGATTTGTTCCAGCTCATGAATGTTTCCAGGATTCCTTTTACCAATGGCAGATTCCAGCTCTTTCCAAAGGTTATCGATTGGATTGATATCAGGACTCATTGCTGTCCAGTTTAAAACCGTCCATTTGTTCATTTTTAACCATTCTTTTGTACTTTTGGATGTATGTTTTGGGTCATTGTCTTGCTGGAGGACACATGATCTTCGGCCCAGACCTAGTTTCTGAAACTAGGTAGCACATTTCGCTCCAAAATACCTAGGTAGTCCTCCGACTTCATGATTCCTTTAATACATTCCAGACCTCCAATTCCTGAAGCAGCAAAACATCCCCACAACATTATGGAACCTCCACCATATTTAACTGTAGGAAGGGTGCTTTTTACCTTATAAGCTTCATTTCTTTGTCTGTAAATGTATCGCTGCTCTGCATTGCCAAGGAGCTCAAGTTTGATTTCATCTGTCCACAGAACATTTTCCCAGAAAGGTTGTGGTTTCTCAGGGTAGGTTTGGGAAAAGATCAGGCATGCCTTTTTATGTCTGTCTTTGATCAGTGAGTTCTCCTTGGCCTTCACCCATGAAGTCCTTCTGTTTAGTATGTGGCTTATGGTGAGAGTTGAAACCACCACTCCAGATTGCTCCAGGTCAGCCTTAAGCTCTTTGGATATTGTACGTGGTGTTTTTCCAACAATTTGCACTAACCTTTGAAGACTCCTTGGATTAATTTTCCTCTTCCCACCACGTACTGGGAGGTTCTTGACAGTTCCATTGCAGAAAACCTCTTAACAGCATTGTGAACTGTAGACACAGGAATCCCAAGGTCTTTGGAGATGGCCTTGTACCCCTTTGAAGTTTGATAATAGCTTTTCTGATGGTCAGACAAATCTCTTGTCTACACCACTGTGAAAATGGAACAAGGAGGGAAGGTGGCCATTTTAAATATTAAAGCCTTCATTCAATGGTTGATTCAAATCATGTGACACAAGTGCATCTAATGTTACTGCAGTGGGAATGTGGTTCTTCTGTTCAAACTGATTTTAATTATTTTAAGGGTGCCAATAATCATGCCCTAGCAATGTCCCAGTTTTTATACTATTTCCTTGGTCTTGTTTTATTTGATTCTTTTGTGTGTCAAATATGTGTGCATATATAGTCCAAAATCATTTCACTGGCTACTTTTTTAAGGAGATATTGGATATTAAGGGGTTGAACTGCAAGGGTGCCAATAATGTTGACCACAACTGTATTTGCATGCTTTAAGGGACCCATTTGCTAGACCAGTAAATACTATGTTACCGTAATCTCAACATGGGAATAACTCTGGTTGAAAAACAGTACAAAAATCACTCTCCGTCATAAAAAGACATACTCTCTGCCGCACTCATCTTATAGAATGCAACCTGAATTTCCTTGTTAATGTGCGCTTTCATGGTTTATTACTGGTCTAAAACTATCCCTAAATACACATCACTTGGTTTCACTACCAGTTCCACATTCTCTAACTGTATACGGTTTGGACAAACAAAGGAAAATGGCTGGTCTCGCAGTCTCACGTTTTGGGACCAGCCAGCAGTTCCTGCACCGTGTGGCTCAAAACATATGGTGTGAACTGTAAGAAGCAACAGCAGACAGCAAGGTGAGCAAGCAACAGATGTTAAGTGCTTGAGGAGGAGGGATATCTAATTCCCCCCCAAGGAGAGGGAGGCTTATATGAGAGAGAGAAAAACTGGATAAAGACTGGTGGGGGGGTGATGAAGGAACAAGAGAGACTGCATGAAGATTGGGGTCGGGGATACAAATGAGAGAGACTGGGTGAAGACTGGGCATGAGACTGGTGAAGACGTGAGTGGATGTGGGTATGAGAGAGAGAGAGAGACGGGGGGAAGAGAGGAGGGTGACTCAGGACATGCCATCAAGGGGTTGCCTTCACATTGCTGCAGCATGCTTGGGGAAGGGAGGCTGTTGGCCTGTGCCAGAGACAGGCAGTGGCATGTTAAGGAACTGATCTACTAAACATTCTTTGCCCATAGGCACAGTATGGGAAAAGATCCTTAGTAAATCACATTGCTCATAGAGCAGATTCTGTTTTTGTGAATTCCTTCTGCGCCCCCCCCCCCCCCAACCTCTTGAACTAAAGTGAGGAAAACTTTTGGGAAGAAGTGAGAGAGGTCTCATCTGCTGGCTCGAAGGTTTCAGAGCTGCCAACTTATGCAGTTCCAGGAGGGAGATTTAAGGCCAGTTCTGGGTTTTGGACAGCCCCATCTTGATGTGTTATGGGACCTGCAGCACTGATTTCAGTGGATAGAATCAGGACTGCAAATACCACATTGCTTTAGGATGCAAGTTCAAAACTAGGACTGACCAAAATGTTTTCCCCTCCTGGATGTGGGTGATTTAGCAACTCCAAATGTTTGGGCTGGCTCTTAACTTTGAAGATTACACAGGTACACTACCAAAAAACTGCCTCCAGTTTTGCAACTGATTCCTATAGATTTTGGGATGCTGAATCCAGGAAAAATAGCCAAAATGTTCCATCACGTCACATTTTCTTGCAAAATTAGATTTCTTACCCATATAAGGAATGTTCACATAATTTCTTTTTAGCCGACTGCAGTTTATTTTCTTGGCCCAAAATAGAGGTTGTAATGGTTAACTAACTAGAAACACTCCCTCATGATATTTTAGAGTGTTTTGTATTCATTTTATACATTAACAGGACAATTGGGAGGCGGGGGGCTAAATCCAGTACTCGCGCTGGCGCATGTTCTTTCCTGTTCGCCTCGCCTCGTTCGCTCGCTCAAACACGGTGGTTGCGACATGAACGTTCCTGTCAAATTTCAGTTTCTTGCAAGTTCATTATTACCTTTTGTTTGCTCAGTCGTAATCCAGCTTTATTCCGAAGTGGTTCACTACAGTTGTAGTTTGCAGTGCTGTGTATTTGTGATGGCTCACAGAGCCAGAGGTTGCGTCAACTCTCCGGACAGTTTTTGTTTTATTTGTGGGGAATATACCGTGAAAAAGCGGCAGAGGAACATTTCTGCATTTATTAAAAAAGTATATTTCGCCTATTTCGGTTTGAAGTTAGGCGATCAAGACAAACCGTGGGCTCCTCACAAAGTGTGCAAGACATGTGAGGAAGATCTACTCTTATGGATGAAAGGTAAAAAACAAGCATTTCGTTTCGGAATACCTATGATGTGGCGTGAACAAAGAGACCGCAGCAGTGACTGCTATTTTTGCTCTTGCATTGTGAAGGGATACAACTTAAAAAATAAGAACATAATAAGTTACCCCAACCTTCCCTCAGCAATTAGGCCTATGCCTCATAGCAACGAAGTACCTGTGCCTGAACCACCAAAATCTTTGGATCATATTTGTGTGGACGGTTCTGATCATGATGAGACTCATCAGATGGCTTTTCCCAATGAGTCCAGTACTTCCGAGTTTGAAACTGAACCAGATCCGAAACCTGAACTTTTCTCTCAAGCTGAATTGAATGATTTAGTCCGGGATTTAGGACTCCCAAAAGATGCTGCCCAACTGCTAGTTTCTCGGCTTAAACAGAAAAATCTATTGTCACCAGGAACAACTTTTTATTGGTACCGCAACCGCGAGACACAATTTTTGAAGTATTTCAGCAAAGAGGAAGATTTGGTATTTTGCAACGATATATATGGAGTGATGGAAAAGTTTAAACTCAAGTATGATCCTGCTGAATGGCGGCTGTTCATTGATTCATCAAAAGACAGCATAAAAGGTGTTCTTCTTCATAATGGCAACACATTCGCTTCAGTTCCTATTGTTCACTCTGTTATTCTCCAAGAAAAATACGAGAATTTGGCCCTGATTCTTCAGAAGATTCGTTATGATGAGCATAAGTGGATGATTTGTGGAGACTTTAAAATTCTATCCATGCTATTAGGGCAGCAATCCGGTTTCACCAAATATCCCTGCTTCCTTTGCTTGTGGGATAGCCGGGCCTGCGACCTACACTGGGGGAAAAAAGACTGGCCAATTCGGGAGTATTTGAGACGCGGTGAGAAAAATGTTCTTTATGAGAGCTTGGTACCTCGTGATAAAATTCTATTACCACCTCTCCACATTAAGTTGGGTCTCATTAAGCAATTCATCAAGTCCCTTCCAAAAGATGGTGAGTGCTTTCGGTACCTTTGCTCAAAGTTCCCCCGACTTTCTGAAGCAAAGCTAAAGGAAGGAGTGTTTGTTGGCCCTGATATAAGGAAACTCATTTCAGATGGAGCATTCGCTGAAACGATGTCTGAGAAGGAAAAAGAAGCCTGGGATTCCTTCAAGGATGTTGTTCTCAACTTCTTGGGGAACAGGCGGGATGAGAACTATAAGGATATTGTTGCCAGGATGCTCAATGCCTTCAAAGAACAAGGCTGTAACATGAGCCTGAAAGTCCATTTCTTGCACTCCCATGTGAACTACTTTCCCGAAAACTTGGGGGTGTACAGTGAAGAACAAGGTGAAAGATTTCACCAGGACATCAAGGACGCAGAGAGAAGGTACCAAGGAAGATGGAACACCACTATGATGGCTGATTTCTGCTGGTTGCTGCTGCGGGAAACCCCAGATGAAAAATACGCCAAGCAGCGCACCAAGAGAAGCATTCGGGGGAAGAAGAAACGGGCCCACCAGGAGATTGATTGACCCAAGAATGACTTTAAAATCTAAACTGTGTTGACAAATATCGTGTTTTTACTAAACTTTGAAATAAAAATTTGCTAGTTATTACCACAGTGTCGGATCTCATTTATTAGAATTTTATTTTCACACCATCGGGTGTTTGTCTTCATGTATTGCAATGGTGCGGTTTGCGTTTTCTATTCTTACATACATACCTGTACAACATTTTTTGCACATTTCTTTGCTTTGCTTTGTGTCTAACTTCGCTCTTATATGCTCAATGTTTGTGCACATGTATGTGGCTGTTTTAAGTGCAGACAATTTTGCTACCATCACAGTGTGTTTTGTTGACATTACTCTATTCTTATGTGCTGCCTTGTTACAATTTTCTTTATTCTTATTTGAATAACTACTAAACAATTAGTATAAAGAATTCATCCAAGAAACTTTTATCTCGATCGCACTCAATCTGAAACGTTCACCTCAAACTGCTAACCCAATGTAGCAAAAAATCTGTACGTGATGGAGCAAATTGGTTACCAGATTTGGATTCAGCGCACCAAAAAACGTAAAAATCAATCGAAACATTAGAGGCAGTTTAAAAAACTTTTTTTTTAGTGTACCTGTGTTATTTGTTGAGGCCCAGATTAACAGGTATAATGATGAAGGAATTTAGTTATTAAAAGCAGTGTCTAACTTTATTATATATTGATGCATAATCAAACTTGAAATCATTACTGCCAATGAAAAGATGGGCAGATTTCCATTTGCAGTTATGCTGTTTACGTTAATATTACCGCTATCTTGGAGAGCCCTCTGCTGGTATTTGGTAATACTGCAGGCTCCTCTTCATTCCAGCAGCCCTTACGTTTTTAGTACATCATTCTCCCATATTGTGTCTTATAGGAAAAAAGCTCAGGAAATAAGGTCCTTAATTCCAACACTTACCTACCATTGAATGCACTAAGATAATTGTTCTTGCCGTTTTGTTAGATGTCTCAGCTTGGGACATCATTTTAGTGGCAAGGGTGATTATTTGATGATATGCTATTCAAGTTCATGATAGTAAGGGTTATCCTTTGTCAAGGCCATAAGATGCCTGCAGCTCTCGGAGCCTCAGCTCCCTTCAGGCATCAAGCCGTAGCAGCTGAGGATCATGGAGATGGGAAGGAAGAGGAAATGCTTTAGGGAGAAACTCAGGCATGAACTGGTTGAGGTAGTCATGCAAAATAAACAATTTGTTTGTTACTCTTCAGGCCTACTATGGAAAACACCCAAGGACTGCTGCACTGGGCTTCCTCCTAGGAAAGGACCGAAAGCAGTTCAAGAAGCGAGGTGAAAAACCCTCTGAATGTTTCTGGAAGTATTGTGTCTAAGACTGGAGCTGGGTAGAGGGATCTCACACCTTCTGCTTATTTTTATACCTATGTTAACCACCCCGGCACTATGTACTGTAAATAAGGTCATTTGGTTTATGTAACCAGAATAAATGTGAAGCAGGATTACAAGGTAGACATTATTTTATGTTTGGAAATTAATAAATCCTTTATGTTTTGCAAACATGATGTGATTATTTAATCTTTGGTTTTTCCCTTTACAGAAGAAAACCTGAAAAGATTTGTTAAATCCAGTTTACTCTGTGTTCACGCACACCTCACATTTCACCATCACTGCATGGTCAGCTGTGACAGCAGCCACAGGGGTGCAAAAGAATATTCAGGGTATGACAGAGGTCTTCACCTCCAGCTTACCAGTTCAAATCCAAAGTCAGCTGGAACCCAAAAAGATGGCCTACATGACGCGAGTTCAGCTCCAGGGGCCAAAGCAGAAGTATTCAGCCTGTCACATGCTCATGGAATTTTCTGGTCACTGTACCATGTAAGTGATACCAACTAGTGGCATAGCCCAAACCGATATTTTTTTTCTGTGGGGCCCGAGATTAATATGGGTGAGTAATAGGCAGTGTGGTTGCTGACACTGCCTTCAGTTCTCCTATCTTTGGCTGGTCCCACTGCTGGTCCCTGGGCGAGCCTGACTCCAAAGAGAAAGGACCATGGCCCATCTAGCCCAACCCATGGGTATGCCCCTGACACCAACACTAGCCAAAATCCCAATTCCTGCCAAGCACATTCACAAAATCCTGACCGGGATTCAAAAACTGGATATTTTCTATATCATTTTTCTTAGGTATTATTTATTAACGCATATTAAGAGGGAACTTCTCAATCACCCTTCATTAGCTACCAGAAGAACTAACTACATAACATCACATTAAATGACAGCAGATAAAGACCAAAATGCCCTTCCAGGCTGCCCAGGAAGAAGGGTACGGCCATAACAGCTGCTCTATGCAGGCTATCCCATCCTATCTTCATTTAGGCTCTAACGGGTACTCTGGCAGGTCACATCCCTCGCCCATGCCTTCATATCTGCTGCTCTGTGCTGGTCCCCCCCCCCTCCCCCTCCCCACACCTTTATTTAGGGCTGTACCAGCCACTCTACACAGGTCAACCACCCCCATCTTCCATGTCTTCATTAAGAGTTGTACTGCTGCTCTGACCAGGTTAACCATCCCCCATATCTTCTTAAAAAGTGCAGAAGTTTTTCACTGCTGTTTTGAGTTTCCACCCTCTGTGTATATCCCACTCCTTTTTGAATTCCAACAGTAATTTTGTTTTCATCTTCTTAAAAAAATGTTTCCTGAGGTTTGTCCTAAACCCATCTCCTTGCCACTGCCTAGCACGTTCCCTAGTTCTACAGCTTCCTTTCTTTGGATGAGATTTTTTTCTTGTGCATTAATCATTTTCAGGTATTTAAAGTTTCTAGATGAAATAAACGACTGCTTAATGGAGCTGTTGGTTCAGGAACCAACACAAAAGGGAGTTAGTGGAACACAGAATCTGGTACAGAAGGCAATGGTGCTGGGACCACTTGGCAATAGTGATCATAACATGCTAAAATTTGATTAATAAATTGAGGGAGAACAGCAAAGAAATCTTCTGAGCTGGTATTTAATTTTTGAAAGGGAGACTATGAAAAAATGATGAAAATGGTTAATTAATTAATTAATTTATTTATTTTACGTCTTCTATACCGCGCTTTTTAAAGTCAGCTCGGTTTACAATTAACAGCAGGTTTGTACAGTACAGGCAGCTCCCATACTAGACTTACAAAAAACAGGGTTTTTCAACTTGGATTAATTGGGGTAACTATGTACATGTTACACTGTAGCTCGGCTACTCGTTTAGGTAGCTATAATACAGGCTAGGCAGTAGGGTCGATGGCAGTGCAGTAGCGACCGTGCTGCCTAGCTACTATTTACAAGGTTAGGTGACTATATACATGTGCCTGACCAGGAGTCTGGTGGTGCTACTGTGCCAGGCTGGGGCTGTGCATTGTATTGTTTTGGGGCGGCTGCTTTGATGGTTGTGGGTGGTTGGCTGTTGTATGTCCTCATTATGGGAGTAGTGCTGCAGGAAGAGGTGGTGTTTCAGCGCCTTTCTGAACTGGGTAAGGTCCATAATGGCCCGGAGTCCAGGCAGGAGGGCATTCCAACAGGTGGGTGCATAGTACACGAAGGCTCTGTTTCTTGTTGCTTGGGAACACTTCATGATCTTGCTAGGGATACTTAGTGAGTTGGCTGCGACTGACCTTCTAGCTCTGTTTGGGGGAGTGGGGAGAATGAGGTCTCTGATGGAGGAGGAGGTTATGCTGTTGATGGCTTTGAAGGTCATCAGTAGGGTTTTGAAGGTGAATCTGCAATGGACTGGCAGCCAGTGGAGATGCTACAGGATTGGGGTTATGTGGTCCCTCCTGGCGGCTCCATGTAATGTTCTGGCGGCTGCATTCATTGCCAGCTGCAGTGGGTTCAGTGTATTTTTAGGTAGGCCCTGTAGGATGGCATTGGCATAGTCGAAGTGGGGGATTAGCAGTGCCTGGTAGATTGTCCTGACGTCATCCGGTTCCAGTAGAGGTCATAGATGTCAGATTGTCCATAATTTGTGGTATATTGCTTTGACCATATTGTTTATGTGGGCTTTCATATCCAACTGTTGGTCCAGTGTGACCCCACGGTAGCAGATTGTGGGCTTGCTTTGGAGCTCGGCACATCTTACTTTTAGTGCTGCTGGAGGAGAGAAGTCTTGGTTCCTGGTAATGAACAGTGCCTCAGTTTTCTTGAAATTTATTCTGATGTTCTGCGTGTGAAGCCAAAACTAAAAGGGACAGCTGCAAAGGATAAAGGTTTACATCAGACCTAGACACCGTTTAAAAATACTATCTTGAAAGCCCAGACCAGATGTATTCCACACTTTTAAAAAAAGGTGGAAAGAAGGCCAAATGACTGACAGCATGGTTTAAAGGTAAGGTGTTATAGCCAAACCAACATCTTTCAAAAAATGGAAAAAGGATTTAAATGAAGAAAATAGGAAACAGCATAAGCAAAGAGAGAATTTGAAAATAAGCTTGCTGTGGAAGAAAAAAAACTTATAACTCATAAAATGATATCCTTCAAAATAATATAAACATGATGGAGTTTATGCAGAACATGGCTACTATAATGGTTAATGGCTTTCATCATGAGGCACGTGGGATAGACTTAAGATCTGAATATGTATACTTTGGAAGAAAGGTGGGCGAGGAGAGAGATGATAGAAATGTTCAAATTCCTTCATGGCATAAAAGCACTGAAGGACAGTCGTTTTCAGTTGAAAGAAAGCTCTGCAATGAGGGGGTACAATATGAAGATGAAGGAGATAGACTCGGGAGTAATCTGAGGAAATATTTCTTTACCAAAAGAGTGGTAGATGAGTGAATAGCCTCCAGTGGAGGTGGAAGAAATGAAGACTATATTTGAATTCAAGAAAGCATGGGACAAACACAAAGGGTCTTCTAAGGGGAAAAAAGGGACTGTAAAGTTTAGTAGTTGGAATTAAGAGCAGACTGGATAGGCCATATGGTCTTTATCTGTCATCATTTTTTCTATACAAACTTTTTCAGGTGTGCTTGAAGCAAAAATCCTGTGGAGTCAGTTGGACCATAGATGATAGAGGAGAAAAGTGGTACTGAGGCAGGACAGGGCCATAGCAGTGAGTCTAAATTAATTCTTTGCTTTGGTCTTTACTGAAGAAGATATAGATAAGAACATAAGAAATGCCATACTGGGTCAGACCGAGGTCCATCAAGCCCAGTATCCTGTTTCCAACAGTGGCCAATCTAGGTCATACGTACCTAGCAGTTTCCCCAAAAGACACAGGTTCTGCAGTGCTTGTACTAGGCCAAGCATTGATATCCTGGGTCCCTTTTTAATAGTGGTTTATGGACCTTTCCTCCAGGAACTTGTCCAAACCTTTTTTAAACCCAGCTATACTAACAGCCCTTACTACATCCTCCGGTAACAGATTCCAGAGTTTGATTACACGTTGAGTGAAGAAATATTTTCTCCTATTTGTCTTAAATAGTTTACCCTGTAGCTTCATTACATGTCCCCTAGTCCTTCTATATTCTGATAGCGTAAACAATTGATCCACGTTTATCCGTTCCACTCCATTCATTAATTTATACACCTCTATCATATCTCCCCTCAGCCGTCTCTTTTCTAGGTTAAAGAGCCCTAACCTTTTTAGCCTCTCTTCATAGGAGTAGCCTTCCATCCCCTTCACCAATTTGGTGGCTCTTCTCTGTACTTTTTCTAATAACTCTATGTCCTTTTTAAGATACGGTGACCAGAATTGCACACAATATTCAAGGTGCGGTCGTACCATGGAGCGATACAGAGGCATTATAATATCCTTTGTTTTATTCTCCATCCCTTTCCTTATGATACCTAGCATTCTATTTGCTTTCTTGGCCGCCGCTGCACACTGGGCGGAGGGTTTTAACATGTTATCCACGATGACTCCTAAATCTTTTTCCTGGGTGGTGGTTTCTAATGTGGAGCCTTGCATCGTGTAACTATAGTGTGGGTTGTTCTTTCCTAGGTGCATAACTTTGCACTTGTCCACATTAAATTTCATCTGCCATTTGGATGCCCAGTCTTCCAATTTATCCAGATCCTCCTGCAGTTTTCCACAATCCTCTTGGGTTTTAACAACTTTAAACAGTTTTGTGTCATCTGCAAATTTGATAACCTCACTAGTTATTCCCTTTTCCAGGTCATTTATGAATATGTCAAAAAGTAGTAGACCCAGTACAGATCCCTGGGGTACTCCACTATTCACCTTTTTCCATTGGGAATATTGGCCATTTAGCCCTACCCTCTGCTTTCTATCTTTTAACCAGTTCCCGATCCACAATAGTACACTGCCTCCTATCCCATGACTTTTTAGCTTCGCCAAAAGTCTCTGATGGGGGACCTTGTCAAAAGCTTTCTGAAAGTCCAGATACACTATATCAACCGACTCACCTTTGTCTACCTGTTTATGCACACCTTCAAAAAAACAGATCAGATTAGTAAGACAAGATCTTCCTTGTCTAAAGCCATGTTGGCTGTCTCCCATTAGGCCATGACTATCTACATGCTGTGTAATTTTGTTCTTTATGATGGTTTCTACCATTTTCCCTGGTACTGACGTCAGGCTCACCGGTCTGTAATTTCCCGGGTCACCCCTGGAACCCTTTTTAAAAATTGGTGTTACGTTGGCGACCCTCCAATCTTCAGGTATTACAGATGATTTAAATGAAAGTTCACAGATTACCAATAACAGGTCTGCAATCTCATATTTCAGTTCTTTCAACACTCTGGGATGTATACCATCCGGTCCAGGTGATTTGCTACTATTCAGTTTATCAAATAGTTGTAATATATCTTCCCGGTGTAGCGATATTTCTCTCAATTCCTCTGCAGTATCACCTTTAAATACCACTTCAGTCTTGGGTAACATCCCTACATCTTCCTCAGTAAAGACCGAAGCAAAGAATTCATTCAGTCTCTCTGCTATAGCCTTGTCTCCTCTTACTGCCCCTTTTACCCCTCTATCATCTAATGGTCCAATTGACTCTCTCACAGGCCTTTTGCTACGAATGTACTTGAAAAAGTCTTTATTTCGTGTTTTTGCTTCCGTAGCAAGTTTCTTCTCAAATTCCCGCTTTGCCTGCCTTATCAATGCTTTGCATTTAACTTGCCAGTGCTTGTGCTGTTTCCAGTTTTCATCATTTGGCTCTCTTTTTTCCATTTCCTGAAGGTTGCTCTTTTGGCAGCAACAGCCTCTCTGACCTCACCTTTAAACCATGCTGGCAGTTTTTTGGACTTTCTTCCACTTTTCTTAATGCGTGGAATACAGCTGGTCTGGGCTTCGAGGATAGTATTTTTAAATAACACCCAAGCTTGCTGTAAGTCTTTAACCTTTGGAACCGCTCCTTTTAGTTTTTTCCGAACTATATTCCTCATTCTATCATAGTCTCCCTTTTGAAAGTTAAAAGGTAGTACTGTGGATTCCTTTACTATCTGTCCTCCACTGATTAAATCAAACATGATCATACTATGATCACTATTGCCAAGTGGTCCCAACACCCTTATTTCTTGCACCAGATCTGGCGTTCCACTAAGGACTAAGTCCAGTATGGCTTCCCCTCTGGTCGGTTCATGAATCAGCTGCTCCAAGAAGCAGTCATTTATTTCATCTAGAAACTTTATCTCTTTAGCTTGTCCTGCCGTGACACTGTCCCAGTCGATACCGGGGTAATTGAAATCACCCATTATTACTACTCTGTTGTGGCTTTTGTTAGCTTCCTTGATTTCTTTGAGCATTTCATCATCCATTTGTTCATTCTGGCCAGGTGGTCGATAGTATACTCCCACTGCCATCACCTTCCCCTTCATAAATGGAATTTCAATCCATAGAGATTCTACAGCAAATTTTGTTCCCTGCAAAACTTTAATCCTTTCTGACTCAATGCCCTCTCTAACATAGAGCGCAACCCCTCCACCAATTTGTTCAGCTCTATCATTACGATATAGTTTGTATCCAGGTATCAGTGTGTCCCACTGGTTATCCTCCTTCCACCATGTCTCTGAGAGTGCAATCATATCTAACCTCTCATTTAGTGCTATATATTCTAATTCTCCCATCTTATTGTTTAGACTTCTAGCATTGGCATACAAGCATTTTAGAGACTGTATTTTATTAATATTAATCTGGCTATTGGTAGGCATGGGTAATTGGGAATCCTTATGCTCTGTCTGCTCCTTACTCAAGGGCATTTGGGCTACTATACTCCCTTTTGGAACCTCACTGCTTTTGGTAGTATCCTTCAAGGATACCTTTGTCCGAACCATGCGCTCCTGGGTGACTGTCGGCTTTCCCCTATTTTCTAGTTTAAAAGCTTCTCTATCTCTTTTTTAAAGGTTAATGCCAGCAGTCTGGTCCCATCCTGATTAAGGTGAAGCCCATCCCTTCAGAAGAGCCCCCCCTTTCCCCAGAATGTTCCCCAGTTCCTAACAAATCCAAAACCCTCATCCTTGCACCATTGTCTCATCCACGCATTGAGACTCCGGAGCTCTGCCTGTCTTTTGGGTCCTGCACGTGGAACAGGAAGCATTTCGGAGAACGCTATCCTGGAAGTTCTGGATTTCAACTTCCTACCTAAAAGCTTAAATTTAGCCTCCAGAACTTCCCTACCACATTTTCCTATGTCATTGGTACCAACATGTACCAAGACAGCAGACTCCCCCCCAGCACTATCTATGATCCTATCTAGGCGGTGCGTGAGATCTGCTACCTTCGCACCAGGCAGGCATGTTACCAGGCGATCCTCACATCCACCAGCCACCCAGCTATCTACATTCCTAATGATTGAATCACCAACTATAACAGCTGTCCTGACCCTCCCCTCATGGGGACATGGCCCTGGAGAAACGTCCTTGGTGCGAGAGGGTTTTACATCACCTGGAGGACAGGTCCTAGTTACAGGATCACTTCCTGCCACACCAGGGTGATGCTCTCCTGTCACGTGACCTCTCTCCTCCATGGCAACAGGGATGCTGCCAGACTGGAGGTGGGACTTCAGGACTATATCCCTGTAGGTCTCGTCCATGTACTTCTCTGTCTTTCTTATGTCTTCCAGGTTTGCTACTCTAGCCTCTAGAGAATGGACTCGTTCCCTGAGAGCAAAGAGCTCCCTGCACTTAGTGCATATGTAGGACCTCTCACCAACTGGGAGAAAATCATACATGTGACATTCAATACAAAAGACTGGAGAACCCCCATCTCGTTGCTGGACCTCTGTCTGCATCTTAGTTTAAAGCTTGTGTTTAGGTCTTTTAAATTCGGTATATAATAAGGATTGGTGTAGATGCTTATACTAATAAAAGTGTATCTAATACCCCTAATACACCCTGTGTACCTGAAGCTTAATTAATCTCAGGTCCTCTGTGTATGACTGATTTGGATTAAGAGCTGCACCTGAGAGCAGCCCCTTTCCTCTAAGATGTGCAAGTACCTATAAAACTACAATTACCCCAGGGGTGGGTGGGTGCTGGGGAGGGAGGGAGGGAGATAAGTCCTATTAAAGTGGGCAGTTACAAGGTACCCTGTCCTGAACCCTCAGCAGGGGGATGGGGGTACCACACAAAGCCCAGTTAGTTGAGAGAGGCAAGGTAAGTACAGCTGAGAAGGCTGAACTAGCACACCACTAAGACAAACAATAAATAATTAAACAAACAAACAGTTAGACAAACAGTAAATAATTAATTAAACAGCTAGAACTCACAGTAAGATGTCCCAGGAGGCAAATATCCACTCACTAGCAGAGCTCTGTAAAAGTTCAGCTCTTCTCTGATCAGAGAAAAGCAAAATGAGATCCCATGCCAGAAATTACATTTAAAGTTAATGGATCAGAAGAATTGAAACATATCTCTGAACATGGAAGATGTAATTGGGCACATTAAAGTAAGGAGAAGTAAATCACCTGGACCAGATGACATACATACCACAGTACTTGCAGACCTATTACTAATTTGTAAACTATCATTAAAATCGGCTATGGTGCCTGAAGATTGGAGTAGCCAACGTAATGCCAATTTTTAAAACAGGTTCCAGAGGTGAGCCAGGAAACTACAAACCAGTGAGCCTGTTGTCAAGTGACAGACAAAATGTTAGAAACCATTACTGAACATATAGATAGGCATGATTTCATGGAACAAAGTCAAGTGGAGTGGAGGAGTGGCCTAATGGTTGGGGCAAGGTACTTCAGGCCGGAAGGTCGGGGGTTCAAATCCCACTAGAGGACAGCAACCTTGGGCCGGAAGGACTGGGGTTTCTAGTCCCACAGGTGCTCCTTGTGGTCTTGGGCAAGCCACTTAACCCTCCATAGCCCATGTTCCCTGTAAAAATAGTTATCTCCAAGTTATAATGCCCTGTTCAATGTAATTTCAGTTTGTTCAATGTAAACCGCACTGATGCAGAATAGCGCGGTATATAAGAGAATATAAATAAATAAATAAAATAAACATGAATTTAGCAAAGGGAAGTCTTACCTTACCAATCTGCTACACTTTTTTGAAGGTGTAAACAAACAGATAAAGGTGGACAGAGTATTTGGATTTTCAGACAGCCTTTGATAAGATCCCTCACGAGACTCTTGAGGAAATTAAAAAAGGCATGGGATAATAGGCAGTGTCCTATTGTGGATTGGAAACTAGCTAAAAGATAGAAAATAGAGAATATGGCTAAATGGTCAATTTTTTCAGTGGAGATAGGTAAATAGTGGAGTACTCCAGGGATCTGTTTTGAACCCACTACATTTTTACACATTTATAAATGACCTAGAAATTGGAATGACGAGTGATCAAGTCTGCAGCCAACTCAAAATTATTTAGTTGCTAAATCACAAGAGGATTGTGAAAAATTGCAAGAAGGCTTTGAGAAATTGGGAGACTGGGCATCCAAATGGCAGATGAAATTTAATGTGAACAAGCCACAAAGCTGTGCACTTAGGGAAAAACATCCCGAACTATAGCTACATGATGCAAGGTTCCACCATTAGGAGACATCATCCAGGAAAAGAATCTAGGTGTTATTGTGGATAATACATTGAAATTCTCTGTTCAATGTGCAGTGGCAGCCAAGAAAGCTAATAGAATGCTAGGAATTATAAGGAAAGAAACTGAGAACAAACAAAGGATATCATAATGACTCTATATTGCTCTGTACTGCGTGCAATTCTGGTTGCCACATCTAAAAAATGATATAGCAGAATTAGAAAAGGTACAGGGAAGGGTGACCAAAAGGATAAAAAGGATGGACGGATACCCCTATGAGGAAAGGCTTAAAGGTTTATGGATCTTTAGCTTGGAGAAGAGATGGTTGAGGGGAAATATGATAGACGTCTATAAAATATTGAGCAGAGTAGAACGAGTCAATGTGAATCAGTTATTTATGCCTTCGAAAAGTATAAAGAATAGAAGACATGCAATAAAGCTACAAAGACTACTTGGAGAAAATATTTTTTCACTCAATCCATAATTAAGCTTTGGAATTCATTGGCAGAGGATGTAATAAAAGCTGTTAGGGTAGTTGGGTTTAAAAAAAAGATTTGTTCAAGTTCCTGGAGGAAAAGTCCATAACCCATTATTAAAATGGACTGGGGAAAATCCACTGCTTGCCCCTGGGATAAATAGCATGGAATCTGTCTACTTTTGAGCTCCTGCTAGGTATTTCTGACCTGGATTGGCCACTGTTAGAAACAGGATACTGGGCTTGATGGTCTGACCCAGTATGTAGCTTATGTTTTTAAGTGCCACCAAAATATATTATCTTTCACTTGCACTGCATGCTTCACAGTTCATTGGCTGAGATTGTCCGCTTTATACTCCAGACAGCTTTTAACTCTTTTGGGCCTGCTCTATGGAACTCTTCGCCTTTTGAACAAGTACTAAACTATCTTCAGTTTTGGAAGCAGGCTAAAGCCTATCTTTTTGAACATGCTTTCTTAAGATGTTAGAGTTTATAGAGATTGTCTATCAGGGCTGAAGAAAGATGGAGTTTTATTAGGTTTTATTTTACTTCTAATATATTGAGATTAAATATATGTTCATAAGTAATTTGTACCTGCTTCATTGTCACAGACAAAAGGAAGAATAATATGTATTGCTGAATAAAGAAATGCTCAATTTCTAGTCCTCTAAACTAGATAGTCACTACAACTATAAATCCATTATAAACCCTACAGTTTTTAAAACAAAGTTCATCCTGCTATTTTGAGCAGATTTCACAGACAGCATATGCAGCTAAAACTGTATTTGCCTTGATGTATTTATTTTTTTGATTTTATATTCCGCTATATTTAAAATCAGAGCAGTTTTCATTGAACATGGGTGTCAACTTGGATAGCAACGGGAAGACTATGTTACATACAAAATGTGTTTCATAAGAGATAAGCATAAGGGTAGTCAGTGACATGAAACTGGCAGACCGTGGCTGTTGCATAGGTTATGGTATATGGTCATAGAATAGTTGGAACAAATGAGTCTTTATTGCCTTCTAAAAGGCTGAAAGGTTGGAGATGATTCAAATCAGAGAGGTGAGAGCATTCCAAAGGATTGGTGCATATAACGAGAAAACTCAGTTCCTAGTAGCTTGGGTACTTTTTATTATTACTGAAAGGATCGTGAGTATGTTCACCATGCCTGTTCTGTTGTTCGGTGTCAATTGAATTTTATCCAAGGAGGAATCTGTAGACAGGTTATTTAGCACTTTAAATGTCATCAGTAGTGTTTTGTATTGCAGGTGGCTCGCTATTGGGAGCCAATGTAATTGCCTTAAGATGGGCGTAACATGCTCAGATCTGGAGGTCCCGTGCAGGGTTCAGGCCACAGTGTTCAAGGCCATTTGAAGTGTCTGTAGTGTGCATCTTGGTAGGCCATGGAGAATGATATTGGCATAGTCAAAGTGCAGGAAGGTTGCAAATGCAATAAATGCTTGGAATATGATGCGGAAGTCATGTGCATCCAGGAGTGGGCATAGATGTCTGAGAGATCTTGTTTTGTGGTAAACTGCTTTAGTGACTTTAAGTATGTAGTTTTGCATGTTCAATCGTTGGCCAAAGGTGACGCTGAGATAGCACACTTCTTGCTTCATTATTAATTCTGCATCCTGTACCTTGTGTGTGTGTGTGTGTGTGGGGGGGGGGTGACGATTTGATTTTTTGTTATAAACAGCACTTTGGTTTTCTTGCAGTTCACCTTAAGATTGTTTCTGTGGAGCCAATCTGAAACTGCATTGAAACATTCCGTTATGTTGGTGTAGTTAGGTTTGTCTGTGGAGAATGGTGTGTATAGCAGGACATCGTCAGCATAAATGTGGTAGAGTATGTTGTAGGATTGTATTATTGAGTAGATTGGCTGAATGTCGATGTTGAAGAGCAGGGCAGATAGAACTGAACCTTGTGGGACTCCTTGCGTTTGCTGGTATGTGGCCAATGCTTGAGCGTCTATCCGTTCCTGTTGTTGGCAACCTGTTAAGTAGGATCTGCACTAGTCTAGGACTGTGTTTGTATTCCTTTCTCCCAATGTCGACAAAACAGGAGATTGTGATTCACTTTGTCAAATGCAGAGGCAATGTCCAGGAATATTAGGATGAATCCCTGCTTTGCTTTGTCAATGCCTATTATGAGTCTGTCAAGAAGAGCAGCCAAGAGAGGAGTAGTCGTCTAGTGGTTGGGGCAAGGTACTTCAGGCCGGAAGTTCAAATCCCACTAGAGGACAGCAACCTTGGGCCGGAAGGACTGGGGTTTCTAGTCCCACAGATGCTCCTTGTGGTCTTGGGCAAGCCACTTAACCCTCCACTGCCCATGTTCCCTGTAAGTATTAGTGTATGTGTCTCATATCCCCGCGTGTTAAATGCATCCCCCAATTGTGTTGTGACCGCTTTGATTGAAGGATAAGGCGGTATACAAAAACTGTCTAAATAAATAAATAAAGAGAGGTTCGACTCCATGCTGCTGTCTGAACCCATGCTGCTGTAGGTCAAGCAGAGCGTGGGAGTCGAGGTGATGTTGGATTTGTTGCTGGACTGTTTTCTTTATAATTTTGGCCAAGAACAGGAGGCTAGATATGGGTCTATAAATACTTAAGTTAAGTGAGTCCAGTTTTTATTTTTCAGTAATGGTCTGACAGGGATGATGGTACAATGCCCATTATAAGGGAAGATTGTTGGGGATTATTGATCTTACTAAGTAGATTATTAATAGTTGGCTGTAGTACTTAAATGAGGCCCAGTGAGTCATACTAATCTTGCTCACATTTTCTAAATCCTAATCCTTCCTCCCCAAAAAATTGTCAGTAGCCAAGAAAAATACCCCAGTAAATGTTGAACAATACTAGAAAGTATTATCTTGTCTTGGAGATGTCAAGAAAATACGAATAAGACACTTCAGTTGCACATGAGTCTGCTAATTCTAATTGTTTCTCTGACACTGGAGGAATCATATTAATTTTCCAAGAAATGGCATTAGTAAGGATGCTCTTTGTTTGTCCCTACATTGCATGAGTAGCACCTATGCCTGCAACTTCAAGGTTTAACAGCTTTTCACCAAATCAAACTGCAGCACTTTTGTGAAATTTAATATGCCAGCAGATATGACAGAGAAATGGGATTTTCTTTGACGCTCAGCCACTGTGCAAAGAATTATTTTGGTCATGAGCAATCACATCCTCAGGCCATGTACAAAATTACATAGTTGGTTGGGCTGGAAGAAGACTATTGCTCTACAAATTCCACTCAACTTTTAACTGCCTATTAGCTCTCTCTCCCTATTAGTAATACACTCTGGGAAAGCATGAACCTGTCAGATCTCAGCCTGGCAACATCCAGTCTGGCTAGCTCCTGGATATGCTGCCTTCAGGAAAGACTAGATGAACTAGCCAAAACAAGGCAATAGAAATCTACTGCAGTATCTGGCCCAAGAATCTCATGGACACCATGGTGGGGGCCCATGATTTTCTAAGCCTGTAACAGACAACATTCTAATCACAATCACCATCAAATGAATCAGAGAGGAGTGACTGCAGGCCTCACCAGCGACTTGTAGAGTGTCATTAGTACCTCTTCCTTTCTGCTGGTGATTCCTCTCTGTAGGCAACCCAGCATCCTTCTGGCTTTTGCCACCGCTTTGTCACACTGTTTCGCCACCTTGAGATCATCAGAAACAATCACTCAGAGGTCCTTCTCCTGGTCCGTGCACACCAATGTCTCGCCTCCAATCTCATACGATTTCTGCTTCCCAAGTGTATGACACTGCACTTCTTCACATTAAATCTTAACTTCCAAGTATTAGACCATTCTTCCAGCTTTTGTAGATCTCTCCTCATGTTCTCTACTCCCTCAGGGAAGTCCACCACCACCAGTTAAAAGAAAGGTGCCTGTGGCGTTCCATGCCATGGCGGCATGTGCCAAAGGAGCAAGATGTGCTCCTTGGGCGAGCTCCTTGGGGCAATGATGGGGGCGACAAGCACCTCTTCCTCACAGCTTCTTCCCTCCCTCAACCCCTGACTCTCCATCTCAGAAACTTTCTCTGTTGTGTCCCTCTCGGCTATTGCTTCTATGGCCACCATCTGGGTCTTCTGGGGTCACTGCCTGCCTCCCCACCACTTCCCCCTCTCAGGATCTTCCTCTCATAACGCAGCGAATTTGCTGCCCTGCCTCCCTGCATGGCTCTGCTCCCCTGCTGCTGCCCAGCCCCTAGTCCCACAATGACCGAATCATATTCTTGATCATATCCAGAAATGGGAAGACAGTAGTGGATTTTTGCACCCCTTGAAAGAGTAGGTGTACCTTCAGCTCCTGCTCCATGCTGGAAGTATCCATCAAGTTCAAGGCAGATAAGATCCTGGCCAGCAGCACCACCAACTGCTCCTTCCAGAATAGACAGATCACACAGGTTTTCTCACAATCTTCTGAAGGTGAGAGTACTTCTACATCCACGTCAAAACCCAGTACTGAACCATCTGAATCCAAGTCATAGTCAAAATCTCAGACAGCTCCCAGATGTTCCACATCTCCAGGCGGTGTCCCATACCAGGGATGCTTAGTCAAAGACAATCAAACAGGACTTTCACTCTTCGCCTGCACCACATGAGACTGTGCCTGGGGGCACTCAGAGGCCACAGGATCTGAATTTCCATACCAGAAGGACCAGGCCTGCTGCAAAAAAAGAATTCCAAGGAGGACAATCCGGAAGCTTTCCTCTCAGAAATGACCCCCAACACCAGGGGGCACAGACACCCCAGATCCCCCTAGAGGATAAGCCGCTCACAGTATGGTCGCTGGATCATCTGGCTGGCTGGATAGCCTTACCCATAGCACCATATCACCTTCTGCCCTGAGGCAAGGGAGGCCAGCCTAATTGCATCCCCCGGTTGAAAGAGGGGGAAGCAGGCCTTCCAGGGACTCAGAAACTGCCATGCAAGAAGAGCAAAGTCCATAGATGAGGCACCTCGCTTGCCAGTATCACAATAGTGCGTGCTAAGACTGCGGCGAACCAGAGGTATGTGCTAACTGCACTTTTACTGTGGTGCATGTTGACTCTGGTTTTTATTGCAGCACACATTGACTGCACTTTTACTGTAAAGCACAGTTACTTACCTCTAACAGGTGATCTCTGGGAACAGCAGGAATAAGTCTTCACATATGGGTACGACGGTACGGACAGAGCCTGCGCAGGAACGCTCCCCAGTGTCCAAAAAGAAAGCTTTTGGGAGCATCCCACACGCATGCGCGCTGCCTTCCCGCCCATTCACTTCCCTCTCATCAGTTGGGTTTGTAGCTGAGACCGAAGGAGGGAAGTAGACAAATTAAAGAGAGAGAAAGAGAAAGAGAGAAACAACTCCTGGGGGGGGGGGGGGTTGTGAAGACTTATTCCTGCTGTTCCCAGAGATCACCTGTTACAGGTAAGTAACTGTGCTATCTCCAGGAACAAGCAGGAATGAGTCTTCACATATGGGGACTCCCAAGCTAGAGATGCCTAGAGGAGGTCCCAGCATGTTGCAAATCTAATCGATGGGCCATGCTATTTCCCAGAACCTCAGGCATCCAAGGGATGGAGGGGTAGGAGTTGAACTAAAAAGGGTGTGCTGTGGAACAGCTTGACTAAACAAGGTGTCTAGAGGGGAGTCCTTGTGTAGATCATAAATGTTAGTAAATATTGGATTCCAATTTTCTAATGTGGACCTTAGTCAAAAGTATTGCGAAAGTATTTGTTGAGGCTAATATGGTCTGGTGCTAAGAGCCAGTACATTATCCTCAAAGAAAATACCTTACTGTGAAGAAGAGGACAAATATTTTTGCAATACAGGCAGAGGTCAGAAACCTAAATGGCTAGAACTAATCCCAGAAGAAAAAACTGGGGTTGGACTTTGGATGAGAAGCTAAAGCTTCTGTAGGCCAACGTTTGAAGCTCTTTGTCCTTGGAGCAGAAAAAAGGCTCTAGGAAAGAGAGGAGATAAATCTGACTGGTTTGCAGAAAAAGAATGGGTCTTTAAGACCCCTCTATCCAAATGAAAGAAACAAACATTTGTAGTAGGTGGTGTAGCCTCCAATTTCTTGAAGATCAGTAATGTCTTCCCTAAGTAATGTCACTTAGGATGATGACTTTACATGGAGAGCTTCAGCTGTAACGTAACCGGAGAGGTTACAGTAAAAGACGGTAATTTCTAATTACCATAGAAATTGGTTGTCCATTTAAAACCCTATGGCATGCTGGAACAGCATTAATATGGACAGTAACAAATCTTTCAGAGTGAGATATGTGTATTTATATAAACATATATACATACATATACATATATATATATACATATAAAGAGAGACTCACTTAATAACAAGGGTTAAGACCTGTTTGAGAATATGGATAGAGAACCCCTTACTGATTACACGTGGAAGAACCATGAAGAAGGTTACCTGGAAACCAGTGGAATGTTCCTAGTCAGAAGGATAGATCTAGATTTCTTTAAAAATTCTAGACTTTGAATAACCAGAAATGGAGATCTACGTGAAGGGGTGCAGAGAAATCCTTAGTTTTAAGACAACAAGTCTGGATCCTTCTATAACTTCAGTGTGGAGAAAAAGAGGCAATAAAAGGGAATACCATATTTGCCCATCTATGAGGGCAATATGAGTATAATGCGTTCTTTGTTCAGCATAAGCTCCAATGAAGTATTGGGAATTAGAAGGAATGTACTAGACAAGTACCGACTGCAGTGAAAAGAAATGCATCCCTGTTGGAAGAGTTCCACTGGAGATGTGGAACAACTCAGGGAATTAAGCAATTCTTTATGCTTTCACGTGATCTAAGCCCTGGTTCATTTTCCCTAAAAGGAAATTTTAAGGAAGATGGTAAGAGTAGGAAAAAAACGGTCATGTGGGAGCATGACTGGGCAAAGCCTTTTAACCATCTGGAAGTTACCCACCAGGAATGACTCTGACACTCTCTGGCAAAGGCCCATAGTTGCAGAGCTTTTTGTAGAATTGCAGAGAGCATGTTGTAGGTTGCTTAGGTGAGATCTGGCTGTTTAATTACCAGTGTGCAACCTAATCTATTCTGTGGGAGCCAAAGAATTGAAGATGGCTAAGAATAGTAGACAGGCTGGTTGCCTGCAATGATAAATTGTCCAAATAGGTTTTGGAACCTCTCTTGAAATTATTTGTTATTAAGGCAGCAGAAGAGGTTAGGGTCCTATAGATTGGAAAAGGACCGACAGACATAATTAGAAGTGATAAAACTCAATTATGGTCTGATAAGCTGTCTTGAAAGAAATATTTGAAAAGATTGCAGAGGGGAGAAACTCTGTATGGAAATCACTTACTGGAGTAGGTATTGAAGACAATCCTATGGCTTAAAAGGTAAGCCTTCCAGTCAAATAGTATCACTCAGAGTGAAAACCTCGACTAAGAGGAATAGAAAGTAATACAGAGTTGGGAAGACTTACAATTTGGTAAGTCTCTGAAAAAGGTAAAGCTCCCCTGCAGTCAAAAGTATGCGATATCCTCGTACAGGACAACTGTCAAGGTGAAGGGCATAGCATACCTTGTAATTAGTTGCAACTCCTCTGTTTACTTTAAAAGGAGAGGAGAAAACCTGTTACCTGTAGGGCATGATTATCCTTAATAGCTCTAAGAGCTAAAAGAATGGATTGCTCTTGGCAAGAGATTCATGCCTAAAGTGGAGGATTGAGCCAGTGTATCACTGACCTCTCAGTAAGGATGAGAAGAACTGTAAATGCTTCTGTTAAGTAGCGGTTCTGAAGCTCAACAGGAAAAAGAGATTTAATGAATAAAATATCAGAAACCCTGCGACTGCTGAGTTTGCTGAGCCTGTTGAGGCTTTGGTTTTCTTAGCCTGATATGATGTTGCCCTTCTTTGGAAACATCTGCATGATGGGTAGAAGATGAATAAAACTTTTTCCCTTTAGGGGGATAAAGTTTGTTAGGAGATTTTTTACTAGCTGGGATAGAGGAAAGTTTTGACAATCCTCTGAAAGCAACAATATCAGTGTTTAACTGATTAGCTTGGAATAAACCATCCTTATTAAAGAGATTTTCACCAGTACAAGGAGTATTTCCCAGCCTTTCTTGTACCCAATTGTCCAAGTCTGAAGCTTGGAGCCAGGCCATGCGTCGTGCTCCTATGGCTATAGCAGATGTTCTGCTAATAGACTCAAAACAGTCCAGGGAAGCACGATTAAGGAATTTGGAGACATTTTGAGCATGACTGACTAATATGAAAAAGTCTGCTCTTTTATGCTCTTGAAGAAAAGGGTTCAAAAGCTTTAAGTTCTTTATGACCTAATCAAGAGATAATCCCATATAGAAAATATATGAGATAATTCTTGCTGAAAGCATGGATGCCTGGAAGCATCGACGTCCAAAGGCATCTAAAATCCTAGACTCACGACCTGGCGGATAAGAAGAGTGCTTCTTTGCACTCTTAATACGCCTCATTGCTGATTCTACAACAATAGAATGATGAGGAAGTTGAGTCTTTTGAAAACCTGGAGAAGGTGGCACCTTGTACATAGTGTCAAGTGTCTTAGAATGTGGGGATACCGTTAAAGGAGTTTCCCACATTCTTAATAGTAGATCTTGTAAGATCTGATGCAAAGGAAGCATGATCACCTCCTTTGGAATCCAGGGGAATTGCAGTGTCTCTGAATCCCCTGGTAGGGATTCTGTACCAGGTATAGAAATGGCAAGTAACTTTGCCATATCAAGCAGAAAAGCTTGAGAAGAAATCTCCCCTGAGGAGGATCCTCTAAAATGAGGGGTAAAGGCTAGACTTGTTGAAAATTCAGCCTTGGTACCGATGGATTCATCCCAGTCATCGGGATCAGAAGACTTGAAAGGATGAAGCATCGGATTTTCCTTAAAGCGATGTCTTCGGTACCGCCCGAGGTCGGTACCGAGACGAGTTGGTACCGAATCCTCCATGCTAGAGATCGATTCCAGGCTCGGCATCAAGGAAGTGAGTCTGTTGAAGCAAGCATGGACGGTACAGACACCGATGCCGATGTCGATACTGGTACCGGTACCGATACTCGAGGACGGTCTGCAGCAACTCCAGTGGTACCAAAGTAGACGAGAGTGCTAGACTACGTTCATTGGTGAGGAGTGTTTCATCCATCACCATAGCCGATGCCGGGGTGTTGGTACCGCTCGAAGCGGCCACAACCACCGAGCATGGCTCATATGTTCACTGAGGTAAGAACCCTGGGAACAACCTGAAGCCCCGTTAATGCTTTGGAGCCCGAAGACTCCCGCCGGGGCTTTATTGCCAAAATGTCCTCAAGGGCAAGGCCAGAGCCATCTCGATGCTGAGAAGGAGATCTACCACTCGAGGACTGGCTAGTCTTTACAGACTTTTGTTTGGTTACCTGATCCTGTGAAAAAGATGATATTCTAGCTGGTGACATCGAATGCGATGTGAACCAGGTATCGAGTTGTGCTCGATCCTGAAGACTTCTTCTGTTTGAGCTCCAGCAGGAGAGACACTCCAGTGGGCAATGGTCAGGACCTAAACATTTTAGACACCAAGTATGAGTGTCTGAAAATATATCTGTACCGCCACACTTTGAGCATTTCTTAAGGATAGTGGCTGGCTTTTCCATAATGGAAGGATAGAGGCCTAGTGGCCTAGAAACCGTCAGGCACTAAACAGGAAAAATTTCTAAAGAAAAGAAGAAATTCTTTAGTAAAAAGAAAGAAAAGCACTGGCAGTGTCGAGGGAAGGCAGACGCGACCACAAAAAACTAAGAATAAAAAGAAGAATTTTCTGCGGTGACAGGAATACGTCCTGCCGGCTCCGCGGAAAATGGAAAACCGATGAGAGGGAAGTGAATGGGCAGGAAGGCAGCGCGCATGCGTGTGGGATGCTCCCAAAAGCTTTCTTTTTGGACGCTGGGGAGCGTTCCCGCGCAGGCTCCGTCGGTACCGACACACCCATATGTGAAGACTCATTCCTGCTTGTTCCTGGAGATTGCACGTTACAGGTGCTAGTGTAGGAATACGCATTGGAGCCACTTGGACGGAACGTGCATACAGACCGCACGACCGGCAAATACACAGAAGGAGAAATTCATGCAGAAAACAGTGGGAAAACTCCCACACTGTGCCAGTGGTTGTCAGTAGTCTACCCCGAACTGCGTCCCACGCAGAAGGAATCGAGAACCCCCAAGGACAATGACAAGGTCAAGCCTTGGTACTTACCCCCTGAGAGCCTCAGGCAGAGGATCCATGCCGGGCTCAGCTCCACTCCCATGATACTGTTTCACTGGCTTTGGCAACACTGCATTTAAGGTGGCTGGCAGGCAGATTCCTCTGAGAGACTCCTGCAATCTTTGGCAGAGAAGAGGAGGGAATAGAGGAGGAGGCAGGGGGCATTGAGGTTGTGTGAAGCTGCTGCACCATTCCTTCCAAATAATGTTGTGGCTTCTAAACAGGCTCTTATCATGGTAAGAGCAAGGAGCTGAACCAATTTTCTCTCCTCCTATTACTACCAAAAAGAGCGCAGTCTAGTGGAGCCTCCCATGTCACGCTTAAATGAGTCACCCTCAAGGTGGTCATTCACGAGTGTTTAATCAATCTTTTCCTCTCAAATCTTCTGAAATTTTTTCAGAGAAAAAATTCCATCCACCATCTGCTGGAGAAAAAGAAATACTGAAGGGACCTTTGGTGGCTGAGGCAAATAGAGGCATTGGAATGATGTCATTGAAACCTGGGCTTTTCATTGTTTTTTTTTGTCTCTACCAATGTACTGGTAGGGAAACACAACCTACTTGTGTGGACTGATCTGGTAAGACAATATGGAATAAACACCTCAAGTGGACCACTCAGGAAACAGGACAGATAATCAACAGTAATACAAGAGTTAAGAGCAGACTGACTAGAACCAGCCCACATAGAAACATGATGGCTCTTCTGTAAGATGCCTGGCATCCAACCCAAAAGGTTATTGGTTTGAGACTAACATGTAACAAAACTGCAGGGAAGACAATTTTTGGATTTGTCAGTATTGAGTTTGGATTAAAAATGACATGAAACTTTGCTGATATTTCCCATGTTTCAAATGAATACACATCCCTAATAGCATCACCACATTATTTCTTCATGTAAGTGCCATTTCTTAGGAGCTTCCACTAGAAACATGACAGCAGAAATAGACCACATGGCCTATCTACAGTAGTCTGCCCTTCCGTAACAACCTCTGCAACAGTCCCCTTTATACCTTTAGAGAGCCTGTGTTGTCCCATGCCTTTTTGAATTTAGACAGTCCTCATCTCTACCACCTCCACTGGAAGACTATTCCATACATCTAACACTCTTTCCGTAAAAAAATATTTCCGCATATTACTCCTGAGTCTATCCCCTTTTACCCTCATCCTATGACCCTGTGTAGCAGAGCTTGCTCTCCTCCTGGGCATTTATGTCACAAAAGTATTTAAACGGCTCAATCATATCACCTGTATCCCACCTTTCCTCTAAAGTATACATATTAAGATCCTTAAGTCTGTCCTCATATGCTTTATAATGAACACTAATTATTTTAGTAGACACCCTTTGTACAGACTCCAACCTGTTTATATCCTTTTAAAGGTGTGGTCTCCAGAATTGCATACAATACCCCAAATGAGGTCACACCAAAAACTTATAGAGGCACTATCACCTCCTTGCTTCTGCTGGCCATTCCTCTCCCTATGCACCCAAGAATCCTTCTAGCTTTTGCCGTTGCCTTTTCTACTTGATTAGCAACTTTAAGATCATCGGACACAATCACGCCTAGGTCCCGCTCTTCTTTTGTGGACAGAAGTACTTCAACCCCTATACTATATTGCTCCCTTGGATTGCTGCAGCACAAATGCATTTTTTAACATTAAATCTCAGCTGCCAAATTCTAAACCATTCTTCAAGCTTAGATAGATCCCTCTTTATGTTATCTACACCTTCCTGGGTGTCTACTGTATTGCATCAGCAAAGAGGCAAACCTTACCAGACAGCCCTTCTGCAATATCACTAACAAAGATGTTAAAAAGAAAAGGACCAAGGACAGATCCCTGGGGCACACCACTGGTAACCTTCTCCTTCGAGTGAGCTCCATTTACCTTTGCCCCTTGCTGCCTTCCAATCAACCAATTTCTAACCCAAGCAGTAACTTTAGGGTCCATCCCTTGAATGCTCAGTTTGTTTATAAGCTGCCTGTGAGGAATGGTGTCAAAGGCTTTACTAAAATCTAAATACACCACACATCTAGGGCTCTCCATCGGTCTAACTCACTGGTCACCCAGTCAAAGAAAACAATCCGATTTGTCTAACAAGACCTGCCTCTGGGTGAATCCATACTGCCTCGGATCCGGTAATCATCACTATGTCTACTTTAAGTTCAGCTAGTTTCTCACAAACACAGTCTTCTGAAAATTGTTCGATTCCCCTCGGTTTTGTTCCTCTTTGTGGGCATTTTCTGAGGTCCTGCTCCTGGTTCTTCATCTATGAACACAGAACAGAAATATTTGTTAAGCAATTCCACTTTATCCTCATCAAATTCTACATATTTCTCCCCTTCACCCTTGAATCTGACAATTCCACTTTTGCCCATCCTCTTCTCACGAACATATCTGAAAAATGTCTTATCCCCCCATTTTATTGCATTGACTATTTCCTCCTCTTTTTGAATCTTTGCTTTCCTGACTACTTTGCTAGCTTCCCTAAGTTTTTCCAAATATAGATGCCTGTCTTCCTCTCTCTGATCTCTTGTATTTCATGAAGGCCTCCCTCTTTTCTTCATCCTTTCAGCTACTTCTTTTGAAAACCATAGCGGTCTCCTTTTCCTTTTATTTACTATTTTAACAAAAAGGTTGGTTGCCCTTAAAATTTCTTCTTTCAGTTTTGCCTACTGGTTTTCTACATCCCCCAGATGTTTCCATCCCGCTAATGACTCCCAGAGGTATTGGCTCATCTTGGCAAAGTTAGTTTTCCTAAAACCTAAGGTCCTCGCTTTTGAATGGATTTTAGCACCCTAGTCCTAATACTGAACCACACCATCTGGTGATCACTGGATGCAAAATGATCTCCCACTATAACATCAGAAACACTTTCACTGTTGACGCCCATCTTCTCCTCTGCTGGAGAGCTTGGATGTTTCAAGAAGCATCTCATCACTGTACTTCTCACTGTCTTGAATGCTCCTCAGCCTTGCCACCTCTTCTCTGAGCTCCTCCACTTCTTTCCTGAGAGCTTTAGAATGCACATGGAACCGGTCCTTCAACTGGCATTGGGACTTCTGTCTGGACAGAGGCAGAAGCTGTAATGGGGCAGCAGCTTTGGTGATACAATTTTTTCCAGCCACTGTTCAGTTGGTGGAGCTTAGGTACCTGGGCATTACTTTTCTGTAGTGCCCTGGACTTTAATGCAACAGCATAGAACAATATCCCTCCATTAAAGTGGCTTGTATTTCATTCCTTTATTTCATTTCTGGGGAAACTAAATGTTTCCAAAAGCTCCAGTTGCTTTCTGCCAAATGGACACTGTTGTGCTGCTCATCAGAATCCCCTGCAAGCATCACACTGATACCTGGCAAAACAACTATTCAATAGTTTGTAAATGTAAATTGTAGACTTGGAGAGGGAGGAGGGAAGGATATTTATACAAACAAATACCAGGGTTGTGTAGTCTAAATAAAAATGTATAAAGATTTCACAGAAATAGGAAAAAATAAATCCAAACAAATAAAAAAAAGATTATTATAAAAAGGGCTGAGAATTTCAGAACAATGAAACTGAAATATTAAAGCCAAGAAATGGGAAAGTTGCTAGGACAGCTGATAGCAATGAACAGTTCTATATAATACCAGCTTCTTTCTATCAAACAGCTAAACAAATTTAACTGTCAGGTAAAAAGAAAATGTACTGTGCAGAATGGGTGAAGGAGAGCCTTTCAATCATCTTGGCAGACTACACGAGGACTGCTTCTGGCAAAAAGCATTATCTACCTTACCTGCTTTCCTATAACCTGCCAAGCCATTGCAAGAACAATGAGAAATGCTACAGTAGAGGTGGTACAAATAGAAATTACACATACCTGGTAATTGTAGTTCCTGGAGGGTCCAGTTTAGTCCTCCACATTCGGGTAGTGCACCTCCTCTGCAGCCTGGAGACTGGACCAATCACAAACTTTCTGTATAATGTATGCAGCCGTAGCTCCCAGAAGCCCCCAGTGAACTAGTAACAAAGCAGACTTAAAGAAGCAACACATGAGATTGTTATAAATACAAATTCAGAACAAAATGTAAAAACGATGCCCTTTATAACAGTGTGGGCCCCCTCCCCAAACGAGGAAGCCAGAACGCTGCACAGCGCCGCTACCGACGCACCGCCAGAGAAAAAGAGCCAGAAAAAAGACCCAAAGCTCTAGACGAGAGACTGAAGAGTAGACCAAAGAGAAAGAGAAAAGAAAAGAATATGCCGCTCCCAGACCGATTTGTCCGGAACAGCGCGCCGCAGTAGGAAACCTGATACTCGGGAGGGAAGGAGGACTAAACTGGACCCTCCAGGAACTACAATTACCAGGTATGTGTAATTTCTATTTCCTGAGCGGTCCTCCAGTTTAGTCCTCCACATTCGGGATGTAACAGAGCAGTTAACACCGGGCGGGACCTTGCCAACCGGCGCGCAGGACAGCCGAACCAAAACAAGAATCCCGAGCGGCCAACACATCCAAGCGATAGTGCTTACTGAAGGCATGCAACGTTGACCAAGTGGCCGCCTTACAAATCTCTACGGGCGGCATCAGACAATGCTCTGCCCAGGACGTAGCCTGTGCCCTAGTGGAGTGGGCCCGCAGCCCCTCCGGAACGGGATGATGATGCAACAAATACGCGGACGCAATCGCTTCCTTGATCCACCGAGCAATGGAGGCCTTAGCCGCCGCCTCCCCTTTTCGAACACCGCCAAACAGGACGAACAAGCGGTCAGTCTTACGGAACTCTTCAGACACCTTCAAGTAATGCCGAAGCACGCGACGCACATCGAGGCAGTGATGCCCCTCCTCAGCCGGGTTCTCAGCAACGTTAGGCAGAACCGGAAGAAAAACTGCCTGATTTAAATGAAAAGGCGAAACCACTTTGGGCAAAAAGGAAGGAACTGGCCGAAGGACCACACGATCCAGAGTAAAAGACAAAAACGGTTCCCGGCATGAGAGCGCCTGGAGCTCGGAAATGCACCGCGCAGAACAAATAGCTACCAGAAAAACCGTCTTTAGCGTGAGATCTTTAAGCGTCGCTCGACGAAGAGGCTCGAAAGGTTTGCGAGTCAAGGCACGCAGCACGAGATTCAAATCCCACAAAGGAACGGCCACCCTCCGAGAGGGCCGCAAGCGGAAAACTGCCTTGAGAAAACGCTGCACGTCCGGATGGGACCCCAGCGGACGACCCAGCACTTTACACCTCTGTAACAGGAGAGAGCCGCTAGCTGAACCTTCAGAGAACTGGCCGCCAGGCCCTTATCAAAACCATCTTGTAGAAAACTCAAAACCACTGGCACGGATACGGTCGCCGCTCGAACACCTCGCCGTGAACACCAGTCCTCAAAGATTCTCCATACCCGTACGTACGTGAGGGAGGTGGAAGTTTTCCTCGCCCTGAGAAGAGTAGCAACCACCGCAGGGGAATAACCCCTCTTTCTCAACCGAGCCCTTTCAATGGCCATACCGTAAGCGAGAACCGACCCACCTGGGGCATCCGCAGCGGACCCTGAAGAAGCAGGTCTGGAAGGGAGGGCAGAGGCCAAGGATTGCTGTCTTGCAACCGAACCAGATCGGCATACCACGGTCGCCTGGGCCAATCTGGGGCAACCAACAATACCCGTCCCCGGTGACCCTCGATGCGCTGGACGACCCGACCGATGAGCGCCCACGGAGGAAAGACATAAAAAAGCTGCGACTCCGGCCACGGCTGGATGAGAGCGTCGAGTCCCTCGGACATGCGCTCCCTCCTCCTGCTGAAGAAACGTCCCGTTTTTGCTGACTGGAAGGTCGCCATGAGATCCATTACAGGCAGCGCCCACTGGCAAACAATCTGAGCGTACACATGCGGGTTCAATTCCCACTCCCCAGGGTCTACCCGCACTCTGCTGAGAAAGTCCGCCATGACGTTTTCCTTTCCCGCTATATGCGCTGCCGAGATTGCCGGGAGATGGGTCTGTACCCCATTGAACAAGGCTGCCGCCTACGCTTCCAAGGCCACACTGCCGGTGCCCCCCTGCCGATTGATGTAGGCTACCGTCGTCGCATTGTCCGAGAGAACGCGAACCGGCCGCCCTATCACCAACCCCTCGAGAGCTAATAGGGCTAACCGCACCGCCCGCAGCTCGAGACGGTTGATCGACCAAGAAGCTTCCAGGGGAGACCAGGTTCCCTGAGTGAACCGGTTGTCGCAGTGAGCTCCCCAGCCCGCTAGACTGGAATCCGTCGTGAAAGGTACCCAACGGGGCGGTTCCAGGGAAACACCCCTCCGCAGGTTTCTGGAACACATCCACCAACGAAGAGACCGACGAACCGGTCGCGGGCAAGGCAAGCGCATGTTTAACGAGTCGAACTGGTTCAACCAGCGACGTAACAGAGCACTCTGGAGTGGACGCATATGGGACCTCGCCCAAGGCACCACCTCCAGGATCGCCGCCATCGTGCCTAGAAGCCGGAGATACCACCAAGCTGAGGGCGCAGGCATCCCCAAGAACAGACGAATGAGACCCTTCAAGGCCAGAATACGGCGCTCCGGTAAACACACCAGTCCCCTTGCCGTGTCGAATCGAACCCCCAGATATTCGAGGTCTTGAGACGGCACCAGACGGCTCTTCTGATCGTTGACCACCCAGCCGAGGGAACGCAAGAGAAACCACTCGGGCCGTGACGTGCACACTCTCGTTGTTGGACTTTGCTCGAATCAACCAATCGTCGAGATAAGGATGAACGAGAATGCCTTCCTTCCGCAAGGCCGCCGCCACCACTACCATGACTTTCGTGAAGGTCCGAGGCGCCGTGGCTAGACCAAACGACAGAGCCCGAAATTGATAGTGACCCCACGGGAATGCGAAACGGAGGAAATTTTGGTGAGACTCCCGGATGTGAATGTGCAAATACGCCTCCGAGAGGTCGAGAGAAGTGAGAAATTCTCCTTGACGCACCGCCACGATAACCGATTTTAAAGTTTCCATCCGAAAGTGCGGAACAGTGAGGGCCCGGTTTACGCCCTTGAGATCCAGAATTGGGCGAAGAGACCCGTCTTTCTTTGGCACGACAAAATAGATGGAGTAGCGACCGACGCCGCGCTCGGAAGGAGGGACGGGAATCACCGCCCCCAGAGCCAAGAGGCGGTGCAAGGTCAAGTGGATGGCCTGAGTCTTTTGGGCGCCCTTGCTGGGAGACAGGACAAAAGAATCTTGGAGAGGAAAGGCGAACTCCAGGGCATAACCCTTCTCGATAATCTCTAGCACCCACTGATCTGACGTGATTTGGGCCCAAGAAGGAAGAAAATCGCGTAAGCGACCCCCGATGACTATAAGTCCCTCTAGGGCCCGCCTCGCTTCATTGCGGCTTGCGACTAAAGGAGGAAGTTGACGAAGAGGAGGTTCCAGAAAATCCACGACCGGCTCCTCGGAAGCCACGAAAACCCTGGGAACGGGAGCCAAAACGACCACGCTGGGCCCCCCACAGCCGGGAAGAACGAAATCTGCGAAAGTCCCGAAAGGAGCCGCGGGATGGAGGCAAGGTTCGATTTAGCTTAGGCTTATCTTCCGGGAGCCTACCACCTTTAGATTCCCCAAGGTCTTTCATCAATTTATCTAGCGCCTCACCAAACAATAACACAGGTACACTAAAAAATTTTTTTTTTAAACTGCCTCTAATGTTTCGATTGATTTTTACGTTTTTTGGTGCGCTGAATCCAAATCTGGTAACCAATTTGCTCCATCACGTACAGATTTTTTGCTACATTGGGTTAGCAGTTTGAGGTGAACGTTTCAGATTGAGTGCGATCGAGATAAAAGTTTCTTGGATGAATTCTTTATACTAATTGTTTAGTAGTTATTCAAATAAGAATAAAGAAAATTGTAACAAGGCAGCACATAAGAATAGAGTAATGTCAACAAAACACACTGATGGTAGCAAAATTGTCTGCACTTAAAACAGCCACATACATGTGCACAAACATTGAGCATATAAGAGCGAGGTTAGACACAAAGCAAAGCAAAGAAATGTGCAAAAAATGTTGTACAGGTATGTATGTAAGAATAGAAAACGCAAACCGCACCATTGCAATACATGAAGACAAACACCCGATGGTGTGAAAATAAAATTCTAATAAATGAGATCCGACACTGTGGTAATAACTAGCAAATTTTTATTTCAAAGTTTAGTAAAAACACGATATTTGTCAACACAGTTTAGATTTTAAAGTCATTCTTGGGTCAATCAATCTCCTGGTGGGCCCGTTTCTTCTTCCCCCGAATGCTTCTCTTGGTGCGCTGCTTGGCGTATTTTTCATCTGGGGTTTCCCGCAGCAGCAACCAGCAGAAATCAGCCATCATAGTGGTGTTCCATCTTCCTTGGTACCTTCTCTCTGCGTCCTTGATGTCCTGGTGAAACCTTTCACCTTGTTCTTCACTGTACGCCCCCAAGTTTTCGGGAAAGTAGTTCACATGGGAGTGCAAGAAATGGACTTTCAGGCTCATGTTACAGCCTTGTTCTTTGAAGGCATTGAGCATCCTGGCAACAATATCCTTATAGTTCTCATCCCGCCTGTTCCCCAAGAATTTGAGAACATCCTTGAAGGAATCCCAGGCTTCTTTTTCCTTCTCAGACATCGTTTCAGCGAATGCTCCATCTGAAATGAGTTTCCTTATATCAGGGCCAACAAACACTCCTTCCTTTAGCTTTGCTTCAGAAAGTCGGGGGAACTTTGAGCAAAGGTACCGAAAGCACTCACCATCTTTTGGAAGGGACTTGATGAATTGCTTAATGAGACCCAACTTAATGTGGAGAGGTGGTAATAGAATTTTATCACGAGGTACCAAGCTCTCATGAAGAACATTTTTCTCACCGGGTCTCAAATACTCCCGAATTGGCCAGTCTTTTTTCCCCCAGTGTAGGTCGCGGGCCCGGCTATCCCACAAGCAAAGGAAGCAGGGATATTTGGTGAAACCGGATTGCTGCCCTAATAGCATGGATAGAATTTTAAAGTCTACACAAATCATCCACTTATGCTCATCATAACGAATCTTCTGAAGAGTCAGGGCCAAATTCTCGTATTTTTCTTGGAGAATAACAGAGTGAGCAATAGGAACTGAAGCGAATGTGTTGCCATTATGAAGAAGAATACCTTTTATGCTGTCTTTTGACGAATCAATGAACAGCCGCCATTCAGCAGGATCATACTTGAGTTTAAACTTTTCCATCACTCCGTATATATTGTTGCAAAATACCAAATCTTCCTCTTTGCTGAAATACTTCAAAAATTGTGTCTCGCGGTTGCGTTACCAATAAAAAGTTGTTCCTGGTGACAATAGATTTTTCTGTTTAAGCCGAGAACCTAGCAGTTGGGCAGCATCTTTTGGGAGTCCTAAATCCCGGACTAAATCATTCAATTCAGCTTGAGAGAAAAGTTCACGTTTCGGATCTGGTTCAGTTTCAAACTCGGAAGTACTGGACTCATCGGGAAAAGCCATCTGATGAGTCTCATCATGATCAGAACCGTCCACACAAATATGATCCAAAGATTTTGGTGGTTCAGGCACAGGTACTTCGTTGCTATGAGGCATAGGCCTAATTGCTGAGGGAAAGTTGGGGTAACTTATTACGTTCTTATTTTTTAAGTTGTATCCCTTCACAATGCAAGAGCAAAAATAGCAGTCACTGCTGTGGTTCACGCCACATCATAGGTATTCCAAAATGAAATGCTTGTTTTTTACCTTTCATCCATAAGCGTAGATCTTCCTCACATGTCTTGCACACTTTGTGAGGAGCCCACGGTTTGTCTTGATCGCCTAACTTCAAACCGAAATAGGCGAAATATACTTTTTTAATAAATGCAGAAATGTTCCTCTGCCACTTTTTCACGGTATATTCCCCACAAATAAAACAAAAACTGTCCGGAGAGTTGACGCAACCTCTGGCTCTGTGAGCCATCACAAATACACAGCACTGCAAACTACAACTGTAGTGAACCATTTCGGAATAAAGCTGGATTATGACTGAGCAAACAAAAGGTAATAATGAACTTGCAAGAAACTGAAATTTGACAGGAACGTTCATGTCGCAACCACCGTGTTTGAGCGAGCGAACGAGGCGAGGCGAACAGGAAAGAACATGCGCCAGCGCGAGTACTGGATTTAGCCTCCCGCCTCCCAATTGTCCTGTTAATGTATAAAATGAATACAAAACACTCTAAAATATCATGAGGGAGTGTTTCTAGTTAGTTAACCATTACAACCTCTATTTTGGGCCAAGAAAATAAACTGCAGTCGGCTAAAAAGAAATTATGTGAACATTCCTTATATGGGTAAGAAATCTAATTTTGCAAGAAAACGTGACGTGATGGAACATTTTGGCTATTTTTCCTGGATTCAGCACCCCAAAATCTATAGGAATCAGTTGCAAAACTGGAGGCAGTTTTTTGGTAGTGTACCTGTGTAATTTGCCCTTGAAGGGCAACTTACTGAGCCGAGACTTAGACGACCCATCAGCCGCCCAGTTACGCAACCAGATGGAGCGGCGCGCCGACACCAAAGAAGCCATACTATTAGCCAAGGATCTAATTAAATCGTAATGAGCATCCGCCAGGTACGCCGAACCCGATTCCAGCCGGGTCACCTCTAAGAGACCCTGCTCATCCAAACCCGAAACCAAACGCAGGTGCTGAGCCCAACGCAAGCAGGCCCGTGCTACCCAAGCGCCACAAATAGAGGCTTGCAGTGACAAAGCATTGGTGTCAAAAGCCTGCTTCAACAAATTGTCTACTTTATCTTGCGCGTCCTTCAAGGCCGCAGCGCCTTCGACGGGTATGGTGGTCTTCTTAGTCACAGCAGACACCGCCGCATCCACCCGCGGCGATTTGAACAGCTCTTTGTCTTTATCGGCCAAAGGATAGAGGCGGTTCATAGTTCGAATTCCCTTCAAACCTGAATCCGGTTGATCCCATTCAGTTTGAATCATTTGCTCGACCATGCGGTGCACGGGAAACACCACCTGGGACTCCCGCACCGCCTGTATGAGAGGATCCTCCAAGGTGTCTTCCTCCGCTGGAAGCGCAGCCGCTAGATGAAGGGTCTGAAGAGATTCTGTGATTAAGAGTACCAACTCTTCCCTGCGAAACACACGAATAATCCGTGCCTGATCCTCCGGCTCAGGGATCTCCCCGTCTTCTAATTCCTCCGCCTCAACTTCCAGATCAACCTCCGCTTCCAAATCTGTGCAACTCAGAGCGTCCTGCTCAGGGTCCCCGGACCTAAAACGTTTGGAAGGAGGCTGAGAAACGCGCCGAGGCTCCCCCGACGCAACGGAGGGAAGGGGCGCTGGCCAAGTCTCTGGAAGCTGGCCGGAGCGGCTTAAGCGAAAGGCCTGATGCATCAGAAGCACAAAGTCTGGAGAAAAATCTATAGGAGAGTCTATCGCCGCAGCAGCCAAGACACCAGTATGCCCAGCTGCATGGGGCGTAGGACCAGGCGGCCGAGAGCTTGGTGAGAGATCTCCCTCCGCCAGATTTGAAGGCCCTTCCGTTCCAGGAAGCTCCTTCAAGTCCATTTCAGGAACTAAGCTAGGAGAGACCGAGGCACAGCCCCGACAGAGGCCAGACTCCGCCACCGCGGCCCTGCGCGAACCACAGATTACACACTGCGGTTTAGTAGCCATGCCCACTTGCAATCTGTGCCGAGGCAGCCAGCGCACAACCTTATGCCCAAAGGAAACTCTGAAGGAAGGAGGCCTGTGACAGAAGTGACAGCCAAAACGCTTTTTTTTTTTTTGATGAAACAAAACACTGCCTAGGACCCTTAGGGTATCCCGAATAAAATTGCCAGTGCCAGAAGCGGAAAAAATGCAATGGGAAGCCGTGCACTGCTGTTGAAACCGGCGGGAAAAAACCGGCACTGAGAACAAAATGGCCGCCTCCAGAATGCCCCCGCGCTGAAAAAAACGGCGCGAAAATTAAAAACAAAGAAAATTGACTAAAAAAAAAAATAAACGCAGGCAAGAACAGAAGCCCCCAAAAAGAGGCACTCACCCCCGAAGCCAAAAACGTAGGCAGTTAACTCACCGCGGGAAGGAAATCGGGAGCGCGCTGGCAGAACAGAGTGAAGATGAAAGATTGACAGACTTCTGCAAACAGCAGCAGTAAAAGAGCTGTCCGTGAAGGTAGGACTCTTCCCCGTGCAGTCTAGGGGAGAGTGCAAACCAAACTGGCAACCAGAGAACTTCGGCAGGGAAGGCAGGAGCCCAATGCAGCACTGGCTTCCCAAACCGGTAACAGGGCTGGATCAGCTCAGCCTTTTGTTCTTTTTTTTTTTTTACAAAGTTAAATTTAAAGGAACAGCTACTGAAATAAAGAAAAGGAAATAAACCCCCAAATTAAACAGAATCTAGTGTTGCTCCTCCAGTAGTCACTGAGTGTGCCCAGCAGGCACACACGTCCTCAAGCTGCAAGGAGACTGGACACACGGGGGCTTCTGGGAGCTCCGGCTGCATACATTATACAGAAAGTTTGTGATTGGTCCAGTCTCCAGGCTGCAGGAGGAGGTGCACTACCCGAATGTGGAGGACTAAACTGGAGGACCGCTCAGGAACACACATATTGATTTCTCTAAGACAACTATAGATATGGTCTGGAATTTATCTGGTCCCTAGTACAGCTGAATTAAAATTGTGTATTCAAGACAAGACAAAGAAATAAGAGAGACGGTGGCAAACTTTGAAACTCTTTTGGAATGTGATCTACTTTCTCCAGCCATGGATTTCTGGAAAAGGTTGTATAGTTGGAAAGAGTGTCTTTTATTTTTGTTCCATTTGCTTTTGGTTGTTTTGTTTTTTCAGGGGGGGATTTTTTTTTCATTTTCCATTTTAGCATGTGCTATTTAAAATAACTGTGCTTTTTTACAAAAGTGTGGTAAACGTTTATCAGTTTTATATTTAGCTGACACCTTTCCAGTGGTAGTTCAAGGTGTATTACATTCAGGTACAGTAGGTATTTTCCCAGTCCCCAAAGGGCTTACCGTCTAAGGGGCCCCTTTTACTAAATTGTGTTACGCAGTTAAAGCACAATTTGGTGCATGGTAACGTATGCTTGAGCCTGTGGTAACAGTCAACATGGGGGCATGACAGTTACCACAATCTGATTTTCATGCTATTAATCGTGTTAAGGTGCCAAATGGACGAGTTAGGGGTGGAGAGTGGGCATGGTGAGCACAATGCAGTTAGCATGGGAGTAACATATCACAAGCTGCTAATATTCCAGCTAGCATGAGGGCACCTAATGCCACTTCAATAGGTGGAGGTAAGTGCACCTGCAGCAATAGCACACCATGCATTAGGATACTCATTTGCACATTAACTGTTAGGAGCATGCGGGCCACACCTGACAGTTACTGCAGAGCACATTAGGTTTTTGCAACCGACATGCATTTAGGGTGAAAACTAATGTGGTTTAGTAAAAGGGCCCTAAAAATGGATCAAGATTTTGACAGAGTTAAAAGAAGTTAAATATGACTCTTATGAAACTCCCTGAAGCAGAACCTTGAAAATAATTTTGGTCTGAAACTGTGTTGGGGGACTTCATCTTTCTTGGGCAATTGTGTTCTGGTTATAGAAGGTGAAATTAGACTTACCTGCTAATTGTGGTTCCTTAAGGAACTCCAGTCTAGTTCCAGACCTCTGGGTTTAAGCACCTCCTCTCGCAGCTTTGGAGAAGGAGCATGTCACATTCTTCAATGACACCAGTATAAGTAATCCAGGGACCGCCTTCCCGTTCCAGTAACCTATTAACAAAGCAGACTCACCAGAGCAATAAGTAAGCAGAAATATTATCCAAAAGGCTTATAACTAAATAACTTCGTAACTGAACCAACTCTTATTCACCTTTGGTATGTGCCCACTTACCAGACAGTCATAAGCAGGATCCTGTTTAGACCCACGTCGCAAAGACATGAAGTCCCTTCTCCCCATTCAGAGACCGTAGCCAACTACCCCCCCCAGTCGTAACTGAGTAACAACTGATATCGTACTTCAGGTTACCTTCCACCACCTTATAACTGGGAGGGATATGGGACTAGACTGGAGTTCCTTAAGGAACCACAATTAGCAGGTAAGTCTAATTTCACCTTCCTTAGCATCCCTCCAGTCTAGTCCCAGACCTCTGGGGATGTAACAGAGCAGTAAACACTTTAACGGGAGGGACCTGCCAGACCAGCCTGAACTACCGCCGTTCCAAACCTCGTATCCCCCTCAGACTGCACATCAAGCCTGTAATGCCTAACAAAGGACGACAACAACGACCACGTGCCTTTCTATGCGCTGCAGAACTCGACCGATCAGCACCCACGGTGGAAAGACGTATAGGAGCTGATCCTCCGGCCACCTTTGAATCAGGGCATCCAATCCCTCGGACATCCTTTCCCTTCTTCTGCTGTAAAACCTGTCTGTCTTCGCAGACTCAAACGTCACCATGAGGTCCATCACCGGTGGCCCTCAATGACACACCAGTGACTCAAAGACCTCTTGATGCAGAACCCACTCTCCGGGGTCCACCTTGACTCTGCTCAAAAAAATCAGCTGCCACATTACCCACTCCTGCCACATGTGCCGCCGATAACGCCTCCAGGTGTACTTCGGCTCAACTGAGTAGCTCCTCTGCCTCCTCCTCGAGAGCCACGCTGGTTGTGCCCCCTTGCCGATTGATGTATGCCACTGCCGTGGCGTTGTCTGACACTCATATCGCTTTCCCTTGCACCAACTGCTGAAACTCTCTGAGTGCTAGCGTGACCACCCGCAATTCTAACCTGTTGATTGACCATGTCTTCTCCAGATCGCTCCACTGCCCTTGGGCAAAACTGCCTCTCGAAGTGCACCCCCCAGCTGAACAGACTGGCATCCGCTGTCAATGGTTTCCACTCGGGCGCCTCCAATGGCATTCCTCTCTCTAGCTGCCCCGGAGCCAGCCACCACCTCAAGGCTTGCCTTGTGCGCCCCAGACAGACTAGTCGCTGGGACAAGCGATCGGACTGATGCAACCATCTCCTGAGAAGAGCTCTTTGCAAGGGCTGCATGTGTGCTCTCACCCACGGCACCAACTCCAGCGTGGCCGCCATTGTTCCCAACAGCTGCAAATAATGCCACGCCAATGGAGCCCTTTTCTCCAAGAAATCTCTCACCAACTGTCTTAGCCGCAGGGCCCTGGAGCTTGGTAGAAATACCCTGCCTTTTCTTGTATCGAAACGCGCCTCCAAGTACTCTAACTCCTGAGATGACACCAACTTGCTCTTCACCACATTCACCACCCATCCTAGACTCTGCAGAAACTGTATCACCCCGAGGGTCACTCTCTCGCTCTCATCTTTTGACTTTGCTCGAATTAACCAATCATCCAGATAAGGGTGCACCAAGACGCCCTCCTTTTTTAACACCGCCGCCGCCGCCACCACCACCATTACCTTGGTGAAGGCACGCGGCGCCATTGCCAATCCGAACGGTAACGCCTGGAACTGAAAGTGCCCCATGGGGACGGCAAAACGGAGGTACTGTTGATGCTCCAAGCGGATCGGTATATGCAGATATGCTTCTGAGAGATCTAGGGAAGTGAGAAACTCTCCCTGCCGCACCACCACTATGACCGACCTCAGCGTTTCCATGCGAAGGTGCGTGACCCTTAGGCACCTGTTTACACCCTTGAAGTCTAGCATCGGCCTTGAGGACCCCTCCTTTTTTGGCACCACAAAATATATGGAGTATCGACCAAAACCGCACTGGCTCTCTGGGACCGGTACCACCGCCTTGAGAGCTAGCAAGTTTTCCAAAGTCTCCCGAACTGCTCGCCTTGACTTTATCCAGCAAGGAGACAGAACAAACGCTTCATGCACTGATTGTAAAAATTCAAGGGCGTAACCTCTTTGAATCACTTCCAACACCCACTGATCGTGATTTGGACCCAGGCAGGATAAAACTCCTTTAGCCGCCCCCCCCCCCCACGGGCACTACCCTCGCTTGGGCCCTCCTCGCTTCATTGCGATTTCTTGAGGTTTGAGGAAGAGGCGGCGGCTCCAAAACCTCTACTCGCTCCTCTGAACCCTCGAAATACTTGGGATCTGTAAGGGAACCACCCCCTTTGAAACTGACCAAACCGTGCCGGCCGAAACCTACGAAACTCCCTCTGCTGGCTTTTAGAAGGCGTCTGAGGGCCAGCCTGCTTCTGCCTATCCTCCGGCAGCCTTCCACCTTTAGACTCCCTAAGGTCCTTAACCAACTTATCTAAGTCTTCCCCAAAAAGCAGCTTACCTCGAAAAGGGAGCTTAGCAAGCCTCGCCTTAGAAGCCATCTGCTGCCCAGTTACGCAGCCACAGATATCTGCGAGCCGCCACCACCAACGCCATACTCTGACAGCCCGCGAATGAGGTCATACTGCATATCTGCCAGATATGCAGTCCCTGATTCCATTCGGGCTGCCTCCGACGCCTCTGCCTCCTGAGACCCTCTTATCTTCTGGGACCAACGCAGACACGCCCTTGCCACCCATGCTCCACAAATGGATGCATGCATGGAAATCGCATTGATCTCAAAGACTTGCCTCAACAACGTATCTAACCGCCTATCCTGCGCATCCTTCAGGGCAGAACTGCCCTCCACTGGAATCATGGTCTTCTTCGTAACTGCCGACACCGCCGCATCTACCCTAGGAGACTTGAACATCTCCCTATCTGGCTCCTGCAGCGGGTAGAGGCGCAACACCACTCTGGACCCTTTAAGCCCTGCTTCTGGCATGTCAGATTCTTCCTGTATCATTTCCCTAAACACTCTATGGATGGGGAAAGCTCTCTGAGACTTCCGCACCTCCTGCAAGAGAGGGTCCTCCAAAGAGGAATCCGCCGCCTGTTCCGACACTGGCATGTTAAGCTCCTTCAGCATCTCCGAAATCAGCGTGACAATTCCTCCCGCCTGAAGACCCTAATGACCCGCGCCTGGTCTTCCGGCTCCGCTATTTGGCCTTCCTCCAAATCCATATCTATGTCCAAATCATCCAAGACTACGGAAGGGTTGAGCGACCCCCCGGCCTGCTCCAACTTATCTTCCCCTAATCTTGTCCTCTTACAAGGGACGCTCTTGGCTCCCCCTTCTAGGAGATTTCCTGAGTGCTTCCGTCCCCTGTCCTTCTCTGCTGCCTCGACGCCCTGCTTTCCCAGAGCCTGTTGAAGCAGTGCCATAAAGTCCTGGGAGAAAATCTCCGCCAGTCCCCCCTGCAATACAGACTGGGAACCGACCACCTCCGGCGTCTTAAAAGGTCCCGGCGCCGCCTCCAAAAGAAGCCCGGCAGGGGACAAGGGCTCCGGAGAATCCATAGCTTCCTCCCTATTAAGCTGTGCTTCCGCCTCATCTCTCCCTGCCTCTTGGGTACAATCTCTACAGACACCCTCTGCAAAGACGGACACCCTCTTGGCCCCACACATCACGCATTGGGGTCTAGCAGGCATCCTGACACCAGCGCAGCACCAAACTACACAGATAGTGCAACTGCCTGAGGAGAACCAAAACCCCTTTTTTTGTTGTTTTTTTTAAACTAACTGAAGCCCAAAAACACACTCCAGAAACCTGCAGACCCGAAACCTGAAGAAAAAGGAAAACCCCTTCAGTTTCCCACGCGACTCCCACGAGTCCGGGGACTGCTTGCTAGCATCCGCCAGCTCCCTCTCACAGCCGCGCCGTTTGCACACAGGCTGCACGTGTTCTAAAAACCGCTGCCGATTGCCACCGCACTGGGGAAGCCAAGCCCCTTGCAGATCGTTGCCTACTGCCCCGCTCACCTTAAGCGCTGCAGAGAATAGCGCAGATCGCTGCACCGAGCCATCTCCTGTCCGCCCGCATGAAGAACTCTGCGGCGCAGAAAGATGCCTTTCTCACTGCCGCCAGACACGCGGCAACACTCCTCCATGGCTCCTCACCTGCTGCACGGGTTCGGGAGCAGAAGGCCCCAACAATACTCCCGCACGCTTCCCTGATCACCAGGCCTCCAGGGAGGGGGGAGAGAGGGGGGGATCTTTCGTCCTGGACACTTCCAAACAGTACCATCCAGCCGAAGACTGCTGATACCAAACTCCTTTTTTTTTTTTTAAAGGAATATACGCTTCCAATTTAAACTTCTCTCTCTAATTCTACCACCTCCTTAATCATTCCTCCAGTGAGCCCCTGACTTCTAGGCTCACGCCTCCTCCAGCTGCCTTGGAGACTGAGATTACTGGATCGGGAAGGCGGTCCCTGGATTACTTATACTGGTGTCACTGAAGAATGCGACATGCTCAGTCTCCAAAGCTGCGGGAGGAGGTGCTTAAACCCAGAGGTCTGGGACTAGACTGGAGGGACACTAAGGAACACACCTTACCTGTGGAAAGACTATAAAGGGTAAATTAGACTTACCTGCTAATTATGATTCCTTTAGGAACTCCAGTCTAGTCCCAGACCATTGGTTTTAAGCACCTCCTCCTGCAGCTTTGGAGACTGAGCACGTCACAGCTTTCTGTGGCACCAGCATAAACACATTAGGGACCGCCTTCCCTCTTCAGTAACCTATTGACAAAGCAGACTCACCAGAGCAATAAGTAAGAAGAAACTGTTTCAAAAATATCATTTAACTTCAGAACTGTAACAGTAAAGGCAAAAATAGACTGAAAATAACTTTAAGCACCTGGCCGGTGACCATAGCGTTACAGAAAGAAAACCTCCTTGTACTTACGTGAGCAAAGACAAGTTACACCCCACCCTCCCTCCAGAGACCGCAGCCTACCGAGACGCAGTCTAACCGAGCGCTAACCGTTGACCTACTTCAGGCTGCCGTCTGTAACCAGAACTCGGGAGGGATATGGGACTAGACTGGAGTTCCTAAAGGAATCATAATTAGTAGGTAAGTCTAATTTACCCTTCCTTCACGTCCCTCCAGTCTAGTCCCAGATCATTGGGAATGTAACAGAGCAGTACACCAAATTAACGGGAGGGACCTGCTAGACCAGCCTGAAGCACCGCTGACCCAAAGCTCGCATCCCTCTCTGCTTGCACATCAATCCTGTAATGCCTAACAAATGTCAGCGACGACCATGTTGCTACCTTACAAATTTCCACTGCCGGTACCAAACTACACTCTGCCCAGGATGCTGCCTGCACCCTAGTCGAATGAGCCCTCAGACCCTTAGGCGCCGCCTTGCCCTTCAAAATATATGCAGACTCAATAGCCCCCTTAATCCACCTTGCAACCGAGGCTTTAGACGCCACTTCCCCCTGACGAGGACCCCCAAATAAGACAATCTCTCCGACTTCCGTAACGATACTGTCCTCCGCACATAGATTCTTAACGCCCGACTTACGTCCAGCCGATGAAGGCGACTCTTATCCTTATCCCCGCCTCCCCTTTCGAAGACAGGCAGGGATACCACCTGATTAACATGAAACGTGGACACGACCTTAGGCAAGAAGGACGGAACAGTACGCAGAACCACTCGCTTATTATAGAAGGTCAGAAACGGCTCCTTGCACGATAAAGCCTGCAACTCCGAAATCCTTCTTGCCGAGGAAATAGCCACTAAAAACACCACCTTAAGCTTAAGATCCTTCAAAGTAGCCTTAGCCAACGGCTCGAAGGGTGGCCCTACCAACACATCTAGCACTACGTTAAGATCCCAGGTCGGGACTGGGTTCCGGCAAGGATGCAAAAGTGTGGTAGCCCTCAAGAACCTTCGCACATCCGGATGGGACCCCAGCACCCTACCTTGGACCCTACCGCGATAACAGGACAGCGCTGCCAACTGCACATGAAGGGAAGCCGCCGCCAGACCCTTATCGAAGCCATCTTGCAAGAACGCCAGCACTTGCAAAACCGACGCCCGTAACACTACCACCTGTCTCTCCGCGCACCAAGCCTCAAAGATACGCCATACCCGCACATAGGCCATCAAAGTCGACATACGCCTGGACTTCAACAACGTCGACACCAATGCCGTTGAATAACCTTTGGCCATCAACATAGCCCTCTCAAGAGCAGGCCGTAAGCGAGAACTAATCCACTTGAGGCATATGCAAAGGACCCTGCCGCAGCAGGTCGTCCCTGACCGGTAACCTCCGCAGGGGCTCTACTAGAAGGACGCACCAAGTCCGCATACCACGGCCTCCTCGGCCAATCCGGAGCAATCAGGACCACCAGACCTTTGTGCCTTTCGATGCGCTACAACACTTGACCGATTAGCACCCACAGCGGGAACACATACAGGAGCTGTCCCTCCAGCCACCTCTGAATTAGAGCGTCCAGGCCTTCGGACATCCTTTCTCTGCGCCTGCTGTAGAACCTCTCCACCTTCGCAGTCGAACGTCGTCATCAAATCCATCACCGGAGGCCCCCACCGTTGAACGAGCAACTCGAACACTTCCGGATGCAGAATCCACTCTCCCGGATCCACCTTGATCCTGCTCAAAAAAATCGGCTGCCACGTTGTCTACTCCTGCCACATGTGCCGCCGATAAGGCCTCCAGGTGTAACTCCGCCCAACTGAGCAGCTCCTCCGCTTCTTCCTCGAGCGCCACACTGGTGGTGCCCCCTTGACGATTGATATATGCTACAGCTGTGGTGTTGTCGGATAGCACTCGAATTTCCTTTCCTCGTACGAACTGATGCAATTCTCTTAACGCCAATGTGACTGCTCTCAGCTCCAGCCTGTTGATCGACCACTTTCTCTCCAGCTCAGACCACTGACCCTGTGCAAACTGCCCATCATAATGCGCCCCCCCCGGCCGAACAGACTGGTGTCCGTCATCAGCGGCCTCCACTCTGGCGACTCCAACAGCATGCCCTTCTCCAAATGCCCCGGAGCCAACCACCACCGCAAGGCCTGTCTCGCCCAAACCGGGCAGACCAGCCGCTGCGACAGCTGATCCGACTGATGCGACCACCTCCTGAGGAGCGATCTCTGCAACAGCCGCATGTGCGCTCTCGCTCAAGGGACTAACTCCAGCATTGCTGCCATCGTGCCCAAGAGCTGCAAATAATGCCATGCCGACGGGGTGCTTGACTTCAAGAACTCCTTCACTAACTGCCTCAACCACACCGCTCGATCGTGCAGGAGAAGGAAATATCGATACATCGGGAAGATGTATTACAACTATTAGATAAACTGAAGAGTAGCAAATCACCTGGGCCAGATGGTATACATCCAAGGGTGTTGAAAGAACTGAAATATGAGATTGCAGACCTGCTATTAGTAATCTGTGAACTATCATTAAAATCATCTCTAATACCTGAAGATTGGAGGATCGCCAATGTAACACCAATTTTTAAAAAGGGTTCCAGGGGTGATCCAGGAAACTACAGACCGGTGAGCCTCACGTCAGTACTGGGAAAAATGGTAGAAACCATCATAAAGAATAAAATTACTCAGCATGTAGATAGTCATGGCCTAATGGGAGACAGCCAACATGGCTTTAGACAAGGAAGATCTTGTCTTACTAATCTGTAATGTTTTTTTGAAAGTGTGAATAAACAGGTGGACAAAGGTGAGTCGGTTGATATAGTGTATCTGGACTTTCAGAAAGCCTTTGACAAGGTCCCTCATCAGAGACTTTTGGCAAAACTACAGAGTCATGGGATAGGAGGCAGTGTACTACTGTGGATCAAGAACTGGTTAAAAGATAGAAAGCAGAGGGTTGGGCTAAATGGCCAATTTTCCCAATGGAGAAAGGTGAATAGTGGAGTACCCCAGGGATCTGTGCTGGGTCTGCTGCTTTTTGACATATTCATAAATGACATGGAAAGTGGAATAAAGAGTGAGGTTATCAAATTTGCAGATGACACAAAACTATTTAAAGTTGTTAAAACCCAAGAGGATTGTGGAAAATTGCAAGAGGATCTAGATAAATTAGAAGACTGGTCATCAAAATGGCAGATGAAATTTAATGTGGACAAGTGCAAAATTATGCACCTAGGGAAGAACAACCCAAACTATGGTTACACAATGCAAGGTTCCACATTAGGAACCACCACCCAGGAAAAAGATTTAGGCGTCATTGTGGATAACATGTCAAAACCCTCGGGCCAGTGTGCAGCAGCAGCCAAGAGAGCAAATAGAATGCTAGGTATCATAAGGAAAGGAATGGAAAATAAAACAAAAGATATTATAATGCCTCTATATCGTTCCATGGTGAGACCGCACCTTGAATATTGTGTGCAATTCTGGTTGCCGTATCTTAAAAAGGATATAGAGTTATTAGAAAAGGTTCAGAGAAGAGCCACCAAAATGGTAAAGGGGATGGAAGGATACTCCTATGAAGAAAGGCTAAAAAGGTTAGGGCTCTTTAACCTGGAAAATTGACAGCTGAGGGGAGATATGATAGAAGTCTATAAATTAATGAATGGAGTGGAACGGGTAAACGTAGATCGATTGTTTGCGTTATCAGAATATAGAAAGACTAGGGGACATGCAATGAAGCTACAGGGTAAACTATTTAAGACTAATAAAAGAAAATATTTTTTCACTCAACGTGTAATCAAACTCTGGAATTTGTTACTGGAGGATGTAGTAAAGGCTGTTAGTGTAGCTGGGTTTAAAAAAGGTTTGGACAAGTTCCTGGAGGAAAGGTTCATAAACCATTATTAAGAAGGGACCCAGGATATCCATGCTTGACCCAGTACAAGCATTGCGGAACCTGTGTCTTTTGGGGAAACTGCTAGGTACGTATGACCTAGATTGTCCACTGTTGGAAACAGGATACTGGGCTTGATGGACCTTGGTTTGACCCAGTATGGCATATCTTATGTTCTTATGAGAAAGACTCTGTCCCTCTTTGTGTCGAAACTTGCCCCCAAGTACTCCAACTCCTGAGAAGGCTCCAGCTTGCTCTTTGCCATATTCACTACCCATCCTAGGCTCTGTAGAAACTGGACTACCCGACGGGTCGCTCACACTCCTTCCTCCTTTGACTTTGCCCGAATCAGCCAGTCGTCCAAATACGGATGCACCAAGATGCCTTCTTTTCGTAATGCCGCTGCTACCACCACCATTACCTTGGTAAAGGTGCGCGGCGTCATTGCCAAGCCGAAGGGCAACGCCTGAAACTGAAAATGCCCCATGGGAACGGCAAACCAGAGATACCGTTGGTGTTCTGCACAGATCGGTATGTGTAGATACGCCTCCGAGAGATCTAGCGACGTGAGAAACTCTCCATGCCTTACCGCTACAATGACCGACCTCAGCGTCTCCATGCGAAAATGTGACTCTCAGGCACCTGTTGACCCCCTTGAGATCCAGGTTGGGCCTTAAGGCCCCTTCCTTTTTTGGCACTACGAAATATATGGAGTATCGACCAGAACCGCATTGGCTCCCTGGTACCGGTACCACCGCCCTGAGGGCCAACAAGTTTTCTACCATCTCTTGCATTGCCCTGAGTCTTGCACTCGTCTGACATGGAGAAAGAACAAAGGATTCTTGTACTGGCCGAAGAAACTCCAGAGCATCTCCCTTCTGAATGACCTCCAACACCCACTGATCTGACGTGATTTGGTCCCAGGCAGGGTAAAAGTCCCGCAGCCGCCCTCCTACGGGCACTACCCCCGCCTGAGCCCCCCCTCGCATCATTAAATTTTCTTGAGATTTGAGGAAGGGGAGGCTCCAAAACCTCTGCCTGCTCCCCGGAAACCTCAAAACCCCTGCGAACGATACTGGAAGTGGCCTCTCTGAAACTGCCCAAACCTTGCCAGCTGAAACCTACGAAACTCCCTCTGCTGGCTTCTCGAAGGGCCCTGAGGACGAACCTGCTTCTGCTTATCCTCAGGTAAACGACCCCCCTTAGACTCACCAAGATCCTTAACTAACTTATCCAAGTCCTCGCCAAATAGGAGCTTACCTCGAAAGGGCAGCTTAGCCAACCTTGCTTTAGACGCTCCATCTGCAGCCCAGTTACGGAGCCACAGATACCTACGCACCGCCACAACCGACGCCATACTTTTTGACAGCCCGCGAGAATCAGGTCATACTGTATATCGGCCAAATAAGCCGCCCCCGACTCTAAGCGGGCTGCCTCCTCATCCGTGCCTGCTTCGGAGGTCCCCCTCAACTTTTGGGAACACCGCAGGCAAGCGCTTCCCACCCATGCCCCACAAATAGAGGCATGCATGGAAAGAGCACTGACCTCAAAGACCTGCTTCAATAACGTATCTAAACGCCTGTCCTGAGAATCCTTCAGGGCCGAACTGCCTTCCACCGGAATTGTAGTCTTCTTTGTGACTGCTGAGACCGCCGCGTCCACCATAGGGGATTTGAAGAGGTCTTTATCTACTTCCTGTAGCGGGTAGAGCCGTGACATCACTCTGGCCCCTTTAACCCCGCTTCCGGCGTGTCCCATTCCTCTTGAATCATCCCCTTAAAAACCCTATCGATCGGGAAGGCCCTCTGGGACTTCCGCACCGCCTGTAACAGTGGGTCCTCCAACGACGCATCCGCTGCTTGCTCCGCTACCGGCATGTTGAGCGCCTTCAGCGTTTCCGAAATTAACACCGGCAACTCCTCCCGCCGAAAGACTCGCACAACCCGAGCCTGATCCTCGGTCTCTACTATTTCGCCTTCCTCCAGATCCAAATCCATATCCGAGTCTTCCAAATTCTCTGACAGGCCTTCTGAGCCCTCTGCCGGCTCTGCCTTGTCCGCCAATCTCGCCTTCTTTCACGGGACGATATCCGCTCCCCCCTCCAAGAGGCTCTCCGTACGCTTACGCTCCCGGTCCTCATCCACTCCCCCCCAGGCTGCTTACCCAGAGCTTGGTGGAGGAGGGCAATGAAATCCTGTGAAAAAATAGCCGCCAGCCCCCCCCGGCATCCCCGGCTGCGAACTGGCTGGCTCCGCCGACCTCGAAGGCCCCGTCGTAGGCTCCAGGACTAGCCCGACAGGAGAAGGCGGCTTTGGAGACTCCAAAACTTACCCCTTGGAAAGCTGCGCCTCCACCTCCCCCCCGTCACCGATTCCTGAGTACATGCTCGGCAAGACCGAACTCCTCCTGGCCCCACACATCATGCACTGAGGCTTGGCAGGCATACTTAGGCACCGCCGAACTTCAGCCAAAATAAAATCTCCTTTGCTTTAAATTTAAATCAAACCCCGACTGTTTGATCTTCTATATTTTAATTTTTTTTTTTGTAAAACTGACTAACTACTAGAAACAAGACGCCAACTACCCAACAGGGGCCTGCAGAGATTCCCGTGCGATTTGCACGTGCCGTGGGCCTGCGCGCCTGTAAATAAAGGCCTTCTCCCACAGCCGCGATCTGGTCCGCGACTGCACGCAGCCTGAAGAAAAACTACTGCTGACTGCTCAGAAAGGCGCGCTCTCTCCGGTCCCTGCTCAGTGCGCCCTGCCCGGCTCACCTCCAAAGCGGACGGATCCAGACCGGACCTTTCCTGCGGCCTGCGCGCCACGGCCGGCACAAGAGAGTGCCGCGTCCACTGGATCCCTGACACCGAAGATCAGCCTACCTCGTGCGTGTCCTCCTCCATGGCTCCTCACCCGGTCTACAGGTTCGGGAGCCGGAGGCCCCAGCAAGCACTCCGGCACGCTTCCCGGCGACTGCAACGCCCGGGAGGGGGGAGATGTGTCTGTTGCTCCGACAAGGATTCCTCTGAGCGCCGGGCCAGCTAGCCGCACTTAAAGGCACAGCCCCTTGCTAAAGGCCATAATGCTGTAAGTAAGTTTTAGCTCCCTTTTTTTTTTTTTTGCTAACTACCAACTACCTTCCCTAGATCCCTCTCTCCCTTCTAACTATCGCCCTGTTTCTAATCTTCCTTTCTCATCTAAACTTCTGGAAAAATTTATCTTCGCTCAACTCTCTCATCACCTTGATTCTACTAATTTTCTTCACCCCCGTCAATCTGGGTTCCGCCCCGGGCATAGTGTTGATACTGTTCTTCTAGCTTTCACTAATGTACTGCATGCAGCTCACGATCGCGGTGATATCTCGGTGGCGGTTGCTTTAGACCTCTCTGCGGCTTTTGACTTGGTAGATCACTCTCTTCTTCTTCACCGTCTTCGGGAAGCTGGTCTCTGCAGTACGGTTCACCACTGGTTCCACTCTTTTCTTTCTTCCTGTTCTTGTGCAGTTCTCTCTTCTTCACCTACTCTCCCTTCCTCGGACTCACAGCACCTTCCCTGTGGCGTTCCTCAGGGTTCTGTCCTTGCTCCTCTCCTTTTCAACCTTTTCTTGACCCCCCTTGCTGTTCTTATACAGCAGTCAGGTATTTTGGCTTTCTTCTATGCTGACGATATTCTTTTACTTCACCACATATCTCCCTCCTCTCCCGATCTTTCTCCTCTTAACTCCTGTCTCACATCTGTCGCCAACTGGCTCACATCTAATTGTCTTCATTTGAATCTTACTAAAACTCTTGCTATATGGTTCACCCACGGTGGCCCTTCCCCCTCATTAGCCCCTTCTTTCTCTGATTCTCCGGTCCCACTAGTTTCCACTTTTCGATATTTGGGTGTTCACTTTGACTCGGACCTTTCCTTCTGTACACATATTTCCCATATCACTAAAACCTCATTCTTTCTTCTTCGACAAATTCGCTCGGTTCACCCTTTCCTCTCTCCCTCAGCCCTGACCACATTGGTCTTATCTCTTGTGATGTCTCGCGTTGACTTTTCCAATTCCCTGTTCCTTGGTCTTCCCCAATATCAGGTATCCCGGCTTCAACGTATACAGAACACTGCTGCACGTCGTGTCACCCACTCTTCTCTTCGTGATCATGTCACTCCTTTACTTCTCCATCTTCACTGGTTGCCTGTTCCTTTCCGTTTCCAATTTAAGTTATTAATCTTACTACACAAAGTTTTCCACACTAGTACCCCTCCTTACTTGGCTAATCTTTTATCTTTTCACTCTCCTAGGTACACTCCCCGCTCTTTTCATCTTAATCGCCTTGCCCTCCCTTCCCCAGCTCGTGCCCGCTTACAGCTCACTCGTCTCTCAGCCTTCTACTTCGCTGGTCCTGCTCTTTGGAACTCTCTCCCTTCCTCTCTTCGCCTGGAATCACAATATGCCACTTTTAAACACAACCTCAAGACTCACCTATTTTCCCTTGCATTCAACATCCCCTCTCCTTTTGTATGAATTCACCCTTTCCTTGTATAGTAAGTTTGCCTCTTGTGTCCTGTCTTGTCTCTGTTCTCTTCGTTCTTTCTTTCCTGTTTTATAAATTTGTACATTTCTTTTCTCCTTCCCGGCTTCGGCCAAATTTTATGTATTTTATTATTGTACACCGCCTTGATTATTATAGAAAGGCATTTTTTATCAAATGAATAAACCATAAACCATACTTAATCATTGCTCCAGTGAGCCCAACCTGGCTCACACCTCCTCCAGCTGCAATGGAGACAGACTACTGAAGAGGGAAGGCGGTCCCTGGTGTATTTATGCTGGTGCCACAGAAAGCTGTGACGTGCTCAGTCTCCAAAGCTGCGGGAGGAGGTGCTTAAACCCAATGGTCTGGGACTAGACTGGAGGGACGTGAAGGAATATTTGTTAAGCACTTTTAAAAAATTGGAGTAAAATAGGCTTATGTGTAGAAATGCTGCAATTAGTATATCGTTTGCTATGAACAGGGCCTGACAAAAATGTAAAAACTGAAAACAAGAGAATATTCGGGTCTATAACCACGGTGAAAGGGTTACATAATAGGGTTTTTTTTTAGCTATTTTATGGGTTAAGTTTCCTACATCATCTTCAGTACAGACTGAAGCAAAGATTTCATTCAATCTCTCTGCTATGGCTTTTTCCTCTCTTACTACCCATTTTACCCCTCTATCATCTAATAATGTTCCAATTGACTTTCTCACAGGTGTTTTGCTACAAATATATTTGAAAAAGTTACTACGCGCTTTTGCTTCCATGGCTAGCTTCTTTTCAAACTCTCTTTGCTTGCCTTATCAATGCCTTGCATTTAACGTACCAGTACTTACTGCGGTTTCCTGTTTTCGTCATTTGTCTCTTACATTTTCTGAAAGATTCTCTTAGCTATAACAGTTTCTCTGATCTCACTTTTAAGCCATGCTGGCTGTCGTTTGGCCTTCCTTCCACCTTTCTTAAAGCATGGAATACATCTGATCTTGGCTTCTAAAAAGTTTTTTTTAAACAATGCCCAGGCCTGGTGTAAACTGTTAAGAAAAAACTAAAAAGCAACTAAGAAAGATAACTATTTTCCTCATTTTATCATAGTCCCCTTTTTGAAAGTTAAATTCTGGTGTAGTGAATTTCCTTGCTATCCTCCCTCCACTTATTAAATCAAATGTGATGTTAGGATCGCTTTTCCCAAGTGGCCTCAAAACCATTAACTCTTACACTAGACCCTGCTTTTCACAAAGGACCAAGTCTAAAATAGCTTTCCCTTGTGTCTGTTCCTGAACCAGCTGCTCCATGAAGCAGTCATTTACTTCATCTAGAAACTATCTCCCTAGCATGTCCTGATGTGATATTGACCCAATCAATATAGGGGTAACTGAAATCTCCCATTATTACTGTGTTGTAAACTCTGCCAGCTTCCCTAATTTCTGTTAGCATTTCATCATCTGTCTGTTCATTCTAGCCAAGAGGATGGTAGTACACCCCCACTACCATTCCCCGTCCATTTTTACAAGGAATTTCTAGCCATAGAGCTTCTACAGTGTATTTTATTTCCTGAAAAACCTTTATCCTGTTTGACCCAATGCCTTCTTTAACATATAGAACCACCCCTCCACCTATGTGATCTACCGTATCATTGCGATATAGTTTGTAACCTGGTATCGGTGTCCCATTGGTTTATCCTCCTTCCACCAGGTCTCTGAGATGCCAATTATATCTAACATTTCATTCAGTGCTATATATTCTAACTCTCCCATCTTATTTTTTAGACTTCTAGAATTTGCATGCAAGCATTTTGTTTTGTTTATTGCTCATATTAACAGTTTGGCTATTGGATGACAGGGTAATTTGGAATCACTCAACTGTCTTTTTATTTAAAGGAATGTTGGTTACTTTCACCTTTATTGGAATCTACTGGGGTTCCCTAACTTCCCCATTTTGCTACGGTAGTATCCTTCAAAGAAGCATCATTTTGAACCATGGGCGACTGTCTGCTTTCCCCCATAAAGCTGACAGTAGTAGTAGCTCCCACTTGCCGGGATCCACAGTGTTCCAGCTCAAGAAGTTGACCTGCAGGTTTGTCTATGCCCACTATGTGACTTGCTAACGGAAACACCAGATAAGCCTCCACCCATCGACAGAGCCCTGCCACCTCTTTAGCCATCGCAGCGCTGTGAGTGCTGCTTTGCTTGCTGGTATAAACCACTGTCATGATGTTGTCTGAAAACACTCTTACCACTTTGTCCTCCAGGAGGGAACAAAAACTCTCCAGGAAAATCACCCTGGTCTCGTCCCAAGGGGGCCAACACCCTGAATTGACTCCGACAATGCACCCCCCTTAGCCCAGGAGACTGGTATCCACAGTGATCACCCCCCAATCTGGCACTTCCAGGGACATCCTGTCCATCAGAGGATGAGTTTATAGCCAGAAGGTTAATTCCTCCATGTTCTTTGAGGGAGAAGTAGACATTATTTGAACAACTGACAACAGAAGACTAGTGAGTCAAGAAGTGTCCTCGCAAGGGGCACATGTGTACCTTGGCCCAAGGTACAAATTCCAGGGTCAATGCCACTGACCCCAGTAGCTCTCAGAGAAAAAACCCGAGTTGCAGCTGCAGCTTGTCCAACCTTTCCAGGGTGAGACACCCTGCCCAAGTGAGCACTGAAGTAGGCACCCAGATACTCAATGTCCTGGGAAGGGACTAGGCTGCTCTTGGGGTAGATCATCCTTCCTGGCTTCTTCAACCAATGGATCATCTGGGTAGCGTCTGCCCTAGACTTCTCCATGGAATCAGACTGAATTAGCTAGTCATCTAGGTAAGGATGGAAAAGTCCTCCCTGTAAGAAAGAAGCATCACCAATGGATCTTCCCTCCATCAGCGGAGTGTCCCTTCTCACCCATTATAGAAAGAGTCCTCTCCTCTTCTCCCTAGCCTCCCCCCAAAGGGCAAAGGGCTGAGCTCTCAGAGGAATGGGCAGATGAAAGTTAAGAGTGGGGGTGCTTAAACCCTTACAGTAGGAGGGGTAGACGCCAGTATGGGAGGTCAGGGCCTCTGACCCCCATGAGGAGGGACACTTTGCAGCTACCAAAGACTGAAAACAGCCCATGAGCTGTTTCAGGAGCTGCTGCTCAATCCTGAGAACAGGCCCTGAGGCCCCAGAGGACCCTCAGGGGCCTTCCAGCTTCAGCCTGCAGCTACTGCACCAATGCTTCCCTTCAGCTGGGACAATGTGGTCATTTCAGATGGCTACCATTCCCTCTAGCGGGAAAATCATGGGATACACAATAAAGGCAGCAAAATAGGCAATGGGCCCCAGACCCCTGTGGGGAGTCCTGACATTGTGACTCCCATAGAGTGAGCTCCACAGCTGGCACCTTTTGTCCCCAATGCAATGAAGTCGTCTCAGGGCACATTTTTTGACAAACACACCTCCATGCACCTGGCATCGTAGCAGATCTCAAATGGGGTCAAAAGAAAAAAAAAGCAGAAAAGAAGACCATGGTGGAATCCCCAGTTGGTAAGGGAATCACTACACCTGTGAGGCTGGCCAAAGAAACCTGAGGAGGGCCTTTCCAGCTGCCCTTACAGGTCTGAGAAGGCCCAGCTGCCTGAAAGGAGTTGTTTCTTTTTAGACTGTTTTCTTCAAGCAACAAAAACAGGGTTGAATAAAGAACAGAACAAAAACAAAAAATAAGCAGAACATGCAAAAACAGAACAGTGAGAGAGAAGCTGGCCCTGACTTAACTCCTCTCTCAGGGAGTTCCATGGGGTCCACCTGTCCGCTTTCTGGCCCACCAGTGCTGGGACAAGTGCAATACAACACTGGACCCAAGGTAACTGTTGGCCCAAGGAAGCAATTGGCGTACTCAATCTCCAAGTAAACATTAAGCCATGGTCTCAAACACACAGGCCACAAGACCATGATCTGGGCCAGGGGAAACAGGCTTATCTACACTGCTGCACCAGTCCACACACCTTACCACTTGCTGGAAGTAAACAATACTGGCTTCTCGAAGTCCTGCACCAGGATATATGCAAGCAGTGACATCACTGAAAGTTGTCCTGGTCTGCCTCCACTACTGGTCGGGAAGCATAACCCACACATCTGGACCGGTCTAGCAGGATGAGAAGGAAAGGACAGTTGTACACAAAAGCAGCTTATTCTGGAGATGGTCTGACATACTAACATGTGAAAAATTTCTCTGGAGTTATTCAGTTCCAGAATCTAGTTCTTTGTACCTTAAGAGCTGTATATTAAATGAAAATCTGAAGATTGCTAACGTAGTTTGACAAGGAAGCAATGCCTCCTGTATTTGGCTGGTCTAGAACACCTCTCAGACTAAACTAATGGGGTCTACAAGACAAAGGCAAGTCTGGTTCACAAGTTTCAGAATCTGTTAGACAATAGATACCTTTTTAAATCAACATTCTTTAATAGCAAAAACCGTGTCACTTGACCATGTGAGAAATACAACTCAAGGATATGAAAACTAAAAATACTTTTATCACACACTGAATACTACTCCTTTTTATGCCATCTATATTTAATTCTTTGCCTCCTTTACTACTATTGTAACGTGAACACAGAAATGCATACTGAGAAGTTTTATCTAATTAAACAGAGTATTTACAGATCAAAAACACTGGTTAACATTGAAATCGTTACTGACTTTAAAAGGCCCTATTGTAGTATCTTGGTGAGCTGAATACGAATATAACATTTAAAAAATTTATTGGCTCTCGTTTTAAGATATTGCATGTAGTTCATTTTTGACATTTCACCATGTAAATTTATCCAGTAGGACATCAACAACATCCCAAATAAGCCTTGAATGATATAATATTGCATCACATTGCATAACACCAGCATGCACACATCATCCAGAGTTGATTGCATCATTTTCTGATGCAATGCAATACTACTGCCAGACGGCTGCTGCAGCCATCTGACATCAGCAGTGTACTATACGCAGTCGGAAAGGAAAGTAATCTGGTATTCTGTTCTGATATTGAAAGCCTCATGAATGCCTTAAAATCACTCGACCCAAAAAAGACAGAAGACTATTTATAGACTCTTCGAAACCGAGTCTGAAGGCTGTGCTTTTGAAAAATGGAAACCGTCTTCCATCTATTCCAGTAGCGCATGCCGTCCACATGAAAGAGACATATGATAACTTAAAACATCTACTGACTTCCATTAACTATAACAAGTACAGCTGGCACCTCTGTGGTGACTTGAAGATAGTTGCCCTTTTAATGGGACTGCAGCAGGGATATATAAAATAGATGTGTTTCTTATGTGAGTGGGATACCGAGCAAGGGATTGGCACTACTTGCGGAAGGAATGGAATCGCAGACAAAATGTAACAGTTGGAGAGAAGAATATCCAGCACCCAGCTCTGGTTGAGGCTCACAAAATCCTGCTACCACCCCTTCACATCAAACTATCTGATGAAAAACTTCGTGAAAGCCATGGACTGCACTTCGCCAGCTTTCTGATACCTGCGTGAAAAATTCCCTCGACTCAGCAAAGCAAAAATTAAAGAGGGAGTTTTTGTTGGTCCTCAGATTCGAGAGCTCTTCAAAGACGACCGGTTCTACAACTTGCTGCAGGGTGATGCGAAACAAGCATTTAATGCTTTTCGCCTAGCGTCAACAAACTTTCTAGGGAATGTTAGGGCAGAAAACTACAAGGAACTAGTAGAAGACAGGCTGATGCAGTATCAGAAACTTGGCTGCAATCTGTCTCTAAAGATCCATTTCCTTGATTCCCATCTCAATTTCTTTCCTGACAACTGTGGTATGGTTAGTGATGAACAAGGCGAACGTTTTCACCAGGATATCGCAACGATGGAGCAAAGATACCAGGGAAAATGGTCCACTACAATGCTGGTTGACTACTGCTGGACACTCCCCAGAGAAGCTCCCGAACAACTGTACAAGAGACAGGCGAAAAAATCTAAGTCGTCGTCTATGACTTGGTTTTTGACAGGTATTAACCGAAGGCCTATTATATTTACTATTGACATGCATTTTGTGATGTAAACATTAATTCTTGTAGATTACAAAAAAACTAGAGCCAACTTTGCAATTTCACTGTCATATTTGTGTTCAGCATATAAAAATTGATAAGAAATGAATATTTTTATTTCAGTAATATGACTTTTGTAAAAATTTGTTGACCAGTGAAATTAGTGCACACAGCAATAAGGTGGGGCACAATGTTCTTGGTGAATATATCTTCAACAATGTGAAAACACTGAAAGAATCAAATCTTTATCAAATATTCTTGGGAACTTATCCAGTATGTATAATGAAGCAACCTTCATCCCTTGGAAAGTTGATACATGTTCAGCGGTCAACATTAAAAACCACTGAAGGGGCACAGTACTGTTGGCACAAAATCTTGTAGTAACAATTTCTGGCTTTGGAAGAAGTTGAGCCTTTGGGTTAATACAGATAAAATATACAACTCCAAGCAGCGCTGAAAAGTCTGACTGCATGCTGCAAATGTCTTTAAAAACAGTTTAACTCTAAGGAAGCATATGTACAATGGCATTCAAGTGTTCAAGATCTTCATATCTTCACTCTCCGAGGGAACAAGGAGGCACTGCTGAGGTTCCAAAATCTCTTGATCTGCTGCTACTGGGTTACTGTTATTTAATACTGAAGTTTCACAATCTTCTTGTCTTCTGTCACACACAACACAACCCTGTAGAAAGGATCACATGTCAAACTTCCAAAGCAATACAGTATAATTTATCTAGTTCTGATTTGGTGTGCTTGGGCATGTACTATTAACAACTTGATGAATCTTCAAATAAACTCCTGGCTACTGATTGCTGAGATGTACCTCATTACATATAAATTTAAGTGTTTTATTTTCCAGTCAGTCAGGTGTTTTCTATGTTTATCTGTGTTTTTGCACCACAGGTACGACACTGCTGGGAACCTTTTCCGGTGGAATCAAACATGCGCGTTTGTGTCACTTAAGTGTCGTTAATGCAAAGAAGACATGAAAACAGAGTGCAGGATACAAGATAAGCCAGGAAAGGGGTGAAAATGTACTTGGGAAAATGGTGTTTTTCCAATTTTCATTGGATAAACACCCTTTTAAATTCTTTGCATCAGGGATTTTTTATTGGTGTTCACTGATTAAAACCTAAAATCGGAAGTCCTACTTATAAATCATACAGACTATAAAAGGATCCTTACTTGGATGTTTATTTCTTGAGGGATGCTGCAGTCCCGAATCCATGGATGCACTTCTGCCAATTCCTCTTTCTGTTCCTCACTAAAGTGGGGTTGCATGTTTTGCATAGAATTCAGCTTCTTCAGATCTTCTTTCAGCAAGATCTCCTTGTCCCTATAAATAAAACAGAACATTTTAAAGCAGCAATACTTTCTCCCAAAATACAGTTTACACATATCCATACCCAGCATTCATAAACTTGCTAAAGAATGCCCAAAGACAATAATGTCTTTTTAAAGTGATCGAAGAGGACTTATTAAAGTGCTTTGCCAATGGTACTTTCTAAAGATGAGTGTTAATGCTGCATAACATACTTCCATTCTACATATTCCAGGAAATATTTGCTTATCTCAATGGCTAAAAATAATTTCACTTGTATATTCAGTTACTGCCGAGCAAAAAATGACAAGTACCTCTAAGTGTGCTTCTGTTAATGACATGAGCAGCGTGCTTCAAGAATAAGTAAAGAGAACAGAACCTAAAGTTCAAGTCATTTTCATTTAGCAGCGAGAGTAGTTTCTCACCTGTAACAGGTGTTCTCCAGGAGCAGCAGGAATCAGTCCTCACATAAGGGTGATGATGGCGCGGACGGAGACCCCATGCGGAGCATTTCCCCAGCTTTCAAAGAAAGCCTTTGGGAATGCAGCGTGCATGCGTGGTCCCCTTCCCGCCCCAGGGTGCCATCTTGCTCAGTCTGATGACATAGCTAAGACAGAAAAAAATAAAGTATATGACTGCAACTCCAGGAGAGGAGGGAGGGTCGTAAGGACCGATTCCTGCTGCTCCTGGAGAACACTTGTTACAGGTGAGTAACTACTCTTTCTCCAGGACCAAGCAGGAAGTCAGTCCTCACATATGGGACTCCCTAGCTCTAGGCTACTGGGAACCCAAAGCAGAAAAAATGGCTTCCTCTCAAAAGCCTCAGCATCCGTGATAAGAATATCCTCTGAGAACGCCCACGTACGGTAGCCCAAAACAAGGGCCGGAGGGTAGGAGTTGCCTAAACCTCAAAGAGATTACGGAGTACTGCCTGTCCAAAAGCAGTGTCCCTCCAGGACTCTCTCTCTCGAGGCAGTAATGGGCTGCAAAAGTCTGGTTTGAAGACCAAGTCGCGGCCCGGCAGATGTCTGCCAATGGAACAGAGCGGAGATGAGCTACTGATGCGGCTTTCGCCCTAACACGGTGGGCCATGACTCGACCTTGCAAGGGGAGGTCGGATGCCTTGTACGCCCAGGCGATACAATCTGCTACCCAAGTGGACAACGTACGCTTGGAGAGAGGTAAAGCGTAGTTACTCACCTGTAACAGGTGATCTCCGGGAACAGCAGGAATTTAATCCTCAAATATGGGTATCGTCAGTACCAACGGAGCCTGCGCGGGAATGCTCCCCAGCATCCAATAGGAACGCTTTTGGGAGCATCCCTCAGCACATGCGCGCTGCCTTCCCGCCTTTCCAACTGTCCCTCTTCAGTTAAGTTTGCAGCTGAGTGAAAGGATAGAGGGAGAGAGGAAACAGACAAAGAGAGAGAGAGACAACTCCTAGGGGAGGTGGGTGGGTTGTGAGGACTAAATTCCTGCTGTTCCCATAGATCACCTGTTACAGGTGAGTAACTACGCTATCTCCAGGAACAAGCAGGAATGTAGTCCTCACATATGGGGACTCCCTAGCTGAAGATGCCAGGGAGCTATCCCCAGGAAGGTGCCACCGTCAAAGGTGAGAATCCTTCCTCCCATGGATCTCTGGCATCCCACCAGGGTTGGTGGGCAGGAGCTGATTTAAGTTTGAAAGAGATTTTGAAGAACAGCTTGGCGAAAGAAGGCATCCCGACGGGAGGCTTTATCTAGGCAGTAGTGGGCTGTGAAGGTGTGTACCGAAGCCCAGGTGGCTGCTCGACAAATGTCATCGATAGAGACAGAGTGGAGATTAGCCATGGAAGCTGCCATGGCTCACACATTGTGAGCTGTGACATGGTCCTGAAGAGGAAGACCCTTGCTCTCATAAGTAAAGGATATGCATTGGGCAATCCGTTTAGATAAAGTTCTTTTGGAGACTGGAAGTCCCAAATGACTAGGGTAAAAAGCTACAAAACGTTGCGAGGACTTTCTATGTTGCTGTGTTCTTTGAATGTAAAAGGCTAAGGCTCTCTTACAATCCAAAGTATGAAGGTTTCTTTCTGCATTAGAGGTGTGAGGTCTCGGAAAAAATGCAGGAAGATAAATTGATTGGTTTAGATGAGAAGGCGAAACCACCTTTGGCATAAAGTGTGGGTTAGTTTGAAGAAAACCTTATGATGAAATCTAGTATAAGGAGGATCAGCCACTAAAGCTTGCAATTCACTAATGCAGTGGGCAGAGGTGATTGCAATTAGGAAAATGACCTTCCAGGTCAAAAACTTAAGGGCTGTAGTGGCTAAAGGTTCAAAAGGCAGCCTCATGAGCTGCCCGAGAACTAGATTTAGATCCCATGCTACCGGTGGTGGTTTGATGGGAGGTTTAGTTAATAAAAGGCCTCTCATAAATCTTGATAGGAGTGGATGAGAGGAAATTGGTTGTCCATTTAGAGGCTTATAAGAAGCTGCAATTGCAGTAAGATGGACTCTTACCGAATTGGTCTTTAAGCCAGAATTCGATAAGTGAAGGAGATACTCTAGTATTGATTCTAAGGGTATGACCAGGGGGTTTAATGCCTTCTTGGAGCACCATATAGTAAAACGTTTCCACTTGAAGGCATAAGATCATCTTGTGGAAAGTTTCCTAGAAGCCTGAAGGATATCTTTTATCTGCTGGGACAGGTTGAAATCCTGGAGGTCTAAGCCTTCAACAACCAGGCCGTAAGGTAGAGGGACTGGGGATTCGGGTGCCATAGCATCCCGTTCTCCTGGGAAAGGAGATCTGGAGCATGCCCTAACTCCAGAGGTAGCGCTTGAGAGAGATGCAGAAGCAGGGAATACCACGTTTGGCGTGGCCATCGTGTTGCTATGAGAATCATGCGACCCCTGTCTCTCTGAAGTTTGAAGAGTGTCTTGGGGATGAGGGGAATGGGTGGGAAGGCATAGAGGAAGTCATGACCCCCAGTGAAGAAGGAAGGCGTCCCTTGCCTGGAAATTTTGAGCTGGAATTCTTGTACAGAACCGGGGAAGTTTGGCATTCAGTGGACTTGCAAATAGGTCTATGTCTGGAGTGCCCCAGAGATGAAATATCTTTGCCACCTGGACTAGGTGGAGTGACCACTCGTGAGGTAGCAGTACTCGACTGAGTTTGTCTGCCCAAAGGTTTTGAATGCCTGGAAGATATACCACTAGAAGGTGAATTTGATGCTCTCTAGCGAGGGCCCATAGTCGTAAAGTTTCGTTGCATAACGACAGAGAGCCTGTCCCGCCCTGCTTGTTCACATAGAACATAGTTACCTGATCGTCCGTCTGGACTAGGACTGTCTTGTAGCTGAGCTGGGCGTGAAGCACTCGAAGAGCTAAATAGATTGCTTTTAACTCCAGGAGGTTTATATGTAAACCAACCTCCTGTGGAGTCCAGGTGCCTTGGGTAGAGAGATGATTCAGGTGTGCTCCCCAACCCACTTATGATGCATCTGTTGTTAGGGTGGCCTGAAAGAGGGGTTGATGGAAAGGAGACCCTACTCTCAGATTTTCTAATGATTGCCACCATTGGAGGGACAAAATTAGTTGTTGAGAGACTGTTATTTTGTCCGACAAATGACCTGTGGCCTGTGTGGAGAGGGTCCACTGAGCTGCTCGCATGTGGAGGCGAGCATATGGAACTACATGAACTGTGGATGCCATGTGTCCCAGTAACTGCATTAGCTCCCGAGCAGTGAGGGAGGATTTGCCTGCTGCTTGGGAAGCTAACTGCATTAAGCGAAGACACCGGGCTTGTGGAAGGAAAGCCCTTGCCTGTCTGGTATCCAGACAGGCTCCTATGAGTTCTAGGCATTGGGAAGGAACTAGTTGAGATTTCGGGAAGTTGATCACCAATCCCAAGTATTGGAGGATTCGTATTGAACGAGACAGTGCAGTGCTGGCCTCTGTCACTGTGGAGGCTCGGATGAGCCAGTCGTCTAAGTAGGGGAAAACAAAGATCCCCAGGGTTCATAGAAATGCAGCTACTACTGCCATGCATTTCGTGAATACCCTTGTTGCTGAAGCCAGACCAAAAGGAAAAACCCTGTACTGGAGATGTCTTCCCCTGAAAAGGAAACGTAAACATTCCCTGTGATCTGGATGGATAAGAATGTGAGTGTATGCATCCTTTAAGTCTAGAGAGCAAAGTCAGTCCTGGCTTTGAAGGTATGGCAGAAGAATTTCCAGAGAAATCATCTTGAATTTTTCTTGAAACAGATATTTGTTCAATTCTCTGAGGTCTAGAATGGGTCTGTGTCCCCCTGTTTTCTTTGGGATAAGAAAATAGGGGGAGTAGAACCCTGCACCCTGTTGAAGAATGGGTACTTCCTCTATTGCCCTTTGGGCAAGAAGTGTGGAGACCTCGTGATCTAGCAGATTGTCTGCAGAGGTTTGTGAATTGAACTGCTTTAGAACTGTAGGAGGGGGTAAGCTGTGAAAATGAAGTTTGTACCCCTCCGCTACAATGGACAAAGTCCAATCTTCTACTGTTATTTGATGCCATCTGTTGACAAAGTGGCATAACCTGCCGGGAATATTGGGGGGTTGAGGACCCTTCAGAGGCAGGAAGGCAAAGCTCTCTAGGAAGGAGTCAAAGCCCTTGAGGGGGCTGAACCTGGAGAGCTGGTTGGGCTCTTAGGCCTTTTGGATTTTGTCCCTTTTGGGCAACCTGAACTGGAGCTCGAGTCTGATGGGTATAGGAAGGATAAAACTTCCTCTTTTTGCTAAAAGAGGGTTTTTTATAAGGCTTCCTTTTGGCTGGAGTGGCTGTAGACTTTGACAATCTATCTAAGGTAGAATTGTCAGCATCTAACTTGTTAGCCTTCTCCTGCCAGTTCTTGCCGAAGAGATTCTCCTCCATGCTAGGAATGTTGCCTAACTTGTTCTGTACCCAAGTCTCCAAGTCTGATGCCTGTAGCCAGGCAATCCGTCGTGCACCAATGGCAATAGCAGAGGTTCTGCTGATGCATTCGAAGCAGTCAAAGGCTGCACGATTAGCAAACTTGGAGACATCCTGAGCATGCTTAACTAGAGCAAGAAAATCTTGTCTCTTGTCATCTGGGAGAAATGGGCTCATAAGTTCCAAGTCTCCTGTAACTTCCTTGAGGAACATTCCCATATATAGAATATATGAAATGATCCTAGCTGAAAGCACGGAAGCTTGAAAAGTTTGGTGCCCAAAAGCATCCAGAGTCCTGCATTCACAACCTGGAGGATTGAATGCATGCCTCTCTGCACTTTTCATCCTACGCATGGCTGACTCCACTACCACTGAATGGTGTGGCAGCTGAGTTTTCTGAAATCCAGGACATGGCGGAACTCGATACATAGTATCAAGTCTCCTAGAGTGAGGAGAAGTAGTCAGAGGTGTCTCCCACATTCTGAGCATCAAGTTATGCAGAATTTCGTGGATAGGCAGAGTGGCTGCCTCCTTAGGAGCTTTAAGATATTGGAGAATTTCCAATTCCTTTGCTCTGGGCTCCTCTTCAGGAGCTACTGTGATTGAAAGACCTTTGGCCATATCACGGATAAAATCCTGAAAAGACATGTCCTCTGGAGGTGACATTCTGCGTTGGGGAGGAGAGGGATCTTCTGGGAGAAACCCTCTAGTACCAGCAGAATTGTCAGAGTCTTCGGAACTGGAGGAATCAAAGTATTCCTGACCCTGATGCTCCTGCAAAGCACGGTCCCGGTATCGATCGAAGTCGGTACCGAGTTGACCCAATACCGATCTGTCGAATCCAGCCAGAGATGGCATGGGAAGAATTCCCACCAGGGCCGGTACTGTTGGTACCGGTATCACCGGTACCGGCATCAGTGTCGATGTCGGTACCGGTGCCCTTGGGACCACTGGTACCGCAGCTGAAAGAAGAGCTGTGATACTGCGTTCAATAGCAAGAAATCTCTGGTCTATCGACACTGCTGATGCCTGGGTGTCGGTACCGGAAATAACGGCCGGAACCCTTGAGCATGGCACAGGTAGATCTTGCGAGGTTGAAGTCTCGAGAACATCCTGAAGCCCCATCGATGCTTTGGAAGCCGAAGCCTCCCACCGGGGCTGTTTTGCCGATGTGGTTCCCTCAAGGGCAATGCCGATGGCCTCTCAATGCTTAGCAGGAGAGCTACCCTTTGAGGACCGGCTTTTGTGTTTAGTTACCTGAGATCCATGGGAGGAAGAAGAGGCCCTTGACGATGTTGATGCAATGGATCTGGCATCTGAAGAAAAGAGGGTACAGAGTTTTGCGGCCCGGTTCTGGTCTTTCTCTCTTAGTCATCCCCATGCAGGAGAGACATTCAGTTGGAGAATGATCAGGTCCTAAACATTTTAGACACCAATCGTGGGTGTCAGTGACGGAAATGGTACCGCCACACTTAGTACATTTTTTTAAAACCACTAGTTGGTTTTTCCATGATTTTGGAGAAATGGGGCTTAATGCCCAAAATGACGCCTAGCACCAAAACAGGAAAGTTTCTAAAAAGAAACAGTGAAAGTTTAGGGTTTTTTTTTTTTTTTCAGGAAAGAAAAGAAAAGAACCGGTGGTACTGCTAGACGTCGTGCGGTAGGTAAACGTGACCACAAAAAAGAATTTTAAAGACGGAATTTTCTGCAGTGACAGGGAATAGGTCCTGTTGGCTCCGTGGAAAACGAAGAACTGAAGAGGGACAGTTGGAAAGGCGGGAAGGCAGCGCGCATGTGCTGAGGGATGCTCCCAAAAGCGTTCCTATTGGACGCTGGGGAGCGTTCCCATGCAGGCTCAGTCGGTACCGACGATACCCATATGTGAGGACTACATTCCTGCTTGTTCCTGGAGATCCCCAGTTTATTAGGGTCAAAGGAGACAAAGAGCTGAGTAGCCCTTCGGTGCCCCCGCGTACGTTCTATGTAGAAGGACAACACCCTCTTACAGTCCAGGGCAATGTTCCCTCTAATTTTCTGTAGGTTGTGTGCGCATAAAATATCAGCTGTGTGCAGCTTTTGAAGGAAGGTTAAATTTTTGTGCGCCACATAACGACACTCGGAGTTATATACTTTAAAATTTGACTACAAGTCAGAATACAGTATGTACACCACATTGATTTTAATCAAATTAAATGAAAATAGATGATTACTAAATGAAGCGGGAAATTTCTAGTAATTACAATCATAACTTTTACATTTTAAGACGTCTGTGTTGTTTTCTATCAGAATCAGAGCCGTAATTTTTGTGCGCTCTGTTGTAAAGTATGTGCGCGTGCACACGCGCACAGCTTAGAGGGAACAGTGGTCTAGGGTATGCAAGACTGTTTCAGCCCGGCTGGTATGCAGCCTGGGAAAAAATGTCGGAAGAACCACCTCCTGGTTGAGGTGGAAGGAGATGACAACTTTTGGAAGGAACTTCGGATGGGTCCGTAGGACCACCCTGTTCCTATAGAACCGTGTGTACGGTCTATCAGAAACCAGAGCTTGTAGTTCACTCACATGTCTAGCCGAAGTAAGAGCTACCAGGAAGAGAGCCTTCCAAGAAAGGTAGCCTAAATGACAAGTAGCCATAGGCTCAAACGGTGGGCAAGTTGTTGCAAGACCACGTTCAAATCCCACTCAGTGGCAGGTGGACGAATTGGAGGCTTGAGCAAAAGCAGGCCTCTGAGGAAGCAGGACACCAAGGGGTGAACCGACAGAGACTGTCCCTCCACTGGTGAGTGGTGTGCTGATAGAGCACTGAGGTGGACCCGAACAGAGTTGGACTTAAGGCCCAGGTCTGACAAGTGAAGTAGGTATTGTACTACTACTGGCACAAGGCAGGAGAAAGGATCTTCATTGTGCTGAGCACACCATAATGAAAACCTAGGCCACTTGAGGGCATAGGACTTTCTGGTGGATTGCCTCCTAGAGGCCAAGACCACTTCCTCAACTTCCCTAGGTAGAAGCAAGGGAGCTAGCACTATCCTTTCAGCAGCCAGGCCATCAGATTGAGGGATCTGAGATTGGGGTGTAGAAGGGAACCATGATCTTGAGACAGGAGATCGGGTTGCAACCCCAGAGGGAATGGAGTTTCCACTGCCAACTGCAGAAAAAATGGAAACCACGGCTGCCTCGGCCATCTGGGGGCTACCAGAATCACCGAGGCCTTGTCCCGTAGAATCTTGAACAGAGTTCGGGCCACCAGGGGCGTGGGAGGAAACGCATACAGGAGGCCCGTACACCAAGAGATCAGAAACGCATCTGCTGCCATTCTCAGGGGATGCGGCTGTCTGGAGCAAAACCTGGGCAGCTGACGGTTCAGTGGACTTGCAAAGGGATCGATGGATGGAAGTCCCCATCGTAGAAAGATCTGCTGGACCACCAGTGGATGCAACTGCCATTCGTGAGGCTGGAGAATCCTGCTTAGTTTGTCTGCCAAGAAGTTCTCCTGACCAGGTAGATACACTGCTTTGAGAAACATGCCTTGCTTGACTGCAAAGAAGCAAAGGGCCTGCGCCTCCTGACATAGGAGTCTGTATCCTGTGCCCCTTTGCTTGTTCACATAGAACATTGCCACCTGATTGTCTGTCTGAATTAAGACAGACTGGTGAGAGAGGGCATGAGAAAAAGTCTGAGCTAAGCGCATTGCTCGCAGCTCCAAAAGATTGATCTGCTGTGTGGCCTCCCGAGGAGACCAGAGGCCTTGAGTGCATGTGCCCTGGCAATGTGCACCCCAGCCCCTTAAGGAAGCATCGGTTGTCAGCAGCCTTGTGTGTGCTGGGGCCTGAAAAGGTACCCCCCTGAGAAGGTTTCGGAGATGTAACCACCACTGCAGGGAGTCCAAAAGTGGTTTGGACACCTTTACTCTGTCTCAGAGGTTGCCTGTGGCCTGCGCCCACTGAGCTCTGAGGCACCACTGAGCAGCCCGCATGTGCAGACAGGCATTCGGAGTCACATGTACCATGGATGCCATGTGGCCCAGGATGCCTGGCGGAAACCTAAGAATTGCTTTGGAACTGGTTGGCCAAGTCCATCAATCTGTGGGACCTGTCCTCGGGCAAGTAAGCTCTTGCCTGCAGAGTGTCTAATCTTGCCCCTATAAACAGTAGGTTCTGTGAGGGGAGCAAAGTGGACTTTGCGTAGTTTATGACAAAGCCCAAATGCTGAAGAAGAGAGACAGTGCGAAGAGTGGCTTGTCTGGCCTCCTGGAGAGACTGGCCCCTGATGAGCCAGTCGTCCAGGTATGGGAAGACAAAAATTCCCTGATTTCTGAGATAGGCCGCCACCACCGCCAGGCATTTGGTGAAAACCCTGGGGGCAGAAGTAAGGCCAAAGGGAAGTACTCTGTACTGGAAATGGTTTCCTCCCACCACAAATCTGAGATATTGTCTGTGGTCTGGATGGATGAGAATGCGAGTATAAGCATCCTTTAGGTCTAAGGAGCATAGCCAATCTCCATGCTGGAGGTAGGGCAGCAGTATCCCAAGGGTAAGCATCTTGAACTTTTCCCTCTCCAGAAACTTGTTTAGATTTCGCAAATCTAGGATAGGCCGGAGGCCTCCTGTTCTTTTTGGTACCAGGAAGTACCTGCAGTAGAAGCCTTGCCCTTTCAGGTGGTGAGGCACCGGTTCCACCGCCTGTTCCTTTAGAAGACTTGCCAACTCCTGGAGGAGGAGGTTTCTGTGCAGAGGGAGTCTTGGAGGCTCCCCTGGAAAGTAGGAGGGGGGTGTCTGGTGGAAGTGGAGCAAATAGCCCTTTTGGACTATACGGAGGACCCAGGTATCCCCTGTGATGGCTGGCCACCTGTAGGCGTACAGGGTCAGCCGACCTCCTGTGCTGAGTGGAGCCAGCTGTGGAGAAGAGGCTATGCTGTGGGAGTCAAAACCCTGCTCCCTGCTGTGCAGGAGCCGGAGCTGGCGGCTTGGGAGTCTCCTGCCTACGGGGCTCATGCCCCTGCCCCTTGGCCTGCTGGCCCTGTTGGGGAGCTGGAGAGGCCTGATATTGAGGGTAGGATTTGTAGGCAGCACCCTTCCTCGGAAAAAAGGGTTTCTTTCCCGAGCCCTTCTTTTTCTGAGAAGGGGCAGAAGTCTTCCTAGACAGCCTTGTCCTGGTGAGTGTCTCAGTCTCGATTTCTGCAGCCTTTTCCGTCATGGGCTGACCGAAAAGGTTTTCACCTCGGCAAGGGACATCGACCAACTTGTCCTGTACCCATGGCTCCAGGTCTGATGACTGTAGCCAGGCCTGAAGGCGTGCACCAATGCCAGCCGCTGCTACCCGGGCCGAAGCCTCGAAGCCATCATAGGCTGCTCGAGAGAAACTTCGAGCACTCTCGAATCCCTGTTGACAAAGCCTTAAACCTCTGCAAAGGTTCCTCGGAGAGGCCAGCTGAGAACCCAGCAATCTCCTTTGCCAGGTTTTGTAGGTGCATGCCCATGTAAAGCTCGTAGGTCTGGACAGGGCAAGATAGCATAGAGTCCTGGAAGCACTTTCTACTGAGGGCATCCAGGTTCTGGGCCTCCCAGCCGGGGGGCACCGAGGAGTGCATCTTCCGACTCTTCAGACGGTGCATGGCCGATTCCACAATCATGGAGTGATGCGGTAGCTGAGCCTTTTGGAACCCAGGGCTCTTACGGACTCGATAAATAGAATCGACCCATTTGCTAAGAACCGGCATCAAGGCCGGTGCCTCCCACATAGGGTAGAGCAGCCATTCCAGCATCGGAGGAACTGGTACAGTAAAGGCTCCTTTCGGAGGAAAATCATACTGGAGGGCATCGTGCTCCTTGGCTCGAGGCTCCTCCTTGGCATCTGCAGGGAAGGCCAAGGCCTTGGCTATGGCCCTCACGGAGTCCGAGAACTGGGTATCCTCTGGGGGGGGGGGGGGAACTGTCTCCGAGGCTCGGACTCCGGTGAGTCCGAAGGGTCGCACCGGGTCCGGAAGGTGTCCAGGGACTCCTCGTTCTCCGTCTCCCACTCAACTCCTCCGAGGAGGAATCAAGCGGTTCCGGCCGTGCGGGCCTTGGTGCCACCCACCCCGCCGATGACCTCGGCCCTGCACAGGAGGTCGAGGGGAACCTTGACCGAGGATTGACTCAAGACTTCATCAACTCGAGGATCGGCTCGGTCTCCGGGGTCGACTTAGACGCACCGGTCAGACCGGCGATCAGCACCCGCTGCTGTTCCATGAAGGCAGCCAAGCTGCTCTCCATGGCCGTCAACCTGAGTCCAAGCTCAGGAGACTCAGCAGCCCCCGACTCGGGCCCTGACTGTGTCGGGCCTGACGTCAGTTCCCCCGGAGGAGAGTCCACGAGGACAACTGCACTTACGTGACTTGGGGACTCCGGCTCCACACGAGGTAGCTTGGAAGGCCTCTCTGACTCTGAGAGCCCGGGGCGGCGGTCAGGGCTATGTTTCCTGGCCCTCAAAGAACCAGGAGCTTCCATCGACGCCACCCTCGCGAGCTTTTTCTTCCTTTGGTGCACCCGGGAGGAAGACTCCCTTTCAGAGGAACCCTGACGGCGCTCGGGGTCAGACTCCTGAGATGTCGAGGCCTCTGACGAAGTCCGGGCCCGGCCGGACGCGGAGTCAGAGAAAATTCTCTCCCGTTGATGCTGACGGCTCCGAAGCGCCTTCGACAACATTTTGCTGCATGGGCCACAGGCCAACGGGTCATGGTCGGGCCCGAGGCAACGGAGGCAGCAGTCATGTGCGTCGGTGAGAGACATAAGTTTCTTGCACCGATCACACTTTTTGAACCCGCTGGCAGCCACCGGGGGAAAAAGGGCCCCTGCAAGGTCAAAAGACTGGGCTGCCAGTGAAAACACATAAAGAGCGTGAACGCTAGTCTCGAAGGACAAAAACCGAAAATCACAACTCCGGACTTGATACCGGTTTACCGAGCCCAGGTGGAAAGGGGAACCGGCATCGAACCAGAGAAGACAATGCGAAAAATCGCAGAAAAGATCAACTTTTTCCGGGTGACATGAACTCACGTCCATCAGGCTCCGCGGAAAAAGAAAGACTGAGGAAGATGGCACCCTTGGGCGGGAAGGGGACCGAGCATGCGCGCTGCATTCCCAAAGGCTTTCTTTGAAAGCTGGGGAAATGTTCCGCACGGGGGCTCCGTCGGCACCGACGTCACCCATATGTGAGGGCCGACTTCCTGCTTGGTCCTGGAAAATAAAAATGTCACTATTTTTAAATTAGATCTTAGACAAAGCTATTGAATCAGAAATAGAAAGAGCCAAAATTTCTTTAAAATATTTAACAAGATTTTAGTTAAGAACAAATGATGTGAGGGAACATTCAAGGACCTCACATGTTTAGATTTAACAAAGTTCTCAAAAGATTCCAATTTTCGGTGAACAATTGAACTGTCCTTAGTTGCCGAGTTGCCTGCAGAGAGGAACACTGAGTCTCAAGCTTAATTGATTAGAAAAACCTTCCAACCTCTCCGACATTTCCCAACTATGCCACAGTCTCTTGAGAGAATTGGCAAAGTTGCAACACAGCGGTTTTAAGAGTCCTCTCAGTCCTGGTCACCGCTCTCCAAACATTGGCCGGAGAGACCCGAGAGTCAGGTACTTCTTTAGCCTCAAATACTGGGGTGGAGGAGGGGGGGGATGACCAAGTCACAGCTTTATAGGGTAAGCCAACAGAATATGGAGAACTCTGTTGAACTGGCAAAACCCTTACATTCATATCAGGTGGAGTGCGGTCTGGAGAACTCAATGAAGCTCACAGTGAGGGTGAAGTTAGATCAGTACCTGATATTAGCATCACCTCTTCCTTAGCCTTAAGGTGTTTATCCAATGGGCCGGACACCATCACATTCCCAGCAAAGATTTTCTTTTCTCTTTTGCCCATGGACAGCAACCAAAACCAGCTAATTAAGCCTCCTCGCTGCTCCTCAGAGGCTCCAAAAGAGGTGTAAACTGCCCCTTGTGGTATGCTCCTTAGGAGCATGCCACGGTTGCCCGCCCAAATAGCCATGCACCAAAACGGCATCATGTTCTTATGGGGGCCTTAGTGACATCAAGGGGTGTCCCCGATAAGCCTGCACCTCTCTGCATCATAGCTGCACAAACCGGCTCTCCCACAGCACCACCTCAGCAGCGCATTCTTATGGAGGCCTCAGTGACGTCAAGGGGTGTCCCTGGCAAACCTGCGTGCCTCCTGCACCTCTCCGTGTCACGACTGCACAATCCGGCTCTCCTACAGCATCACCTTGGCTTGCTGGGAAGGACCAGAGTCCCGAGGACCGGGACCTCGATCGGGGGGGGGGGGGCGGGGGGGCCATGTGTGGAGGCCGATGATGCTGGGAGTCCAGACATTAATGCCTGCTGCAAGGCCAGAATGGAGGAGAGACTGCTCCATGGCTGCCATACGTGCTTCGAAACCCAATGGCTCAGCAGCCTGTGGCGCGGACACCAAGGGCCTTGGGTCTGGCACTGACACTCTGGAGAGTGCATCCTCCAGGACTATGGGTTCCCAAACCCTGGCGCGGACACCGCTGGCTGAGGGCTCCTGTCTCGAGAATTTAGAAGGGCACTGCACCAAGTTGCCAGAGTCCCGCCGTGGGATCTTCCCAGGTTTTGTCGGCAACTCAGGGGTGCTGCACCTTCTTCTTCTTAGGAGGGTATGTTGATCTACCAGAGGAGCCGCCGCCGCCACTGTGGGACTCTGAGGATGTCCAGACCTCCCTCGAGGAACCCTCCTTCAGACTGGGAGAGGGGGATGCTGGAGCGGTATCTGGCTTGGTTAACAGCTTCCCCTGAAACTCCGAACATTTCCTGTTGGTCTTGGGCATCATGGCCTGGCACCGGTCACAGGAGGAGCTGTCATGGTCCGGGCCCAGACAACGGAGGCAGCAATCATGAATATAGTAACCGATATGGTTTGTCCACATCTGTCACACTTTTTAAACCCACCGGGAGTCATGGTAGAGAACACCCAACCGGGATCAAGGACCCGTGGGTGAAAAAAAAGCGCAAATATTGGTCAAGGAGAACCTTGACAAAAAAGGGACTGCACGAGGCCGAGAATAGCACCGGGATGCCTGGCCTGAGGCAGTTCAGGGACCGAAGTCAAGAATTTGAAAGGGAAAGAATCACTTTTTCTGGGAGAGATGAGGACCACGTCCGTTGGACTCTGTGGAAAAAAGGAGACCGAACAAGATGGCACCCTTGGACGGGAAGGGGACCATGCATGTGTGGTAGCATTCCCAAAGGCTTTTTTTGAAAGCTGGGAAAATGCTCCGCGCGGGCTCCGTCAGTACCGACGTTACCCATATGTGAGGACTGACTTCCTGCTTGTTCCTGGAGAATAAGGCCATATATGTTGATGAGTGTTTCAGTTTCAGTCCTCTATCATTTTTGATTTCAGTTAGCTCATAATCTTCTGCAACAGTTAATTTTGCTGACTCACACACACTTAACACAAATGGATCTCTCACTTATTCCAAGGAAGATACATCACGTGATAGGAAATATATGGAATAACACACCTGATCCGAACAGCTAAATGAAGAATGACACTGGTTCCACCCTCCCTCAATGACCCTACTAATACATGACCCTCTCCCAAACTTCCACAGCACACCTGAGGACCCATTCACGGCACACTAATGTGCCGTGGCACAGTGGTTGAAAATCACTGGCATAATTAGACAATTTCTAAGTGGTGCCCATCATGGTTTTGGTCTTAATTTTATTGAGTGGCATTGACTACTTTACATCTAGCATTTTCTTTTCAAATAAATGGCAAAAGTCTGATTTTATGCACAATTTAATGGCCATATCAGAATCACTTCAGTACTCACCTATGCTATAAGACAGGGGTCTCAAACACGCGGCCCGCGGGCCGCATGCGGCCCGCAAGAGAACATTGTGCGGCCTGCGACGGAGGGAAAGAAAAAAGCCTTGCTTCTGCTTCTGCCGTTGCTGCCGTGGCAGCGGCAGAATCGACTGTCAATTTTTTTTTTTTTAAACCTGGCTTCTGCTGCTCAAGCAGCAAAATCAGCTGTGCTGCGGTCCCTTCCTCTCTGCCCGGAGATCCCTCATTGTGCTCCATCAGCGTGTGCTTTTCAAGCCGCGAAGAGAGTATTCCCCTCTCGAGAGGCTTGAAAAGTGAATAGGATTAAGCCGCGCGAGAGGGAAATACTCTCTTCGCGGCTTAAAAAGCACACTGCTGATGAAGCACAATGAGGGATCTCCGGGCAGAGAGGAAGGGGCCGCGGGACAGCTGATTTTCTGCTGCAGCAGCAGAAGCCAGGTGTTTTTTTTATTTACCGGGGGGGGGGGAGGGGGTAGGACTGGAAATGGGCTATTGGCAGGGGGGGGGGGCTGTAGGACTGGAAATGGGCTATTGGCAGGGGGGGTTATGACTGGAAATGGGCTATTGGCAGGGGGGGGGTTATGACTGGAAATGGGCTATTGGCAGGGGGGGGTGTAGGACTGGAAATGGGCTATTGGCAGGGGGTGTGTAGGACTGGAAATGGCTATTGGCAGGGGGGGGTTATGACTGGAAATGGGCTATTGGCAGGGGGGGGTTATGACTGGAAATGGGCTATTGGCGGGGGGGTTATGACTGGTAATGGGCTATGGGGGGTCTAGGACTGGTAATGGGCTGGGGGGGGTTGCTAGGACTGGAAATGGGCTGAGTGGAAGGGGGGCTTGAACTGCAAATGGCTGATGGGGAGGGGGGCTTGGAATGGAAATGGGCTGTGAGGGGAGGGAGCTAGGATTGGAAATGGGCTGATGGGGGGCTAGGATTGGAAATGGGCTGATGGTGAGGCTATGATAGGACTGGAAATGGACTGATGCAGGGACTAGAAGGGAGCGGATGCTGGGTGGGGGTGGAACTAGAAGGGAGCTGATGTTGGGGGAGGATTAGAATGGGATGGAGCTGGGAAAGTGAAATGGAGAGGGGAAAAATATTTTGTCTAGGAGAGAAGACAAATCTACAATTGGCCAGGTATTGGGAGAGTAAGTGGGGATTGAGGATGGAGGGGTAAAATTGGAGTGGATGAAATAGGAATGAGGAAAGATAAAAAGGAGAAAGATTAGTATGTTAAAGCAGATGTAGAGAGAGAATGGAAAAAAAACTAGGAGAGAAGAAAGGGCAAATGGACAGCAGACGATGGAGAGTTAGCAGAAGACATGAAGAAACCAGAAGAAAGTGGCTGGAACAATTGCAACTGAAAAAAATGCACAAAAGGTAGAAAAATCTCTCTTTATTTTGAATTTATTAACTGGAATATGTCAGCTCTGGGAAATGTGCATCATTAATGTTTGCGCTTTGTTTAGTACAAGAGGAAATTAATTTATAGTTTTATTTCTACAGTGTTGTTGTACATTCCAAGTTTGGCTTTTGGGGTTCCCAGTTTAATTATTGTCTTCCTGTTTCTAAATCTTTTAGTCTTTCTTTATCCATACTCATTAAAGAGGCATGTTTACTAAAAGTTAGTGTATGGTAACATTATGCAAATATTTATGCAAATGAGGCCCCGCGTCTTATGCGGCCCCCGGGTTACTTTACAAGTCCTCATTTGGCCCTCAAAGCAATTTGAGTTTGAGACCCCTGCTATAAGAACAGGTGACCTTTTTTGCCTCTCATCCCCTTTCACAATCTTATCTTGACTGTAAATGGTGTGGAGGAATACTTCAAGCAGTAGTTCAACATGGGGAAAACTAAATATGCTTTTGTTGAATTTTCATAAGGCTTTATGTCTCCCCATGCAGTGAGAACTCCCATTTCTCCGTTTTTCACATGGTATACTATGCTGTGCCACCACATCCCCCTCCCTTGATGTTCATCGCTCTTTTTGTCTTGTGTTCATCTTGTCTTGCTCTGTGTTTGATGTTTCTGAAATCTTTTTTTTTTTAAATTGTAAACTGCCTTGAAGCTTCTTGACAAATGAGTGGTAAGCATAGTTATTCACCTGTAACAGGTGTTCTCCAGGGACAGCAGGAATCAGTCCTCACTTATGGGTGACATCGGCACCAACGGAGCCTGCGCGGAGCAATTCCCCAGCTTTCAAAGAAAGCCTTTGGGATTGCTGCCACGCATGCGTGGTCCTCTTCCCGCCCAAAGGTGACATCTTGCTCAGTCAGGTTCCCTAGCTAGAGCCCTACTTAGCAGATGGCAAGGGAAGGACAAAAATAGCAATTCTTCAGGGGAGGTGGGAGGGTAGCAAGGCCCGATTCCTGCTGTCCCTGGAGGCCGTGAGCAGAAGTCGATGCCCGAAGGAGCCAGAGTCATCGTGTACCTGGGGCGAAGCTCTCAGTAGCCGTTGAAGAAGGGTTGGGGGGCAGGAGTTGCTTATACCCCGAATAGATTACGGAGTACAGACTGGCTGAAGGTGCTGTCATGGCAGGACTCCCTCTCCAGTCAGTAGTGGACAGCGAAAGTGTTCGCTGAAGACCAGGTCGCAGCCCGGCAGATGTCTGCTATAGGCACTGAGTGCAGCGAAGCCAACGATGAAGCCTTGGCTCGGATGCCTTGCGCGGTGACCCGCCCATCCAGTGGGATGCCTGCCTTTGCTTGGGTGAAGGCGCTGCAATCTGCCACCCAGACGGAGATGGTGCGCTTGGTGACTGCCTGCCCCAAGCAATTGGGGTCGTAGGTGACAAAGAGCCGGTCGGACTTGCGATGACCCTGGGTATGCTGCAGGTTGAAGGCCAGAGCCCTCTTGCAGTCGAGTGTATGCAACACCGCCAATGTCTGGTCGGCATGCGGTCTCGGGAAGCAGGTCGGCAGGACTATCTCCTTGTTGAGACGAAAGTCCAAGACCACCTTCGGTAGGAAATTGGGATGGGTGCGGAGGTCCACCCTGATCCCATAGAACCTGGTGTATGGAGCCTCAGCCATGAGGGCCTGAAGCTCGCTGACTTGGCGAGCAGAGGTCAAAGCCAGCAGGAAGACCACCTTCCAGGAGAGATGTCAAAGCGAGCACGTCGCCATCTGCTCGAAGGGCACCTTCATGAGCTGCATCAGCACCACTTTGAGGCCCCACTCCTCTGGCAGAGGCCGAATAGGAAGCCTGGAAAGTAACAGACCTCGCATGAAGCGAGAGACCAAGGGCTGCCTCGAGAGGTGTTTTCCCTCGATGGGGAGGTGGTTCGCCGAAATGGCGCTCAGGTGTACCCTGACCGAAATGGATTTCAGCCCTGCCTTCGAGAGGTGGAGGAGGTACAGGAGGATCCACCGGGTAGAGCAGGAGAATGGGTCGATCTGAAGCTCGGAGCACCAGGTCGAGAAACATCGCCACTTAAAGGCATACGCCTGCCTCGTTGAGTACTTCCTCGATGCGAGGAGGATCTCCTAGATGTCCTTTGGGAGACGCAGCGGAGCTAAGGCGACCCATTCAGCCACCAGGCTGCGAGGGAAAGGTTCGGGTGGAGCATCCGACCCTCCTCCTGCGTTAACAGGCCCATGGCACAGCCCAGGGGGACTGGGGGCTTGGATGTAAGCCGGAGCAGAAGTGGGAACCAAGGCTGTCAAGGCCACGCAGGGGCCACGAGGCTCATTGAAGCTCGGTCCCGCTGAACCTTGTGGAGAGTCCTCGCAATGGGAGGGAACATTTAAAGAAGTCCGGAGGTCCAGCTCAAGAGGATCGCATCCAAGGCCATCCTGCTCGGGTGCGCAACCGGGCCACAGAAGCGGAGAAGCTGTGCATTCGCCGGGCTGGCAAACAGGCCCATGGATGGGGTCCCCCAACGATGGAACAAGAGGCTGGCGACCACCAGATCCAAGCGCCACGCGTGTGGGCGGAGGATCCTGCTGAGTTCATCCGCGAGGGCATTCTCCTGGCCTAGGAGGTAGACTGCTCACAGGGTCATCCCCTGGCAAGATGTAAAAGAGCAGAGGACGATCACCTCTCGGCAGAAGATGTGTAACCCTGCTCCCCCCTCCTTGTTGATGTAAAACACGGCTACCCTGTTGTCGATCTGCACGAGCACCGACTTCAACCTCAGGCAGCCCTCGAAGGTTGTCAGGAACCATCGGACTGCCCGGAGCTCGAGCAGGCTGATCCGCTGTTGACTCCTTGGGTGACCACTGTCCCTGGGTGCACAATGAGACGCAGTGGGCTACCCACTCCATCAGGGAAAGAGTAGTTACTCACCTGTAACAGGTGTTCTCCAGGAGCAGCAGGAATCAGTCCTCACATATGGGTGACGTCGGTGCCGACGGAGCCCCCGTGCGGAGCATTTTCCCCAGCTTTCAAAGAAAGCCTTTGGGAATTGCAGCGCGCATGCGCGGTCCCCTTCCCGCCCAAGGGTGCCATCTTGCTCAGTCTGATGACATAGCTAAAAGACAGCAAAATAGCAAAAATAAATCATATGACTGCAACTCCAAGGGGAGAAGGGAGGGTTGTGAGGACTGATTCCTGATGCTCCTGGAGAACACCTGTTACAGGTAACTACTCTTTCTCCAGGACCAAGCAGGAAGTCAGTCCTCACATATGGGACTCCCCAGCTTAAGGCTACCGGAGACCTCAAGCAGAAAAAATGAGCTCCCTCAAGCTCGTCAGTACGTAAGGAAGGAATCTTCTCTGAGAACGCCCCCGACCGGTAGCCCAACACCAGGGCCGGAGGGTAGGAGTTGCCTAAACCCCAAAGAGATTATGGAGTACTGCCTGTCCGAAAGCACTGTCCCTACGGGACTCCCTCTCAAGGCAGTAATGGGCCGCAAAAGTCTGGTTTGAAGACCAAGTAGCGGCCCGGCAGATGTCTGCCAACGGAACAGAGCGGAGATGAGCCACTGACGCAGCCTTCGCCCTGACACGATGAGCTGTGACTCGACCCTCCAACGAGAGGCCGGCTGCCCCATAAGCCCAGGCGATACAGTCAGCGACCCATATGGACAAAGTACGCTTGGAAACAGGTAACCCCAATTTATTGGGGTCAAAAGAAACGAAGAGCTGAACAGCCATTCGATGCTCCCGCGTACGGTCAAGGTAGAAGGACAACGCCCTCCTACAGTCCAGGGTATGCAGGACCATCTCAGCCCGGTTGGCATGCGGCCTGGGAAAGAAGGTCGGAAGAACCACCTCCTGATTGAGGTGAAAAGGGGAGACAACCTTAGGAAGAAACTTCGGGTGAGTCCGTAAGACTACCCCATTCCTGTAGAACCTAGTGCAAGGGGGATCAGACACTAGTGCCTGAAGTTCACTCACTCGCCTAGCAGAGGTAAGAGCTACCAGAAACAAGGTTTTCCAGGAGAGAAAACGGAGAGGGCAGGTAGCCATAGGTTCAAATGGTGGACAAGTAATCCGCTGTAAGACCACATTCAGATCCCACTCAGGGGCTGGTGGACGCAAAGGGGGCTTAAGCAGGAGGAGGCCTCTGAGAAAACGAGCCACCAAAGGATGGTTGGAAAGAGGCCTCCCATCCACCGGCGAGTGGTGCGCTGAGAGAGCACTGAGGTGAACCCTGACAGAGTTGGACTTAAGGCCTAGATTGGAGAGGTAAAGCAAATATTGCAATACTACCGCTACCAAGCACAAGAAGGGATTCTCGCTGTGCTGAGCACACCATGCGGAGAATCTACGCCACTTAAGAGCGTAGGATTTCCTGGTGGATTGCCGCCTAGAGGCTAAGACTACGTCCTCCACCTCTCTAGGCAGTAGTAGGGGAGCCAGGACTACCCTTTCAGCAGCCAGGCCATCAGATGAAGGGACTGAAGGTTGGGGTGCAAGAGAGACCCCTGGTCCTGAGACAAGAGATCGTGTTGAATCCCCAGAGGAAGAGGAGTGTCCACCGCCAGCTGCAGCAGGAGTGGGAACCACAGCTGCCTCGGCCACCTGGGGGCTATCAGAATCATTGAGGCCCCGTCCTTGAGGACCTTGAACAGTGTTCGGGACACTAGTGGCGTGGGAGGAAATGCATACAGTAGGCCTTGGGACCACGGAATCAGAAAGGCATCCGCTGCTACTCTGAGAGGATGCAGTTGTCTGGAACAGAATCTTGGGAGTTGCCGGTTCAGAGGACTGGCGAAAAGATCCATGGTGGGGAGGCCCCACCTGAGAAAGATCTGCTGAACCACCAACGGATTCAATCTCCATTCGTGTGGTTGCAGGATCCTGCTCAGTCTGTCCGCCAGGTAATTTTCTTGACCGGGGAGGTAGACAGCCTTGAGGAGGATTCCGTGATTGACTGCCCAAGAGCACAGTAGTTGTGCCTCCTGACAGAGAAGGAAGGAGCCCGTGCCTCCTTGTTTGTTCACGTAGAACATGGCAACTTGATTGTCCGTCTGGACCAGTACAGACTGGTGAGAGGTGAGGTGGGAGAAGGCTCTCAGAGCTAGGCGTTTTGCCCGTAGCTCCAGGAGGTTTATCTGCTGAGCAGCCTCCCAAGGGGTCCAGAGACCCTGAGTACATGCCCCTTGGCAATGTGCTCCCCAACCTAGAAGAGAAGCATCTGTCGTCAGCACTTGAGAAGGCGGAGGGGATTGAAAACTCACTCCGAGTACCAGATTCGGAAGATGAAGCCACCATTGCAGAGAGGAGACGAGCAGGGAGGATATTCTTACTGAGTCTGCAAGGCTCCCTTGTGGCTTGATGCCACTGAGTTTGAAGGCTCCACTGCGCAGGCCGCATGTGCAGGCGGGCATTGGGGGTTACATGAACCGTGGAAGCCATATGGCCGAGAAGTCTCAGGAATTGCCTGGCGGAGACCAGGGAATTGCTGTGAAACTGCCTGGCTACATCCATCAACCTGTGGGCTCTGTCCACTGGCAGAAAAGCCTTCGCCTGAAGAGTGTCTAACCTTGCTCCTATGAATTCTAAGTTCTGGGACGGGAGCAAAATGGACCTTGCGAAGTTTATGACAAACCCCAAGTGCTGAAGCAGAGCCACAGTGCGAAGAGTGGCTTGACTGGCCTCCTGGGAAGACTGGCCCCTTATGAGCCAGTCGTCCAGGTATGGAAACACAAAAAGACCTTGAAGCCTCAGGTAGGCCGCCACCACCGCCAGGCACTTGGTGAACACCCTGGGAGCGGAGGTTAGGCCAAAGGGTAGTACTCTGTACTGGGAGTGGTTTCCCCCCACAACAAATCAGAGATATTGTCTGTGGTCTGGATGAATAAGGATGTGAGTATAAGCATCCTTTAGATCTAAGGAGCATAGCCAATCTCCCTGCTGGAGGTAGGGCAGCAGGATTCCAAGGATAAGCATCTTGAACTTTTCCCTCTCCAGGAACTTGTTGAGGTTGCGCAAGTCTAGGATGGGTCTGAGGCCTCCTGTCCTTTTTGGTACCAGAAAGTACCTGGAATAAAAGCCGTGACCTCTCAGGTGGTGGGGGCACCGGTACCACAGTCTGGTCCTTTAGCAGATTTGCTAACTCCTGAAGGAGTAGGTCCCTGTGCAGAGGGAGTCTTGGAGGCTCCCTTGGAAAATAAGAGGGTGGTACCTGGTGAAAATGGAGAAGATAGCCCTTGTGGACTATATGGAGCACCCAGGTATCTGATGTGACGGCTGACCACCTGTGGGCAAAGTGGGCCAGCCGGCCTCCTGTGCTGATGTGAGCCAGCTGAGGAGAAGAGGCTATGCCTTGAGAGTCAAAACCCCCCACTCTGCTGAGCAAGGGCCGGTGTTGCTGGCTTAGGGGCCTTCTGCCTACGGGGCCCATGACCCTGCCCCTTGGCCTGCTGACCCTGTTGGGGAGCTGCAGAGGCCTGATAATGAGGGTATTGTTTATAGGCAGATGACTTCCTCGGGTAAAAGGTCTTTTTTCCCGAGCCCTTCTTTTTCTGAGAAGGGGCAGAGGTTTTTCTGGACAGCCTAGTCCGGGTCAGAGTCTCGGTCTCGAGTTCTGCAGCCTTTTCAGCCATGGGCTTGCCAAAAAGGTTTTCACCTCGGCAGGGGACATCGACCAACTTGTCCTGCACCCATGGCTCGAGGTCGGATGACTGTAGCCAAGCCTGTCGGCGGGCACCAATGCCGGCCCCGGCTACTCGGGCCGAAGCCTCGAAGCCATCGTAGGCTCCTCGAGAGATAAACTTCGAGCACTCTCGAATACCAGTGGACAAGGCTTGGAACCTCTGCAAAGGTTCCTCGGAGAGACCAGCAGAGAACCCGACAAGCTCCTTTGCCAGGTCTCGGAGATACATGCCCATGTAGAGCTGGTATGTCTGGACACTGCAAGCAAGCATAGAGCCCTGGAAGCACTTCTTACCGAGGGCATCCACGTTCTGGGCCTCCGAGGAGTGCATCTTCTGACTTTTCAGTCGATGCATGGCCGATTCCACAACCATGGAGTAGTGCGGTAATTGTGCCTTCTGGAACCTGGGGCTCTTGCGGACTCGATAGATGGAATCGACCCGCTTGCTTAACACCGGCGTCGAGGCCGGGGTCTCCCACATGCTGAAGAGCATCCGCTCCAGCATCGGAGGAACCGGTACAGTAAAGGCCTCCTTCGGGGGAGAGTCATACTGGAGGGCCTCGAGCTCCTCGGCTTGAGGCTCCTCCTCGGGATCCGCGGGGAAGGCCAAGGCCAAGGCCTTGGCCATATCCCGCACGAAGTCTGAGAACCGGTTATCCTCCGGCGGGGATCGTCTCTGAGGCTCGGACTCCGGCGAGTCCGATGGGACACACCGAGTCCGATAAGTGTAGGGTGACTCTTCGTCCTCCGTCTCCCAGCCCGACTCCTCAGAGGAGGAATTGAGCAGCTCCGGTCGGGCAGGCACCGATGCCATCCGCCCCGACGCCGAGGGTACCGGCGTCGACGACCTCGGTCCCGAACGGGAGGCTGAGGGAAACCTTGGCTGAGGATTGACTCGAGCCCGCAGGGACTCGAGGATCGGCTCGGCCTCCGGGGTCGACTTGGACGTCGATGTCCCGGTGGTTGGGGCAGATGCACCGGTGGGACCGGCGATCAATGCCCGCTGCTGTTCCAGGAAGGCAGCGAGGCTGCTCTCCAAGGCCGTCAACCTGAGTCCGAGCTCAGGAGACCCAGCAGCCCCCGACTTGGGCCCCAACGGCGTCAGGCCCGACGTCGGCTCCCATGGAGGAGAGTCCATGAGGACTACAGCACTCACGTGTCCAGGAGACTCCATCTCGATACAAGGATGCTTGGTAGGCCTCTCCGACTCCGAAGACCCGGGACGGCTATCGGGGCTATGCGACGTGGCCCTCGAGGAACCAGGAGCGTCCACCGACGCCGCCCTCGCGGGTTTCTTCTTCCTGCGCTGTTCCCGCGAAGGAGACCCCCGCTCAGAGGAACCCCGACGCTGCTCGGGGCCGGAGTCCCGAGACGTCGAGGCCTCTGACGAGGTCCGGGCCCGTCCGGACGCGGAATCAGAGAAGATCCTATCCTTCTGGTGCTGCCGACTCCTCAACGCCTTCGAGGACATTTTGCCACATGGACCACAGATCATCGGGTCATTATCGGGTCCGAGGCAGCGGAGGCAGCAGTCATGTGTGTCAGTAAGAGACATAAGTTTCTTACACCGATCACACTTTTTAAACCCGCTGGCAGCCATCAGGGGAAAAAGGGCCCCTACGAGGTCAAAAGACAGGGCTGCCAGTGAAAAAAGAAAAATGGCGCGAACGCTAGTTACAAAGGACAAAAACCAAAAAAGAGAGAATGGGCTCGATACCGGCTTATTGGGCCCAGGCGGAAAAGGGATCCGGCGTCCAACCCGAAGGAGAAAAAGAACAAACAGGGAAATCAACTTTTTCCTCGGCGAAAAACGAACTACGTCCGTCGGGCTCCGCGGAATAAAGAAGACTGAGCAAGATGGCACCCTTGGGCGGGAAGGGGACCGCGCATGCGCGCTGCAGTTCTCAAAGGCTTTCTTTGAAAGCTGGGGAAAATGCTCCGCATGGGGGCTCCGTCGGCGCCGACATCACCCATATGTGAGGACCACTGTTCCCTCTAAGCTGTGCGCGTGTGCGCGCGCACACACCTTGCCGAGTGAGCGCACATACTTTACAACAGAGCGCACAAAAGTTACGGTTCTGATTCTGATAGAAAACAACACAGACGTTCTTAAAATTGAAAAGTTGTTGTGTATTTATGGTTTTCACAAGTTCTACAATATTTTCTAGTGCAATCAATGTGGTGTACATACTGTATTCTGACGTGTAGTCAAATTTTAAAGTATATAACTCAGAGTGGCGCACAAAAATTTAACTTTCCTTCAAAAGCTGCACAGCTGATATTTTATGCGCACACAGCCTACAGAAAATTAGAGGGAACATTAGTGAGGACTGACTTCCTGCTTGGTCCTGGAGAAGCATCCGTCATTAGGACGAGCTCATGCTGCGGGGTCTGGAAGGGCATTCCCCGAAGGAGACTTCGGGGGTCCTGCCATCAACTCAGGGAGTTGTGGAGACTGCAAGAGACCTGGATAGGGTCTCTGAAGTGGCAGGAGGCATGGCTCCATTGTGCCCTGAGGCACCACTGGGCTGTCCGAATGTGCATGCGGGCGTGGGGGACCACATGGACGGTGGAGGCCATGTGCCTGAGGAGGTGCAGCATCGCCCGTACTGTAACCCAAGCCCTGTTCTGGATCTGGGACACCATGGCCCGAAGGCGGCCTGTGCAGTCCACTGGAAGAAAGGAAGTCGCCCGCACCATGTTGAGGCGTGCGCCGATGAACTACAGGGCCTGCATCGGCTAGAGGTGGGACTTGGGGTAGTTGACCAGGAAGCTGAGGCACTCGAGAAGGATCATCATGCGCAGGCATCGTAGATAGAGGGCCCCGTGATGAGCCAGTCGTCGAGGTAGGGGAAGACGAATATGCCCTGCCGCCTGAGGCAGGCAGAGACCACAGAGAGGCACTTTGTGAAAACCCATGGTGTTGATGCGAGCCCAAAGGGGAGCACACTGTACTGGTAGTGTTCACCCTGCACCCTGAAGCGCAGGTACTGCCTGTGCTGAGGGTTAACTAGGATGTGGGAGTAAGCGTCATTGAGGTCCAAGGAGCATAGTCAATTGCCCTGCTGAAGGAAGGACAGCAGGATGCCAAGCGATAACATTCTGAACTTCTCCCACACCAGGGGGCGCAAGCCCCACCCCGTCTTTTTTGGGATGAGAAAGTATCGAGAGTAGAAACCCTGACCTCGAAGGTGCTGCAGTACCTTCAACGGCCCGCTGGGCGAGGAGGTTGGATAGCTCCTGCTGCAAGAAGGTCTGGTGTGCGAGGAGCTGGGCGGGCTCTGCTGAGAAGGAAGGAGGGTGCCTGTCCAGGCAGAGATGGTATCCATCTCAGATAACTTGGAGGACCCAGGTGTCCGATGTTATCGACGCCCACTCTGGGACAAACAGGGACAGGCATCCCCCTACTGGCGAGAGAGCTGCCAGTGGGTGAGAGGCTATGCCAATGGCGTCATAATCCCTGCATAGGCTGGGGCGGCACCGGTAGTTGGGCCTTAGGCCCTTTAGGCTTACGGTGGCCATGTGCACCTCCCTTCCTCTGCGTGCTTGGAGCCGGTGCGGAGGTGGGTGGGAAAGGCGGGTAACCCCAGTAAGGGAGTCCCTTCCTTTGGAAGATTGGTTTCTTGGCCTGCTGCTTCTTCCTAGGGAGGGAGGAGGTTTTGCGCAAGAGTTGAGTTTGGGTCATGAACTCTGTTTCTTTCTCAGTGGCCTTATCCTCCATCGGTTTACTGAACAGCTGCTTGCCACGGCAAAGGACATCCAGGAGCTTTTCTTGGACCCATGTACGAAGACTGGAGCCAAACCTGGCACCGGGCCCCCATGCCGGCAGCCGTCACCCTGACGGAGGACTCAAATCCATCATATACGGTGTGGAACAGATACTTCGAACACTCCACGGTGGATTTCAGGAGGGTTTGGAACCGTAGGAGAGGGTCCTCTCCGAGTCCCACAGCGAAACCGCTGAGCTCCTTGGCGAGGTCACGCAAGAACATGCCCATATTCAGCTGTATGCCTGGATGCGGCAAGCGAGCATGGAACCATGGTAGGCCTTACGCCCCAGGGCATTGAGGGCTCTCGACTCCCTACCTGGGTGGACCGAAGAGTGAGACTTCGGGCTTTTTTCTTCTGCATCACCGACTGCATAACCATGGAAGTTTGTGGAAGTTGGGTCTTTCGGAACCCCGGGCCACGTTGAACTCTTGCTTACAATGGGGACTGAAGGTGTTTCCCACATGCTGAGGAGCAGTCTTGATAGTATGAGGGGAACTGGGATGGTAAGAAACTCCCGAGGCAGGGAGTCATACTGTAGAATATCGAGCTCCTCAACTCGCAGTTCCTCTTCAGTCTGCGCAGCTAGGCTGAGGGCCCGTGCCATGTCCCGCATGAACGCCAGGAACGATGTGTCCTTGGGCGGTAAACGCCTCTGATAGGCGGGCGGGGACGGGTCTGAAGGTAAGTCCCTGTGGGCACGAGTTTCCAGGAAAGTATCCCTGTCCGACTCCCAGGCTGAGAGGTCCGAGGAGCCACAGGCGGAAGTATCCCTGTCCAGAGGCCGAGGTCCACTTGGAGCCAGAGGCCTTGGAGGATCGCGCTCCCGAGGATCAGGAAGGCGAGCGAGACCAACGCCGAGGACCCTCACGAGGCTCGTGGCTCTCGGGGGTTCCCAGGGCGGATTTTGATATCTCTCTCAAGGGAACCTCAGTCTCGAAGTGCGGGCTAGCCGTGCTGGGCGTGAGCGCCTGCTGGGCAACTAAGAAGGCAGAAACGCTGCGCTCTAGTGCCAGCACTCGGGACTCCCAAGCAAGCGTGGGGCCCTGCGATCCCGACACTGGGGTTACCAGGTCTGGCGTGGAGGAGTAGAGGGGGTCTTCACCAGGATGACCCTCAGGAGACTGGGCGCCATCGCCGGAGGCCTCTATCTGTATGAGGTACCTTTCGAGGCCGCTCCTTGTGCGACTCTCGGGCACGCCATGGGGGTCTGAGCGACTGAGCACAGGAGTGCTCAAGCTTATCCAGAGCCCCCAACAGCGACATTGAGGCCTTCTTCTTACACCGCTCCACTTCAGGGAGACCCCTGGTCGGAGTGCCGCCGAGAACGCGGAATCAAAGTGGGGGACTCCACCAGCGGAGGGACAACTGAGGATGCTGCCAAGGATTCCGGGGCCACCTTCCGGAAAATGTCATCAAACTTCTGCTTATGGCTCAACAGGGCCTTGGAGGACATTTTCTTGCAAAGTGAGCAGCGCTCCGGGTCATGGTCAGCCCCAAGACACCGAAGACAACAGTCATGGGTGTCCGTAAGCGAGATGTTCTTGGAGCATTTGTCGCATTTTTTAAAACCGGTGGCCATAGGGGCAAAAAGTACCCCCGCTAGGTCGAAGTCCTTTGCAGACAGCAGTTGGAGAAAAAAAGGGTGCGAAGCCCGATCAGGAAAAAAAACAAAGCATATCCCCTTACTCAAGAAAAGAGGAGAGCGGGGGAGGAAGGAAGAGGACCGGTGCAACCGGAAAAAAACACGACCCAGAGGATGAAAACGAAACACTTTTTCTGAGGGATGAGGACGTGCATCCAAAGGCCTCCACAGAAAAAGGGAGACTGAGCAAGATGGCACCTTTGGGGGGAAGAGGACCACGCATGCATGGCAGCAATCCCAAAGGCTTTCTTTGAAAGCTGGGGAAAGCACAGTTACTTACCTGTAACAGGTGATCTCTGGGAACAGCAGGAATAAGTCTTCACATATGGGTACGTCGGTACCAACGGAGTATGTGCAGGAACGCTCCCCAGCGTCCAATCAGAAAGCTTTTGGGAGCATCCCTCAGCGCCTGCGTGCTGCCTTCCCGCCTTTCCAACTGTCTCTCCTCAGTTGAGTTTCATAGCTGAGACAAAGAGAGAGAAAGAGGAAAGGAAGATAGATAAAGAGATACAACTCCTAGGGGAGGTGGGTGGGTTGTGAAGACTTATTCCTGCTGTTCCCAGAGATCACCTGTTACAGGTAAGTAACTGTGCTATCTCCAGGAACAAGCAGGAATGAGTCTTCACATATGGGGACTCCCTAGCTATAGATGCCAGGGGGAGATCCCATAAAATGTGTGTCCCTGGACCAGGACTGCACTTCCCACGCATGGATCTCCGGCATCCCATGAAGGATGGTGGGTAGGAGTTGAAAAGAGAGGAGCTGTAAGAAAACAGCTAACCAAGGGACTACAGGAGAGGAGTCCTTGGTAGGTATGATAAGTACCATTAAAATTATTGAATGAACAATCACAATATGGACCTTACCTACTGGATTGCAGGAAGTAGAGAGCTTGAAGGAGTCTACTGGAGATTCAGTAGAGGAATCCTCAAGGTGACCTCACGGCAGTGAAGGTAAAGGTCCAAATTTGGAATTGGCAGGTGACTCAGGTGTCAACTGGGGTAGTATAAAACGGCAGGTCTTCAGTGGAAAGCTTTATGGAAAAAGCTGAAAACTCTTTTAGCTACAGAGGCATTAACATTTAGGAGTAAAAGAGGAAGACTGACCGATTTGGACAACTAGCCCAGTTCCGGAGGGAAGAGGGGAATGGAAAAAAACCCGTATTCCCAAAGAGAACAGGTGTGTGAAGGCTGAAACCTCAGATAGTTTAGATAGTTATTCCCCAGTTCACACCCAGTTGATTTTCCCTGTTATCTGTAAACCTAGATCAGTCATGTATTGACAGGTATGTTGTTGTTCAATGTAAACCGCACTGATGATGAATAGTGTGGTATATAAGAAATGTTAAATAAATAAATAAATAAATAAGTACTGAAGATCTACGCTGTTTTTCCTAGCTGGTGAGAGATAGGAAAGATATTGAAGCATAGTGCTTCAAGGATAGCGAGACCTGGTATAAAGTGGGAGCTGACAGTACCACAGTAGTGGTTGTGTGCATAATACCCCCGGCCCATTGAGGGACAGTATGAACATATGCAAGCCCACTGTCTGAATTTCTAGGAAGGTGAGAACCTTTATAGCATAGACAGCCAGGGAGATAAGTATGTAAATACATATCTACCTATAAGGAAGCATCTCGAAAGATACACACATATATATATATATATATATATATATATATATATATATATAGGCACACACAGCTTACATATCTATGTATCTATAGAAATATATAGAGATATATAGATACATGAACCTGTATGTTTGAGGATACATGTCTGCAAATAAGCAGATAGACATATGCCCATAGGAACATTCACATGAGAGATGTGAAGGAAAAAGATTCATCTAAGAACAAGAAGGTGGAACCTACTTGAGCAAATATATAGAGAATCTATTTCTCCTGGCTAAGATGGTGCAGGAATGGTATCCAGTGAAAAAAACAGGATGATTGCGTGAAAAACAGAGGATAATATCAGTCTGTAAACAGCAAGTCCTGAGTCTTGAAGAAATCTGACATGGTAAATGGACAGAAAACGCATAGGAGGAGATACCAGGTTGACCCACTGGAGGGACACAAGGGATATCATGCGTTGGTAATAGAATATGTGCTGTCCATAAGGAATAGGATTCCATAAGGAATAGGATACCATGAGGACTAGCTGCAAGGGAAAAAAGAGCATATTCCTGCCGGATTGGAAAACGTTTTGGATATTCACGCAGAAAGGCTTATATCCTGTGTTATAACAGGAGATAACAGGGTGTGGAGAACCCTCACAGTCGTGAAGAATGACTGAGGAGACTTTCCCAACCCTATAGAATAGGCATTAGAGACAAAACCCCATGCTCTCTAGCAAGGGCACATAGTGGAAAGCTTCTCTGAAGATTGCAGAGAGCATTATGCAGGAGAATTAGGAGATAAAACTGACTGTAGGTCAGCTGTGCTGCCAAATCCAAGAAAGTGGAGATGGCAAGAAAAGAAGATAGTGTGAGAAGCCTGAAGTGATTAGGATTATCCAAGATAGATGAAGCACTATCTTGGAATCACTACTAAGGCTAAATAGAAAGTAGTGGAAGACAGACTGGAAACTTGTGGAAAAGTACCAGTAGTCCAATCACTGGAACTCCTGCATAGGCAGCTGAGAGAAGCAGAGAGAATCTTCCTGTGTAAAACAGAGAGAACAGACAAAAGGAGAGGAGAAATTCCTGTCCCTGTCTGATGAGCTGCCCAGAGAAAAAAAGGAAAGTTATTCAAGGGAAAAAAACTCTACACTGGAATGAAAGGCTAGAGAAGCTTTGCAGTGATATGGTACCACTCATTCAGGAGAAACCCTGGATGAGAGGGTAGAGAAACAGGAGCTGAAGGGTGACTTACCATATGGTAAGCCTGCTGAAGGAAAAAAATGTTCATGTTGGGACAGAAAACTATCATGGGATAGGTGTTAACTTCTCTTCTTGGTAGGAAGAAGAGGAGAAATCTGTGACCCATAGACATGAATATCCTGACAGCTCAGCATATCTAGGAGGAAAAGGATGTCCTGAAGAAAGGAAACCCTGTGTAGAGTTTTGAAAGAAAAAATAGTGAACAAACTTCTGCTAAGAAGAAGTTAACTGTAGGTGGTAACCTTCAGGAACCTATGGTTGCTGGATTTGTTCAGCCTGGCTAGAGTTTGGATTCTTCAGACCAGGGCGAGGTGTCCCCTGCTTGGGAACATCTGGATGATGGGCAGGAGAAGAGTGAAACCTTCTTTTCCTAGGGAAAGAAGGTTTGGTAGGACATTTCCTACCGACTGGGGAAGGAGAAGGCTTAGGATGGCCCCCAGAAACAGGGACGTCAGTGGAGCAATGAGCAACCTGACGTAAAGCCTCCCTATTGAATAGATTCTCTCCAGTACAAGGAGAATTACCCAGTCTTTGTTGTGCCCATCTGTTCAAGTCTGAAGCCTGGAGCCAGGCTTTACGTCGTGCTCCTATGGCTATAGCAGAGGTTCTGCTAACAGACTCAAAAGAGTCTAGAGAAACACGAGAAAGAAACCAAGAGATATTTTGGCTATGACTAAGAAGTAAGGAATAGTCTGCAGCCTTGGGCTCTGATAAAAAGGAGTCAAAAGAGATAATTTCTTTGTGACCTCCTGGAGAGATAGACTCATATAAAACATATAAGAGATAATCCTTGTTGCCAGCATAGATGTTTGGAAGGTTTGACGTCCAAAGGCATCAAGTGCTCTAGATGCACAACCTGGCGGATAAGAAGAATGCTTCTTCTTGCTTTTTACCTTCCTCATTGCTGATTCCACTACAATGGAATGATGGGGAAGTTGAGTCTTTTGAAACCCAGGAGAGGGGGGCACCTGATACAGAACATCAGTTGCTGTAGAAGGTGAGGGAACCCTTAAAGGTGTTTCCCATATTCTCAGAAGAAGATCCTGCAAAGAATGATGTAAAGGAAGCATTATATTTTCCTTTTCTGCAGGAGAGCCTTGAGTAGGATCAGAGCCAGGGATAGGAATAGCAAGGAATGCTGCCAAGTCAAGGAGAAATTTCTGAAAAGAAGGATCTCCAATGGGAACCATCCCTGGATAGGCTAAAGTTGAAGCAGCAACCTGGGCACCAGAGGATGTACTGGTCTGGTGCAGAAAAAGAGCCGCACTAGATGGATACTGGTACTGACAGTCACGATTTGAGACCGGCAGAACTGCATTGTCCATGCCAGGTATCGACTCTAAACTAGGTATAGAAAGGAGCGATCCTGTTGAAAAAAGCATGGAAGTGGCTTGTCCTGATGACACTGCAGGAATCGACATCGATACCGATACCGGTAGCTGTGCCGGAATCGGAGGCGATAACGCCATCGAAACAGTCATTGGAGGCTGCTCAAGCGGTACTGAGGCAACCAAAAACCCCTGGTGAGTATCCTCGGTACTGCGCATCCGGAATCGATAAGCGTCGGTTCTGAGACGCGTCGGTACCCAGTCTTCTAGACTAGATATTGATTCCAGACTCAGCATCGAAGGGAGCGAGTCTATCGATGCATGTCTGGAGGGTACCGACGTCGGTGGTGGTATCGGCGATGCTGTCGATACTGGAAAGTCAATCTGGGACGTATCGACCGGTCCCGAAGGTACCGAGCACGCCAGATGACGATCCCTGGCGAAGAGTGGATCACTCAACACCGGTGCCGATGCCGGGGTATCGGTACCGCTCGAAGCGGATGCCACCACCGAGCATGGCTCAGGTATGTTCTGTGAGGGGTGAGCCCCAGGAACAACCTGAAACCCCTGAAAGGCTTTGGAGACCGAAGACTCCCGCCGGGGTTGTGTAGCCGATAGGGTCTTGAGGGCAAGGCCGGAGCCGTCATCATGCTTGGCATGAGACCTACCACTCAAGGATTGGCTAGTCTTAACAGACTGTTTGTGGGTTACCTGATCCTGTAGAGAAGAAATGGTCGGTGCCCTGACACTGGAAGGGAACTCGGTATCGAGGGAAACTCGAAATGGAAAATCTCTTCTCATAAAATTGTAGCCTAATGGCTCCGGGGGGAAAGGGTCAGGACCCAAACAGGGTAGACACCAGTTGTTGGAGTCTAAAAAGAAAACTGTATTTCCACAGTTAAGGCACTTCTTAGAAGAAGGCTCCTTGATGGAGAGGCCTACAGGCCCAAAAAAATTAAGACAGAAACTGAGGGAAAAACTTTCCCTGAGTTTGAGAAAAAGAAAAGAAAAAACCCACCGGCGGTACCGGTGGAGGCGGGAAACACAACCGCGACCACAAGAAAATAAAGAATTAAAAAAGAAATTTTCTGCGGTGACAGGACGACGTCCTGCCGGCTCCGCGGAAAAACGAAAACTGAGGAGAGACAGTTGGAAAGGCGGGAAGGCAGCACGCAGGCGCTGAGGGATGCTCCCAAAAGCTTTCTGATTGGACGCTGGGGAGCGTTCCCGCGCAGACTCCGTCGGTACCGACGTACCCATATGTGAAGACTCATTCCTGCTTGTTCCTGGAGATTTGCTCTACGCAGGCTCCGTCGGTGCCGACATCACCCATAAGTGAGGAATGACTTCCTGCTTGTTCCTGGAGAATACTAAATCTTTGTAAACAAACGTGCGTTGCTCCAAAAACCGTATTGTGTGCATTTTGAAAAGTTGTAGCAGAAATGTATTTAAAAACTGATTAATCATACAATTCAAAGCAAAAATAAACACTTTTATACTGAATGCCTGTTTTATAACAAAATCAAAATATTTAAAGTTTAACAACTAACATCTTTCATAAGAAGTTGATGTAAGAAATAGCATCAAATTAATAACTATCCACTCAGGCAGTTGAATTTCCAAGCCTTTTTTCTTACCTGTTAGGTACCTTATAATTCAACATGACAGGTGATGGTGCACATTCTATCATAGTCCAGATAGAATCTCCTAAGGCTTTGTGGAAAGCTGCCGTTTCCTCCAACTCCTGTCGTTTCTGCCCCTTCTGGGAAGTCTCAGAGCAATCATTACTAGCAAAATACTTGCTGCTGTTACTCCTTCCTTTACAGCATGAACATGGAAAGTGAAAAGAGAAATGAGAAATGCAATTACAATCTCTTTCAAGTGTATGGAGGAGGGGAGGGAATGTTATGGCATGGTGACAAACCATACTGCATGCCGTCAGGCTGGAAGACTAGAGGATAAGCCCCAGCACTCTTAGAACAGAGGAAATAGGAGAGAAAGCATAGTTACTCACCTTTAACAGGTGATCTCCGGGAACAGCAGGAATTTAGTCTTCACATATGGGTATCGTTGTTACTGACGGAGCCTGCGTGGGAACGCTCCCCAGCGTCCAATAGGAAAGCTTTTGGGAGCATCCCACAGCGCCTGCATGCTGCCTTCCCGCCTTTCCCAACTGTCCCTCTCCAGTTAAGTTTAAAGCTGAGACAAAAGAGAGAGGGAAAGAGAGAAAGAGATAGAACTCATAGGGGAGGTGGGTGGGTTGTGAAGACTAAACTCCTGCTGTTCCCGGAGATCACCTGTTACAGGCGAGTAACTATGCTATCTCCAGGAACAAGCAGGAATGTAGTCTTCACATATGGGGACTCCCTAGCTGCAGATGCCAGGGAGAAGGTCTCAGAAGTTGTGTGCCCTTGTTAAAGGGCTCCACTTCTCCCCATAGATCTCTGGTATCCTACCAGGGATGATGGGTAGGAGTTGATTAAGTATGGAACAGGTGTTGAAGAACAGCCTGACCAAACAAGGCATCCCGGCGGGAGTCCTTATCTAAGCAGCAATGGGCTGTGAAGGTATGAACCGAAGCCCAAGTAGCTGCTCGACAGATGTCATTGATAGACACAGAGTGAAGATGAGCCATAGAGGCTGCCATGGCTCTCACATTGTGAGCTGTGACATGGCCTTCAAGAGGAAGGTTCTTACTCTCATAGGCAAAAGATATACACTGTGCAATCGAGCTGGACAGTGTTCTTTTGGAGACTGGAAGTCCCAAATGACTAGGATCAAAAGCAGCAAAGAGTTGAGAGGACTTTCTATGTTGATGTGTCCTTTGCAAGTAAAAGGCCAAAGCCCTTTTACAGTCCAAAGTATGAAGATTCCTTTTTGCATTTGCGGCGTGAGGCCTTGGGAAGAATACAGGAAGGTAAACCGCTTGGTTTAAATGAAAAGGTGACACCACCTTTGGCATAAAGTGTGGATGAGTCCTAAAGACTACCTTATGATGGAACCTTGTATAAGGAGGATCAACCATCAACGCTTGCAATTCACTGATGCGACGTGCTGATGTGATTGCAATAAGAAAGATAACCTTCCAGGAAAGGAATTTCAAGGTGGTAGTGGCTAATGGTTCAAAGGGCGGTTTCATGAGCTGTCCAAGAACCAGATTTAAGTCCCATGCCACCAGTGGTGGCATAATGGGAGGCTTAGTTAAAAGAAGGCCTCTCATAAATCTCGAGAGAATGAGGAAATAGGTTGTCCATTTAGAAGCTTGAAAGAAGCTGCAATAGCACTCAAATAAACTCTCAATGAATTGGTCTTAAGCCCTGCAATTGATAAATGAAGGAGATATTCCAGTAATGATTCCAAAGGTATCGCAAGAGGGTTAAGACCCTTCTGCGAGCACCATATGGTAAACCTTTTCCACTTAAATGCATAAGAGCGTCTTGTGGAAGGCTTCCAGGAAGCATAAAGGATATCCTTTACCTGCTGGGAAAGGTTAAGGCCGTGAAGTTCTAGGCTTTCAGCAACCAGGCCCTGAGATGCAGAGACTGGGGAATGGGATGCCACAGCATTCCGTCCTCTTGAGAAAGGAGATCTGGAGCAGATCCTAACTCCAGAGGCGGAGCTTGAGAGAGATGTAGGAGCAGAGGGTACCATGGTTGCCGTGGCCAACGTGGAGCTATGAGGATCATATGACCTCTGTCTCTCTGAAGCTTGAACAGGGTTTTGGGAATTAGGGGAATGGGTGGAAAGGCATATAGGAAGTCCTGACCCCAATGGAGGAGGAAATCATCCCTGGCCTGACAACCCTGAGCCGGAATTCTGGAACAGAACTGGGAAAGTCTGGCATTCAGCGGACTTGCAAAGAGGTCTATGTCCGGGGTTCCCCAAATTTGAAACATTTTGGCCAACTGGTCTGCATGGAGAGACCATTCGTGTGGAAGCAGAACTCGACTGAGTCTGTCTGCCCAAGAGTTTTGAATGCCTGGAAGATACACCGCAAGGAGAAGAATCTGATGCTCTCTGGCGAGGGCCCATAGTCGCAAAGCTTCATTGCAGAGCAACAGAGAGCCTGTTCTGCCCTGCTTGTTCACATAGAACATGGCTACTTGATTGTCTGTTTGAATTAGGACAGTCTTGTAGCTGAGCTGGGTGTGGAATACTCGAAGGGCAAGGAAGATTGCTCTGAGCTCCAGGAGATTGATATGTAGATAGGCCTCCTGTGAAGTCCAGGTACCCTGGGTAGAGAGGCCTTGCAGGTGGGCTCCCCAACCCACCTGTGAAGCATCTGTTAGAGAGGCCTGGGGAGGGGGTTGCTGAAAAGGAGACCCCACCAGAAGGTTTTGGGGTGACTGCCACCATTGGAGGGACAAAATAAGGCGATCTGAGTTTGCTATTTTGTCTGACAGTCAACCTGACGCCTGAATCCACTGAGTGGATAAAGTCCACTGGGCTGCCCTCATATGGAGGCGAGCATAAGGAACCACATGCACAGTGGATGCCATGTGGCCTAGCAACTGTAACATTTCCCGATCAGTGAGGTGAGGTTTTAGCGCTGCTTGGGAAGCTAACTGCGCAATGCGAAGGCAGCGGGGCTGTGGAAGGTAGGCCCTTGTCTGTCTGGTATCCAGCAGAGCTCCTATAAACTCTAGGGACTGAGTGGGAGCAAGGTTGGATTTTGGGAAGTTTATAACAAGTCCCAAATCCTGAAGGATGTGCATTGTGCGAGAGCGTGCAACCCTGGCCTCTGGCTCTGAAGGGGCTCGAATGAGCCAGTCGTCTAAGTAAGAGAAGACAAATATTCCCAGGGTGCGAAGAAATGTTGCCACCACAGCCATGCATTTTGTGAACACCCTTGGTGCGGAGGCAAGTCCAAAAGGAAGAACCCTGTATTGGTAGTGCTTCCCTTGAAACAGAAAACAAAGGAACTTTCGGTGAGTTGGGTGGATGAGAACATGAGTGTATGCATCCTTGAGATCTACAGAACAAAGCCAATCTTGACTCTGAAGGTATGGCAGCAGAGTTCCTAGAGAAATCATTTTGAACTTCTCTTTGAACAGGAATTTGTTCAATTCTCTGAGGTCTAAAATGGGTTTCTGTCCTCCTGTTTTCTTTGGAATAAGGAAATAGGGGGAGTAAAACCCTGTACCCCGTTGGGGAACGGATACCTCTTCTATTGCCCCTTAAGCAAGGAGCACAGTGACCTCTTGACCTAACTGGTAGTTGAGAGAGGTCTGAGAATTGAACTGTCTTACCATTGTAGGAGGGGGCATGCTGAGGAAATGAAGCTTGTACCCCTCTCGTACAACAGAGTCCAATTTTCTTCTGTTATCTGACCCCATCTGGGGGCAAAATGACATAACCTTACTGAAGAATTTTTTCTTAGAGGATTTTTTCCTCACAGGATCAGCTGTAGATTTAGACAATCTATCCAAAGTGATATTGTCAGCATCTATCTCATTAGCTTTTTCCTGCCAATTCTTGCCAAAGAGATTCTCTCCTGTGCAAGAAATATTCCCCAGTTTATCCTGTACCCAAATTTCCAAGTCAGATACCTGGAGCCAGGCAATCCTACATGCACCTATGGCAAATGTTCTGCTTATGCACTCAAAGCAGTCAAAGGCTGCACGATTCACAAACTTGAAAACATCCTGAGCATGTTTGACAAAGGTGAGGTAGTCTAGTCTCTTATCAGGAAGCAGAGGGCTCATAAGCTCTAAATCTCCTGTGACCTCCTTAAGGAACATTCCCATATACAAGATATAGGGGAACTGATACTAGCAGAAAGCATGGAAGCCTGGAAGGTTCGACATCCAAAGGCGTCAAGAGTCCTACACTCACACCCTGGAGGATTAGATGTATGCCTTTTTGCACTCTTTATCCTTCTCATAGCTGATTCCACCACCATGGAATGGTGTGGTAATTGAGTCTTCTGAAAACCAGGACAAGGAGGAACTCAATACATGGTGTCGAGTCTTCGAGAGTGAGGAGATGTGGTTAGAGGTGTTTCCCACATCCTTAAGATGAGATCATGTGAGATCTCATGAATAGGTAAGGTAGCTGCCTCCTTGGGAGCTTTAGGGTATTGTAGAATTTCTAATTCCTTTGCCCTAGGCTCTTTTTCAGGAGCCACTGTGATGGAAAGACCTCGGGCCACATCTCAGATGAAGTCCTGAAAGGACATATCCTCCGGTGGAGACATCCTACGCTGAGGAGAAGAATCATCCTCAGGAAGAAGTACTCTGGTATCGGCAGAGCTTTCAGAGTCTTCAGACTCATCCGAGGATTCGAAGTATCTCTGATCCAGGTGATTGTGCAAGGCACGGTACCAATCATAGTCGGCATCAGAGTGGTCCAGTACCGATCTGTCGGTGCCAGATAGACACGCATGACTCAGTCCCGGTAGAATACCTGCCGATGTCGATGCAGTCGGTGCCGGCACCGGAGTCAGTGCCAGTACTGGTTGAGTTGTCTGATGCGGTTTCAGGGGCATCGAGGCCGTGAGAAGAGCTGCCAGACTGCATTCAATAGCCAAGAATCTCTGGTCTACTGACGCTGCCGATGCTTGTGCATCGGTACCGGAAGAAGCGGCTGGCACCCCAGAGCATAGCACCAGTAGTTCTGCTGTGGTTGAAGCCTCAAGAACATCCTGGAGCCCCATTAGTGCTTTGGAAGCCAAAGCCTCCCACTGGGGCAACTTTGCCAGTGAAAGTCCCTCAAGGGCAACGCCAGAGGCATCTCGATGTCTAGAAGGAGATCTACCCTTTGAGAACCGGCTAGATTTATGTTTAGTTATCTGAGATCCATGGGAAGACGACGAAGCTCTGGAAGACGTCGATGCCAGAGAGGCTGCATCGGAGGGAAAAAGGGTGCCAAGTTTAGCAGCTCGGTTTTGCCGGCCCCTTTTCGACATCATTCCACAGGCAACACACTCCGAAACAGAGTGGTCAGGACCTAAACATTTGAGGCAACACTCATGGGTGTCGGTGACGGAGATGGTACCGCCACACTTGGAACACTTTAAAACCCGAAGTGGGTTTTTCCATTTTGAAGGAAAAAGTTGGGCCTAGTGCCCAAAATGGCACGTGGCACCTGAGGAGAAAATTACTGGAAAGACTCCAGAAAGAACATTTTTTTTTTGTTAGAAAAAAAGAAAGAAGAACCGGCGGTACTGGTGTAGCGTCGAGGGAAGGCAGACGCGACCACAAAAAAGAAGAATAGAAGGGATTTTTTTCCGTGGTGACAGGATGTGCGACCTGTCGGCTCCGCGGAAAACAAAGAACTGGAGAGAGACAGTTGGGAAAGGCGGGAAAGGCAGCACGCAGGCGCTGTGGGATGCTCCCAAAAGCTTTCCTATTGGACACTGGGGAGCGTTCCCGCGTAGGCTCCGTCGGTACCGACGATACCCATATGTGAAGACTACATTTCTGCTTGTTCCTGGAGATTCATTCCTCACAAATGGGTGACGTCGATGCCGACAGAGCATTTCCCCCATCCAAAGGTGCTATCTTGCTCAGTCAGATGATATAGCTAGGATGGCAGTAAAAATAAAACAAGGTAGGGAGGCAACTCCCAGAGGAGGGAGGGTCCTGATGATCAATTCCTACTGTTCCCGGAGAGCACCTGTTACAGGTGAGTAACTACACTTTCTCCAGGAACAGGCAGGAAGTCAGTCCTCACATATGGGGCTCTCTGGCTCCAGGCTGCTGAGGACCGAACCAAGACAGCACCAACGGCTATTAATTTGGTAGCTGTGAGTTGCAGAAGGTAAGTCCCCACTGAGAGATTCTGCAAGACCCTAGCATCAGCGACACCATCACTTTGAAAGCCTGAACACAGAAAGGTTGGAGGGCAAGAGTTGCCTATACCCTGAGAATATTATGCAGTAACACCTGGCCAAAGGCACTGTCCCTGCGGGACTCGCTCTCCAGGCAGTAGTTAGCTGCGAATGTATGACTTGAAGACCATGTGGTGGCCTTGCAGATTTCAGTCACCGGCACTGAGCGGAGATTGGCCACCGACGTGGCCATCGCACTCATGCAATGCACTGTGATCTGGTGCTCAAGGGAGAGGTCAGCTCGTTCATAGGCAAGGGCAATACAGACTGCCACCCAAGTGGACGGAGTTCGCTTGGTCATGGGGAGCCCCAGTCTGCTGGGGTCATATGACACGAAAAGCTGCGGAGCTTTTCGATGGGCCTGAGTCCATTGTAAGTAGAAGGACAGGGCCTGCTTGCAATCAAGTGTGAAATATGAGTTCCTCCCTGCTGGCATGAGGCTGCGGGAAGAAGTTGTGGAGGACCACCTCCTGGTTGAGGTGGAAAGGAGAGACCACCTTCGGGAGCAATTTGGGGTGTGTGCGGAGCACCATCCTGTTCTTAAAGAACCTCATATACAGTAGATCTGCCACCAGGGCCTGGACTTCGCTCACTCTTTGAGCGGATGTGAGGGCCATCAGGAAGGCCAGGTGCCAAGTGGCCAGGGGCTCAAATGGCGGTTTAGTGAGCTGGGAGAGCACCATGTTTTAGTCTCATTCCACTGCCAGAGGGCGGGGGGGGGGGGGGTTGGAGAACAGGAGGCCCCGGAGAAACCTAGAGACCAGAGGCTAGTTAGAGAGGGGTTTAGCCTTGATAAGGTGGTGATGCATGGCTATGGTGCTTAAACGCACCCTGACAGAGTTGGATTTCAGTCTGGTGTGCGACAGGTGTAATAGGCACAGGAGAACCAGTTGCATCTGGCAGGAGAAGGGATTCTCTTTCTCTGCACATCATATGGAGAATGGTCTCCACTTAAAGGCATAGGCCCGCATGGTGGAGGGTTTTCAAGAGGCCAGAAGGAGCTCCTCGACTTCCCCTGGCAAGTTGAAGGGGCCAGTGCTAACCTCTCAGTAGCCATGCCATTAGCGATAGGGACCCCAGGTTGGGGTGAAGAGAGCCCTCCTCCTGGAATAGGAGGTCGGGGCTCGGCCCAGTGGGACTGGGAGTGCTACCCGATAGACATAGCAGCAGGGGGAACCAGTGTTGCTTAGGCCACCTGGGTGTAATCAGTATGACTGATGCCCGCTCGCTCTGGACCTTGGAGAGTCTTGGCGACCAGGGGGATCTATGGGAACACATATAGCAGGCCCTCTGACCACGAGATTAGGAAAGCGTATGCTGCCACTCTTCCTGGGTGCAGTTGGCGCGAGCAGAAGCGTGGTAGCTATGCATTATCCAGGGAGGCAAAGAGGTCCAGCAATGGTCTGCCTCAGCAGTGGAAGAGTTGCTTCGCTACCCTGGGGTTCAAGTGCCACTCGTGTGGGCAAAGAAACTGCTCAGCCTGTCAGCTAAGCAGTTGTCTTGAGCTGGTAGATATACCACTCGCAGGAGCATGCCTTTGTGCACTGCGATTAGCCACCACTTCCTGAAAGAGGAGTAGGAACCCGCACCCCCCTGCTTGTCGATATAAAACATGGCACCTGGTTGTCTTTCTGGATCAGGACAGGCCGTAGGTGGTGGCAGAATGCCCGCAGGGCCAGGAAGATAGCCCTGAGTTTGAGGAGATTGATCTGCAAGAGCGACTCTTCCTGGGACCAGCCATATTGCATGCAGCGGTTCCCACAATGAGCTCCCCAACTCAGGAGGGAGGCATCAGTCATCAGGGTCCGCTGTGGTGCAGATGCCTGGAAAGGCATTCCCGCCCGGAGGTGGTGCAAGTTTTGCCACCAGGTAAGGGAATCCATCAGCTGGCGAGTCATTCTGACCCTGTGTCGAAGCCTGCCTGTGGCCTGAGTACACAGAGTGGAGGCACCATTGGGCTGTCCACATATGTACCCTCATGTTAAATGTAACCCTCCAACTGTGATGTGACCACTTTGATTGTAGGATAAGGTGGTATACAAATCTGTCTAAATAAATTAATAAAATAAATAAACACGTAGGCAGACTAGTGGTGTGAAATGGACTGTTGAGGCCATGTGGCCCAACAGGTGGAGGAGGCGGCAAGCCGGTACTGACCAGCGGCACTGTACCTCCCTTGCCAGTTGCATGAGGCGGTCTGCTCTCTCTTGGCAGGATAGCCTTGACCTGTAGCATGTCCAGTTGCATCCCTATGAATTCTAAACTTTGGGTTGGAGCAAGATGGGACTTGGGGTAGTTGATGACGAACCCCAGGTGCTGCAGCAAGAGGGTTGTATGCTCTGTGGCCTGCCTGACTTCTGAGGCCATACCACCTCTGATTAACCAGTCGTCCAGGTAGGGGAAGACAAAGACCCCTTGACGATGCAGGTGAGCGGCTACCACCGCCAAGCATTTGGTAAAGACCCTTGGGGATGAGGCCAGGCCAAAGGGCAGCACCCTGTACTGGTAGTGCCCTCCTCCCACCATGAACCATAGGTACTGCCTGCGGGAGGGGTGGATTAGGATGTGAGTGTACGCATCCTTTAGGTCCAAGGAGCACAGCCAATCTCTCTGGTGGAGGTAGTGCAACAGTGTTCCAAGGGAGAGCTTCTTGAACGTCTCCCTCACCAGAATCTTGTTCAAGTTTCACAGGTCGAGTATGGGCCTGAGGCCACTGTTCTTTTGGGGACAAGGAAGTATCTGGAGTAGAAGCCCTTCCCCCACAGATATCTGGGTATGGGCTCCACAGCATTGTCCCTGATCAGAACTGCGAGCTCTGTGAGCAGAAGGGTCTGGTGAAGGAGAGGTCACACTGATTCTTCTGGAAAGAACTTGGGTGGTGCTTGTTGTAAGTGGAGGAGGTATCCCTCCTTTACCACCTGCAGCACCCACTGGTCTGAGGTGACCTTGGCTCACTTTTGGGCAAAGAGTGCCAGGCAGCCCCTATCGGCTGGTGAGGGTCTCCCGGGGGAGGGTAGGCCCGGCCCTGGGAGACAAAAGCTCCCCCTTGCTGGGCAGGAGCTGGGGCTTAGGACTTCTGAGCCTTTGGCTTCTGAGCTCCTTGGCCTTGCCTTTTGGGGTGAAAATTCTGTTGCTGGCCCGAGAAGGCCTGGTATTGGTGACCCTGCTGGAAGTGCCCCTTTTTCCCAGGGAATAGGGGTCTTTTCCCAGAGGGTTTTTTTATGGGGAAAGGAAGAGGTTTTCTTCGAACGCCTCTGGCAAGTCACCACTCTGGCCTCTATCTCAGCCGCTTTGTCAGCCATTAGTTTGCCGAACAGGTTCTCACCTGTGTAGGGGACATTGAGCAGCTTGGAGCGGCAGGGGCACCTACTCTTACTGCCTGGCTGGGCAGACTAGATGGACCATACTGGTCTATCTGTCATCATAAACTATGTTACTATATTTGTCCTGGACCCACTGCTCGAGGTCCCGGGACTGCAGCTAGGCTTGGCGTCGGGCTCCGACGCCAGCTGCTGCTACTCAGGCTGCGGACTCGAATCCATCGTAAGCCACCCAGAAGAAGAACTTTGAGCAGTCCTTGATCCCAGAGGTGAGAGCTTGGAACCGAGTGAGGGGTTCCCCGGCTAGCCCTGCTAAGAACCCTGACAATTCCTGGGTCAGGGCCTTTAGATACATGCCTATGCATAGCTCATAGGACTGAATTCAACACTCTAACATTAAGCCCTGGAAGCACTTGTGTCCCAGGGCATCAAGGAGTGGAGGAGTGGCCTAGTGGTTGGGGCAAGGTACTTCAGGCCAGAAGGTCAGGGGTTCAAATCCCACTAGAGGACAGCAACCTTGGGCCGGAAGGACTGGGGTTTCTAGTCCCACAGGTGCTCCTTGTGGTCTTGGGCAAGCCACCTAACCCTCCTTAGCCCATGTTCCCTGTAAAATAGTTATCTCCAAGTTATAATGCCCTGTTCAATGTAAACCGCACTGATGCAGAATAGCGCAGTATAACAGAATGTAAATAAAAAAATAAATAAATAAGGGCTCTAGCATCCTTGTCTGGGGGGGACAGAAGAATAAGTCTTCTGGCTTCTGAGTTTCTGCATGGTTGACTCAACCATAGTTGTGTGGGAGTTGGGGCTTGTGGAACCCCAGCCCTTTCCTGACGTGGTATATGGCGTTTAGACGTCAGTTGACCAATGGTACCGATGCCAGGTCTCCCACACTCAGTAGCAGCTGCTTGAGGATCGGCTGTACTGGCAATGTGACAGTCTCCTTGGGTGGGGACGAACTGTAGGATCTCCAATTCCTCAGTACGTGGGTAATCCTACGCCTCGGTTTGCACTGAGAGGGCACTGGCCATATCCATGACAAATTTCTGGGAGGCCACATCCTCCGGAGGAGAATGACACTGGGGGAATTGGTCTGAGAGGATGTCTCGGTGCTGTCTGGTTTTCGGGGAGGCCTCATAGTCAGTCTCCCACTCAGTCAAGAGGGGACGAGGAGTCTGAGTCTCTGCGACTCCTTGGTTCGAGGCCCGCCAGGGTCCTCCGAAGGACCTGGGGTCAGAGTCTTGGAAACTGGCTGGGAAGGACTGGATTCCCGAGGAACGGGACCAAGACTTCGACCGGGGTCGAAGGCTTACCTGAGGCTGGTGGCACTCGGAGCTCGGTTCGACGCCCAGGGACTCCCCTGCAGTTAGGGGCACGGTTGACGGGGCAGATGATGCGGACGAACCTGGCATCATTGCCTGCTGCATAGCCAGGATCGCAGTGATGTTCTGCCCCATGGCGACCATTCTGGACTCCAAGCCAGAAGGCTCCGCAGCTTTTGGCACAGACACAGAGGGTCTCGGTTCCAGTGCTGGCACTCTCGCGAGTGTGCCCTCAACAAGGAACATGGTCTCGAGGATCCTTGCATGGTCTCAGTCAGCCAAGGCATCCTTTTTGGGGACCTTAGGACGACATTTCTCGGAGTCACCTGAGTCCCTCCAGGCTGTCTTACTGGGTTTTCTCCGGTACACCCTCGGCAGACTTCGAGGACTTTTTCTTTTTCTGCTCAGAGTCCAAGGTCTTTCCGGAGGCGCCGCTGCCGTGGGACTCCGAAGATGCTCGACCCTCTCTGGACGTGCTGGGCTTGGAGCTCAGTGTCAGGAAGGCCAGTGCCAAGGCGGACCTGGGGAACAGTTTCTCTTGCAACTCCAACCTCTTTCTACTGGTCTTAGGCATCATGGCCTGGCACAGTTCGCAAGAGGCGTTGTCGTGGTCCGGTCCCAGGCAACATAGGTAGTAGTCATGGGTGTTGGTGACAGACATGGTTTGGACTCACATTTTTTGAACCCACCAGGAGACATGGTAGGGAAACACCTGGCTGGGGTCGAGGACCCTCAGGTGAAAAAGGGTAAGCCTCAAAAGGAAAAAATGGGAAAAAGAAGAGAAGAGCGCTGGGGCCAGCACCGGCTCAAGAAACAGGCACGCAAACCGGGAACAGCTATGTTTTGAAGGATATAGCAAGGATTTTTTCCAGGGAAATTGGACAGACGTCAGTTGGGCTCCGTGGAAAAAAGAAGACCGAGCAAGAAATGTTACAGGTGAGTAACTACGCTTTCTCCAGGAACAAGCAGGAAATCAGTCCTCACATATGGGAATACCAAGCTACAGCCTACCGAGGACCTATAGAAAAAGTGCCACGGTGAGCCGTGAACAGACTCTGGTAACCGAAGATAGCCCGAGGATCCCAAGTCCCCGGAAGACCACACTCCCGGTAGCCGCAGAAGAGGGGTCGGAGGGCCAGAGCTGTCTAAACCCCAAACAGATTACGGAATACGGTTCGCCGATGGCACTGTCCCAACAGGACTCCCTCTCTAGGTAGTAATGCATCACGAAAGTGTTAGCCGAGGACCAGGCTGCGGCTCGGCAGATGTCCGCCAGGGGCATGGAGTGCAGATGTGCCACCGATGCTGCCCTCACATGGACACTGTTTGCCGTGACTTGGCGGTCCAGTGGTAGCCCAGCCTGAGCCTGGGTGAAGGCAATGCAATCCGCCACCCAGAGGGAGAGGGTCCGCTTAGCGACCGTGAGCACCAAACGGGCAGGATCATAGGAGACGAAGAGACGCTCGGACCTGCAGTGGGCCTGCGTGCACTGCAGATAGAAGGAGAGCACCCTCCTATAGTCGAGGATGTGGAGGATTGCCGATGCCCGGTTGGTGTGGGGCTTCGGAAAGAAGGTCAGCAGCACTATCTCCTGATTGAGGTGGAAATCCGAGACAACCTTCGGGAGAAACTAAGGGTGCATTCAGAGAACCACCCGGTTCCCATAGATTCTCATGTAGGGAGCGTCGGCCATCAGGGCCTGAAGCTCACTGACCCTCCAGGCCAAGGTGAGAGCTACCAGAAAAAACACCTTCCAAGAAAGTTGCCAAAGCGGGGATGCCATCGGCTTGAAGGGCAGCTGGATTAGCCGCATGAGGACGTCAATGAGATCCCATTCCACCGGAGGCGAAATACGGATGGGGAAGCCTGGAATGCAGCCGCCCGCGCATTAGGGCGAGCATTATCGTGTTGAAGCAACATGTCTCCTGGATTACTGTTAGGCCGCACTCGCAAATGACGCCGTTTCAATTTTTGAAGGGTTTTGATGTACCTGTCTGAAATGATTGTTTCACCTCTCTCAAGCACATCCACCAGAAATACGCCATCAATGTCCCAAAAGACGGTGATCATCACTTGTCCAGTGGAAGGAGTAATCTTGAACTTCTTTTTTCTTGGTGAGTGAGCATGATGCCATTCCATGGACTGCCTTTTAGTCTCTGGTTCATAGTGGTGAGCTCAGGTTTAGTCACCTGTGACGATCCGGGACAAAAAGGCCTCCCCCTCAGCTTCAAAACATTCCAACAAATCAGAGCAGATGTCTTTCCTTTGGTGTTTGTGTTCGGTTGTGAGACTTCATGGAACCCATCTTGCACACACCTTTGAATATCCCTAAGAGTCAATAACTGCCATTGCACTACCTCTACTGACGGAAAGCTGTACGGACAATTCCCGACTTGTGATGTGCCGATTCGCACGAATAATGTCATCAGCACACCGTAACTTGTCTGGACTGGTGGCTGAGGCAGGACGCCCAGACCGCGGCCGATCTTCCAGTTCCGTTTAACCACTTCCTGAAGCCTTTACTCTCGTCACCCATCGTCCAACGGTGCTCCTATCTACCGCAGAACTTCCATACACAGCACACAACAGTTTGTGAATGTTTCTCACACTTTCTTTCTCCTCCACCAAGAATTCAATTACAGCTCGTTGTTTGTATTGTGTGTCACTCACAGATGCCATTTGAAGGATCACTACCACCTCGCTATTTATCGGACGACTGTAAAATTACACGTGCCCTTTGAAGTTCCAAGTTACTACCCTTTCAATTTGACACCTCTATCTTCATTCTGGACTGGGAAAAAACATGTGGGGCATTACTTTCTGAGCAACCCTCGTATTTTCTGTGTTTCAGGTGGACCAGGATGTGAGCGTACGCCTCCCGAACATCCAAGGAGCATAGCCAGTCACCCTGCCAGAGGAAGGGCAGCAAGGCGCCAAGGGAGAGCATTTTGAACTTCTCCCACACCAGGTACTTGTTGAGATTTCTTAAATTGAGGATGGGTCGGAAACTGCCTGTCTGCTTTGGCACAAGGAAGCAGGAGTAAAAATCGCGACCTCTGAGGTGCAGTGGGACCACTTCCACTGCTTGTTCCTTGAGGAGGTTGGCAAGCTCCTGCGCCAAAACCTGGTGCGCGAGGAGCCGAGGAGGCTCCGCCGGGCAGAAGGTTGGAGGAAGCCGGTCCAGATGAAGGCGGTAACACTCCCGGATGACCTAGAGAACCCAGGTGTCTGATGTGACAGACTCCCATGAGGGAGCCAAGTGGATCAGGCGCCCCCCCCCCCCCCACCGGTAGCTGGGTTGCCAGAGGGCGAGTGGCTATGCATCTGGCGTAAAAAACCTGGGGCCATCTAGACCGGTGCCGGGGTCTGGCTTTTGGGGCCCTTTGGCTTATGCGGACCATGGTGGCCGCTCTTGCTCTGTCTGCCTTGGGGCAGAGCCGGCACCCAAGGGTAAGGTGGGTAGCCCTGATAGGGGAGACCCTTCCTCTGAAAGAAAAGCTTTTTGCCTGTTGCTTCGGACGGGCGCCGGTTATGTACTCTGTCTCAATCTCAGCTGCTTTGTCCTCCGTCGGTTTGCTCAACAATTGTTCCCCCAGGCACGGTACATCAAGCAGCTTTTCCTGGACCCACTGTTCGAGGTCCGAGGACTGGAGCCAGGCCTGCTGCCTGACCCCAATACCTGCAGCCGCTACCCGAGCAGAGGACTTGAAGCTGTTATATGCAGCGTGAGAAAGGTACTTCGAACCGTCTCCCACTGATTTCAGGAGGGACTGGAAACAGCAGAGGTAATCGCCATCGAGGCCCGCCTGGAAGCCTCCGAGTTCCTTTGTGAGGTCAAGAAGGAACATACCTATATATAGCTGGTAAGCCTGGATGCGGCAAGCCAGCATGGAGTCTTGGTAGGCCTTTCGCCAGAGGGCATCGAAGGTGCGAGACTCCCTATCCGGCGGGACTGAAGAGTGGGTTTTTGGACTCTTCTGCTTCCGTATGGCAGATTCCACTACCATTGATGTATGGGGGAGCTGGACCTTCCGGAAGCCGGGCCCCCGCTGGATCCTGTACATGGTGTACAGGCGCTTGCTGACAATGAGGACAGAGCAGGTGTCTCCCACATGCAGAGGAGCATCTGGGTCAGAATGGGTGGAACTGGAACCATGAGGGATTCCCTCGGCAGGGCCTCATATTGTAAGACATTGAGTTCTTCCGCGGACTGTGTAGAGAGCACCATGGCTCGAGCCATGTTCCGCACAAAGTCCAGAAAGGAGGTATCCTCGGGAGGCGGCCGCTGCTTCTGAGCAGGCGGGGAAGGAATCAAAAGGAGGTCCCGATGAGCCCAGGATTCAGGGGAAGTATCACCGTCAGACTCCCAGCCTGAAAACTCTGCAGGGGACTCAAAGTTAGGCTGCTTGAGCAGAGCCCGTGAAGCATGCTGAGGTCTCAAGGCGGAAGCCCCTCTGGAGCTGGAGGCGCTGGCTCAGGAAGTTCTCGCACCTGAGGACCGGGAAGGCGATACAGATCTCTGCTGGGGTCTCTCACGACGCCCCTGCCTCTCGGGTTGTTGTGACAGTCTGGGGGGCCAGGACAAGCATCGCCCTCGAGGTCTTGGGGCGTGTGTCAGTGGGGCCTGCGATGCCGACACCGGGGTAATTGGGTCGGGTACTGAAGAGGAGAGGGGGTCCTTGCTGGGACAATCCTCAGGAGACTGGGCGCCATTGCTGCAGGCTTCCGTATCTGTACAAGGTACCTTTCGGGGCTGCTCCTTCTCCGACTACAGGGACTGCTGAGGAGGGCTAAGGGTCCGAGCGCGAGAACGCTCACGCTTGCCCGGAGCCAATGACAGGGTCCTCGAGGCCTCCTTCTTCCACTCCCTTTCGGGGTACCCTTGCTCAGAGTGGTGCTGGGTCTGCGGAGCAGCCACGGGGCACCACAGAAGCAGAGGGTTGGTGGAGCGGGAAGCTACCGGGGACACCGGGTCCGTCTTGCGGAAAATATCATCCAGTTTCTGTTTACGGCTCTGGATTGCCTTGGAGAACATCTTTTTACAAAGGGAGCACAGCTCCGGGTTATGGTCCGCTCTCAGACACCAGAGACAACAGTCATGGGTGTCCGTGAGGGACATGTTTTTGGAGCATCCATCACGCTTTTTGAAACCAGAGGTCATGGGGGCAAAAAGGATCCCCGCAAGGACGAAGACCTTTGGATCTGCCAGCGGTTGAAAAGGGCACGAAATACGCTGGAGGCAAACTCATGAAGAAAAAGGGGAAAAAGAAAAAAAAGTCCCAGGCTCCGCTGCCAAAGCAGGTGCACTGGGATGGCGGGAAAAGGACCGGGAAACCGGAATAGAAGGCAATATGAAAAAACTTTTTCTGAGGTAGAGAGACGTGCGTCCAAAGGACTCTGTGGAAAAAGGGAGACGGATCAAGATGGCACCTTTTGGCGGGAAGGGGACCCATGCATGCGTGGTGACATTCTCCAAGGATTTCTTTGAAAGCTGAGGAAATGCCCCACACGGGCTCCGTCGGTGCCGACGTCACCCATATGTAAGGACTGTCTTCCTGCTTGTTCCTGGAGAAACAGTGGCTCTCCTGACAGAAAAGGCATCATAGAGTCTAGGTGAAAGTACAGCCCCCTGCAGCTTCCACTAATGACTCACCCATCATTGTGTGCTCGACGCCAATGAACCTGGAAGAGGGGAAGTCTGCATCAGAGTGGGCTCCCTCTTCATCTGGAGAGTCAGGAAGATCATGGCAGCCAGCAGGCTGGGGTGGAAGTTTTGGGCCTCAAGCAAGCACATTTGCAATATAATCAAATAAGTGGGGGTCCATCACTTATCTTATTAATAGTGCTGGGGTAAATATTGCATGCCCCTGCTAGGGATGGTACATTCAGGAAGCAGTTATTCGTTCACTAAAAAAAACAAACCTTTGCATCTGCCTCCATGAATAGCCTATTATGGATCTCCAGCAGATAACAGCGGCCCGGATGGGGAAATGAAGTACTAAGAAAATAGGGTGAGGAAGTTGCAGGAGGAACGTAAGAGAATTCAGGAGGGACAAGCTGAACTTGAGGGCAAGATTGCTGGTCATCACAGATATGAAAATCTTGATCATCTCTCTAGGTCCTTAATTTAAGGATTTTAAATTTCCCAAAAGATTCCTGTGGTGCTGCCTGGAAAGATATTCAAGGAATATCTGAGAGAGATCCTTGCTATTCCAGAGTCAGCAATGACAACTAATGTGAGAACATATTTTATGGAGTCACCAAGAGAGAGCAGTAGGGAGTGTAATAAGAATAAAGAGTAGTTACTCACCTGTAACAGGTGTTCTCCAGGAGCAGCAGGAATCAGTCCTCACATATGGGTGTCATAGACGCCGATGAAGCCCTAGCGGAGCATTTCCCCAGCTTTCTATGAAAGCCTTTGGGAATGCAGGCACGCATGCGCGGTTCCCTTCCCGCATAAAGGTGCCATCTTACCTCAGTCAAATGACATAGCTAAAAACAGCACACAAAAACGAAAAAATTAAACTATGTACAACTGCAACTCCCAGGGGAGGAGGGAGGGTTGTGAGGACTGATTCCTGCTGCTCCTGGAGAACACCTGTTACAAGTGAGTAACTACTCTTTCTCCAGGACCAAGCAGGAAATCAGTCCTCACATATGGGTGACTCCCTAGCTCTGGGCTACCGAGGAACCCAGGCTGAACAAGAGAACTCCATCTAGTCCCAGCAGCAAAGAAAGGCTTTTCACTGACACAGTCTCCACCGGTAGCCCAACAGAGGGCAGGAGTTGCCTAAACCTCAAAGAGATTCCGGAGTACTGCTTGGCCAAAAGCACTGTCCCTACGGGACTCCCTCTACAGACAGTATTGGGCCGCAAAAGTCTGGCTTGAAGACCAAGTTGCAGCCCTGCAGATGTCTACCAAGGGCACAGAGCGGAGATGAGCCACTGAGGCAGCCATTGCCCTGACACGATGGGCCGTGACCCGACCCTGCAAAGGAAGGTCAGCCGCATTGTAAGCCCAGGTGATACAGTCAGCCACCCAGATGGGCAAGGTACGCTTGGACACAGCCAACCCCAACTTATTAGGGTAAAAAGAGATGAAGAGCTGAGTAGCCCTTCTATGTCCCTGTGTACGGTCAAGGTAGAAGGATAAGGCCTCCTACAGTCCAGGGTATGCAGGACTGCTTCAGCCTGGCTTGCATGAGGCCTAGGGAAGAATGTTAGAAGAACCACCTCTTGGTTAAGGTGGAAGGAGGAGACAACTTTTGGAAGGAACTTTGGATGAGTCCTAAGGACAACCCTGTTCCTATAAAAGCGAGTGTAAGGCCTATCACAGACCAGGGCCTGAAGCTCACTCACTCGCCTAGCCGAGGTAAGGGCTACCAAGAAGAGCGTCTTCCAGGACAGGAAGCGTAGAGGGCAAGTAGCCATCGGCTCAAAGGGTGGGCGAGTCAGCTGTTGCAAGACCACATTCAACTCCCACTCAGGAGCAGGAGGACGGATTGGAGGCTCGAGCAAAAGCAAGCCCCTGAGAAAGCGGGACACCAAGGGGTGAACCGACAGAGAATGTCCTTCCACCAGTGAGTGGTGAGCTGCTAGAGCTGAGAGGTGGACCCGAAAAGAATTGGACTTAAGTCCCTGATTGGATAAGTGCAGCAAATACTGAAGCACCACTGGCACAGTACAGGAGAAAGGATCCTCTGTACGTAGCTGACACCACACAGAAAACCTTTTCCATTTGAGAGCATAGGTTTTCCTAGTGGACTGTTTCCTAGAGGCTAGGACAACCTCCTCAACTTCCTGAGGTAGACCCTAGGGAGCCAAAACTACCCTTGCAGCCTCCAGGCCATCAAATTGAGAACTTTGAGATTGGGGTGCAGAAGGGAACCCTGCTCCTGTGAGAGAAGGTCGGGTTGCAACCCCAGAGGCAGTGGGGGATCCACAGCCAGTTGAAGCAGAAGTGGAAACCAAGGCTGTCTCGGCCACCAGGGAGCCACCAGCAGGACTGAGGCCTTGTCTTGAAGAATCTTGAAGAGAGTTCGGGCCACCAAGGGCGTGGGAGGAAACGCATACAGGAGGCCCTGAGACCAGGGAATCAGAAAAGCATCCGCTGCTATTCTCAGAGGATGCGGTTTTGCCTGGAGCAGAACTTTGGCAGTTGCTTGTTCAGTGGACTGGCAAAGAGATCTATCAAAGGGAGACCCCATTTTAGGAAGATCTTCTGAACTACTAAAGGATGCAGCTGCCACTCGTGGGGCTGTAGAATCCTGCTCAACTTGTCGGCCAGATAGTTGTCCTGGCCTGGAAGGTACACAGCCTTGAGGAGCATGTTGTGCTTGAGGGCAAATGAACAAAGGTCCTGAGCCTCCTGACAGAGTCCCGACTTGTTTGTTCACATAAAACATGGCTACTTGGTTGTCTGTCTGAACCAGGACAGATTGATGAGCCAGGGTAGGAGAGAAAGCTTTGAGTGCCAATCGAATAGCTCTGAGTTCTAGGAGGTTGATCTGCTGTGCAGCCTCCCAAGGAGACCACAGGCTCTGGGTGCACTTGTCCAGACAATGAGCTCCCCAGCCCTGCAGGGAGGCGTCTGTGGTCAGTACCACTGTGTACCCAGGAATTTGAAAGGGCACTCCTTTTAGTAGATTGGGTGGGTGCAACCACCAGCTGAGGGAGTTCAGAAATTGTCTGGACACCCTTATCCGGTCCCTGAGGCTGCCTGTGGCCTGTGACCACTGAGTCCGAAGGCACCACTGTGAAGGCCTCATAAGGAGCCTGGCATTGGGGGTCACATGTACTGTTGAAGCCATGTGGCCTAGAAGCCTCAGGCAGAGTCTGGCAGAGACTAATGACCTGCTGAGAAACTGGTTTGCCAAGGCTATCAATCTTTGTGCTCTGTCTTCTGGCAAGAAAGCCTTTGCCAGCAGAGAGTCCAGCCTTGCTCCTATGAACTCCAAGTTCTGGGAGGGGAGCAAAGTGGACTTTGCAAAGTTTATTACAAACCCCAGGCTTTGAAGAAGAGCAATAGTTGTGAGGGTGGCTTGTCTGGCCTCCTGGCACGTCTGACCCCTGATGAGCCAGTCGTCCAGATAGGGGAAGACAAAGATTCCCCGATTTCTCAGGAAGGCCGCCACCACTGCCAGGCATTTAGTAAAGACCCTGGGAGCGGAGGTGAGGCCAAAAGGCAGTACTCTGTACTGATAATGGTTTCCTCCCACAATGAACCTGAGGTACTTTCTGTGGTCTGGATGAATGAAGATGTGAGTGTACGCATCCTTTAGATCTAAGGAGCATAGCCAATCTCCCTGCTGGAGGTAGGGCAGAAGTGTTCCAAGAGTAAGCATCTTGAACTTTTCTTTCTCTAGGAACTTGTTGAGGTTCCTGAGGTCCAGAATGGGTTGAAGGCCACCGGTTCTTTTGGGCACCAGGAAATACCTGGAGTAGAATCCGTGACCTTGCAAGTGGGGAGGCACAGGCTCCACCGCCCTGTCCACCAACAGACCTTGAAGCTCTTGAAAGAGAAGGTCTGTGTGCAGGGGAGGCCTTGGAGGTTCCCCTGGAAAGTATGGCGGAGGCAGTTGGTGAAAATGCAGTGCATAGCCCCTGTGGACTATGTTCAACACCCAACTGTCCCCAGTGATGTGGGGCCACTGGTGGGCAAAGAGGGCGAGGCGACCTCCTGTGCAGGGTTGGGAGAGCAGGGACTGAGAGACTACGCTCAAGTAGTCAAAAACCCCCACCCTGCTGAGTGGGAGCAGGGGCCGGAGGCTTGGGGGTCCTCTGCCTACAGGGCCCATTACCCTGCCCCTTGGCTTGCTGACCCTGGGGTGAAGCTTGGGCAGCCTGATACTGATGGTACTGTTTGTAGGCAGTGCCCTTCCTCGGGTAAAAGGGCTTCTTACCAGAGGCCTTCTTCTTGTGAGAAGGGGCAGAGGTCTTCCTAGAAAGCCTTGTCCTAGTAAGGTGCTCCGTCTCGAGCTGTGCGGCCTTCTCGGCCATGGGCTTGCCAAAAAGGTTTTCACCTCGGCAAGGGACATTGACCAACTTGTCCCGAACCCATGGCTCGAGGTCCGATGACTGCAGCCATGCCTGGCATCGAGCCGCGATACCGGCTGCCGCAACTCGGGCCGAAGCCTCGAAGCCATCGTAGGCAAAGCGGGACAAACTTCGAGCAGTCCTGAATCCCCGAGGACAAGGACTTGAATCTCTGCAAGGGCTCCCTGGAGAGACCAGCAGAGAACCCGGCCAACTCCTTGGCCAGGTCTCGCAAGTACATGCCCATGTACAGTTGGTAAGACTGGACACGGCAAGCAAGCATCGAGCCCTGGAAGCACTTTCTACCCACACCATCGAGGTTCAGGGCCTCCCTACCGGGGGGCACCGCAGAGTGCATCTTCTGGCTTTTCAGACGATGCATGGCCGATTCCACCACCATGGAATGGTGTGGTAGCTGCGCCTTCTGAAAGCCAGGGCTCTTCTGGAGTCGATATTGTCAAATTGACTCGCTTGCTCAGAACCGGCGCCGAAGCCGGTGCCTCCCACATCCAGAAGAGGAGCCGTTCCAGCATCGGAGGAACCGGGACAGTAAAGGCCTCCTTCGGAGGAGAGTCGTACTGTAGGGCCTCGAGCTCTTCAGTTTGAGGCTCTTCCTCAGGGTCCGCCGGAATAGCCAACGTGGTGGCCATATCCTGGACAAACTCCGAGAACCGGGGGCTCAGACTGCGGTGAGTCCGAGGGGACGCACCGAGTCTTGAATGTGTCGGGGAACTCCTCATCCTCCGTCTCCCAGGTGGACTCATCCGACGAGGAGTCAGGATCCGACCCCACGGGGCCCTGGAGCACCCGCCCCGACGGCGGAGGCACCGGCATCGATGTCCTCGGTCCCGAACGGGAGGTCGAGGGAGACCGCGACCGAGGTTGACTTCGAGCCATGATGGACTCGAGTATCGGCTCGGTCTCCGGGGTCGACTTCGATGTCGATGTCCCGGTGGTCGGGGCAGATGCGCCAGACAGGCTGGCCATCAGTGCCCGCTGCTGCTCCATGAAGGCAGACAGTCTGCTCTCCAAGGCTGTCATCCTGAGACTCAGCTCGGGAGACGCAGCAGCCACCGACTCGTACCCCGGCGGTGCCGGGCCTGACGTCGGCTCTCTGGGAGGAAAGTCCTCAAGGACCACAGGGCTTACGTGTCCAGCAGACTCCGGCTCCACGCGAGGATCTTTGGCAGGCTTCTCTTGTTCCACGGGCCCGGGGTGACAGTCGGGGGTCTTAGACCTGGCCCTCGAGGAGCCAGGGACCTCTTCCAACGACACCCTCACGAGCCGCTTCTTCCTCTTGAGTTCCCGGTCGGGGGACCCCCTGTCCGAGGAGCTTCGACGGCGCTCGGGATCCGAATCCCGAGATGTCGAGGCCTCAAACAAGGTCCGGGCCCGGCCGGAAGCTGAGTCCGAGAAAAGCCGTTCTTTCTGCTGCTGGCGACTTCACAGTGCCTTGGAAGACATCTTCCCACATGGTCCACACGTCTTAGGGTCGTGATCAGGACCGAGGCACCGAAGACAGCAGTCGTGTGTGTCAGTGAGAGACATCAACTTCTTACACCGATCACACTTTTTGAAACCACTGGAAGCCATTGGGGAAAAAAAGAGTCCCCGCGAGGTCAAAGGACCGGCCCTTCCAGGGAAAAATCAAAAAAGGGCACGAACGCCATCACGAAGGGCAAAAACCGAAAAAGAAGAATCGGGCTCGATACCGGTGTACCGAACCCGGCGGGAGGGGAACCGACGTCGAACTGGGAAGAAAAATAGCGAGAATCATCGAAAAAAATCAAACTTTTATCCAGGATGACAGGACGCATGTCTGGTGGGCTTCTCGGAAAAAGAGAGACTGAGGTAAGATGGCACCTTTAGGTGGGAAGGGAACTGCGCATGCGTGCCTGCATTCCCAAAGGCTTTCATAGAAAGCTGGGGAAATGCTCCGCTGGGGCGTCATCGGCGTCGATGACACCCATATGTGAGGACTGACTTCCTGCTTGGTCCTGGAGAAAGGTGAGGTATCTGCTGACAGCTTGAACCTGTCTAATTATCTGGAACATTCCCTTCTGAAGGCGTATCACAGAGGAACTTTATTGGTGATATTTGCCTTCCTTCAAGTTAGAGATCATACACTGCAACAATGCTTCTGTAATAGGAATGTCTTATTTCTTGGTTATAAAGTATGAATTTACCCTGACCACCGTCATGTCTCAGGAGAAGAGGAAGAAATTTCTCAAAATGGGACGAGGTTTTGGAGGTCATTTTATAAGACTTATTCATGTTTTACATAAGGATGTGGTGGCAGAAAAATGTGCAAGCCGCATCCACAAGCAAAACACAATTTTAGAAAGACTATGATTTATATGTGTCTGCCTTGGCCATGTCTAAGTTACATGGGGTGTGTCGGGGTTCTGGTCTGGGAGGAATAAAAAGCTACACGTGTTTCCCCTCTCCCATTTCATAAAGCAGATTGAAGTAGAAAACGGAAACTGCCGACATCTGGATTTACACATGCTCCTTAGCACAAAGGTGACGTTATACTTACCAGTTAATGTCCTTTCCTTGAGTCCTACTAAACCAGCCCAGACAAGTGGGTTGTGTTCCCCTACCAGCAGATTGGTGGAGACAAAGTACAAATGAAAAGCCCAGGTTTCAATGACATCACTTCCATGCTTCTATTCGTCTCAGTCACCAGAGGTCCCTTCAGTATTCATCCCAAAGCATATGGGAGAAACATGGAAAGCATCACACATTTATTTTTGTTATACTTTTCTATACAGCCCCTTCCAGAGATCAGGGGCGGTTTACAAATAACCAACATATTACAGATAACAGATAAGTGAACTTTTTACAGAAAATAGAAAACAGTAAAACAAGAACTATTTACATATTAACTATAGACGATAGTTATTTGTGTTTGGATGAATAGAATTACATGCTGTATGTGTATTTTGTGTTCCAGGGTACTGTTATTGTGTGCGAGGTTGGGTTGTTTGTGAGGTTGAGCTAGAATTGTCATTTCCATAGTGTGCAATGAAGAGATATGTTTTGAGTTTCTGAATACCTGTAAGTCTTTGATTGAGCTGATTGATAAGGGCAAGGAATTGCAGAGACTAGGGGTGGCAAATGTGAAAGCTCTAGAGCTCGTGGTCTGTTTTGTCTTACAAATTGTGTGGGGGATTATAAGAGAATGAAGTGCATTTTTCCTTCAAGATCCGGTATCTGGGGGCGTGTGAAGGAGGGTCATGAGGAAGAATGAAGCAATATTGTTAATTAGTTTGAAGGTTGTCATCAGTATCTTGCACTTTATTCAGCTCGTTACTGGGAGTCAGTGAAGTTCATATAAAATTGGTGTAATATGGTCAGTCAGATGAGCCTTACAAATGATTCTTGCTGCAATGTTTTGCGTTCTCTGGAGTATATTTAGGTTCTTAGTCGGTAGACCCTGTAACAGACTGTTATAGTAGTCAAACTGTGGGTAATAATGGCTTGAATGTGGGTAATAATGGCTTGAACTACAGATGTGAAGTCATGGGTGTCAAGAATAGGTCTTACGTGCTAGATAGTCTTTAGCTTGCAAAAGATGGTCCTGGCTGTTTGTTTTAAGTGGGGTAGTGTACTGAGGGATTGGTCGAGAATTATACCCAGGTATTTAAACTCTTGTTTAACTGGAAGGACAATGTTGTTAATAGTGATGGATTGAGGGGGAGGGATGTTTTGATTCTTTGATATATAATAAGACTTCGGTTTTGTTGAAATTAATATTAAGATTGTTGGAGTTCAACCAGGATTCAGTTTCGCTGATGCAATCGGATAGATTGTGAAAGGTGGGATTGTTTATATCAATAGGGAGAGACAACAATGTCGTCGGCATATATGTGGTACCCAATGTTAAATTTTTTGAAGATGCTGGTGATTGGCTGGAAGTATAGGCTGAATAATAGCGCTGAAAGGGCAGATCCTTGGGGTATTCCTTGATCTTGGAGGAAAGTGGCCGCGGGTTCATGACCTACTTGGATGTGTAGTCTACTGTTTGAGATATACAATTTAAACCATAGAAGGACTGTCCCCGCCTAGACCAATTTGTACTAGTCTTGAGATGAGGGTATCATGATTAACGTTGTCGAATGTGGAGGTGATATCTATAAAGACCAGTATGAATGCTCGATTAGGGTCATCTATGCCTTGGATAAGATAGTCAAGTAAGACTATCAACAGGGTTTCAACTCCATGGAATTGTCGAAATCCATATTGTTTAACATCCAGGGGAGCATTGAGATCAATGTAATCTTGGAGTTGGATTTGGATGACTTTTTCAATGATTTTAGCCACAAAAAGAATGCTTGCTATTGGCCTATATGAGTTTAGTTCATTTCTGTTAAGGGTCTTGTTTTTTAGGACAGGGCGTATTGATGATAGTTTAAGGTCAGTGGGCAAGGTACTTTGGTAGAGGGATTGGTTTACTATATGGAGGAAGTAAGGGGCCAGTTCAGCTTTTGTGGAACTGATCCAGCAAATGGGACATGGATCTAGGAGGGAAGTTGTCTTATTAATGTTGGATATGATGTTTAGTAGGCGCTTCTGGTCTATTAGGTGAAAGCTATCCCATGTATTGGAGTGTGTTGCAGGTTCGAGGGAGGGAGAGGTGTAGGTAAGATTCTTATGTTTTTTAGCTTGTTTGCAAAGAAGTCAGCAAGAGTTTGAAATTTTATGTTGCACATTTCAGATTCATGTTGTTTGATTTTGATTAGTGATCTAGTAATAGAAAAGAGTTCTCTCAGTCGGTTAACGGCTCGATTTAGGATCCTGGTGTGATAGTCTCTTTGCTTTGTTAATTGCGTCCTTGTAGTTACTGAGCAAGGTGAAATATTGTTTGTCTTCATGTGTTTTTGTTAATCTCCTTTTTTTCCAGCTTTCTTAGTTCTCTTTTTAGGTTTGTAAGTTCTTGCATGTACCATTTTTCTGATTGTTTATGAGTGTGCTTCGAGTGTGTGCGGGGGGGAGGGGGGGTGATGTTGCTTTTTGTATGGAATTGTTCCTGATATTTAGAGAGATGTTGGGGTCTGGTAAGTCTAGTAAAAGCTGGGGTAGTATATTTTCTAGGAAATCGTCCTTGTTGAAGAAGGTGAATCGCCTGATTTGGGGTGAGGTGATCAGTGCAATAGTGAGTGGGGGATGTAGTAAGATGTGGACGCTTACTAGGAGTGGTCAGACCAGGGGATCTGAGTGGTTGATGGGGGGTATAAATGGGGTGATTTGTGGTTGAGGTGGGAAGAAAAACTAGGTCAAGGGAATTTCCCCTTATATGAGTAGGTGAGTTTATAATTTGTTGAAAGCCCATGTCGGCCACTGAGTCAAGGAAGGTGGTGGCATGTGAGGTGCTGAGTGAAGGCAGGTTAAGATCACCTAAAATGATATGTAGTTTATTGATAGGGGCCTTGCATGCTGACTCAAGAAGTGGGGTTAAATTGCTTTGATCAGGGGATGGGGATCTATAAATGAGGCAGAGCAAGAAGTTCTTGTTTCTGATTTTAAGCATGTCCATTCCATCTAGGTTGCTGGGGAATGAGGGAGTGGCTCTGAGTTATGTTTTGCTTAATATAAGTATTCCACCTCCCCTTTTGGAGTCTCTGGGGCAGTTGAAAAGGTCAAATCCGTGTAATTGTAGGAGGTTTACTAAGACATTGTCAGAGGAGGAGAGCCATGTCTCAGTGATGCAGAGAATATCAGGATTCTCATCCTTGACTAGATCTAAGATTATTGGCATTTTGTTTCTTATAGATCTAGCATTGATGAGGATGCATTTTAATGGAGTAGGCCGTTTAGTGATGTAGTATGATATGTCTGTGATGGATAGATACATATTAACCTATTGCAATGTTTATTATGTCCAGAGTGTGTTCTATGCAGATGTGCATCAGTAATTGATTGGGAGTATATATTTTTCCTGAATAGGCTATGTATAATAGGGATGGAACTAGAGGAGCAGGCATCTTGGAGGAGGGAAAAAGTGTTTGCTATCTGATGTGATAAGAGGAGGAGGTAGAAGATGGTTTGAAGTATTTTGCAAGTGTCCATTGTGGGAGCTAGTGGAAATATCCTACAGAATATCATCATAGGCCTCCAGGACTACCTACCAGCATCATCAGATACAAATATGCAAAAAGTGCTGAAATATCAAAGTAAATGTCTAGAATCGGTCTTCACCATCAAACTTGGACAAGCGTTCCAATGACTAGAAGGAATGAGTGAGAAAGCGTAGTTACTCACCTGTAACAGGTGTTCTCCAGGAGCAGCAGGAATCAGTCCTCACATATGGGTGACGCCGGCGCCGACGGAGCCCTCGTGCGGAGCATTTCCCCAGCTTTCATAGAAAGCCTTTGGGAATGCAGCGCGCATGTGCGGTCCCCTTCCCGCCCAAGGGTGCCATCTTGCTCAGTCTGATGACAGCTAAGACAGCAAAAAACAAAAATGAAATATATATATATATATATATATATATATATATATGACCGCAACTCCAAGGGGAGGAGGAAGGGTTGTGAGGACTGATTCCTGCTGCTCCTGGAGAACACCTGTTATAGGTGAGTAACTACACTTTCTCCAGGACCAAGCAGGAAGTCAGTCCTCACATATGGGACTCCCCAGCTTAAGGCTACCGGGGACACAAAGCTGAAAAAATGAGCTCCCCCTAGAGCCCCAGCATGTGCGAAAAGAATCTTCTCTGATATCGCCTCTGTACGGTAGCCCAACAACAGGGCCGGAGGGTAGGAGTTGCCTCTACTTCAAAGAGATTCCGGAGTACCGCTTGCCTGAAAGCACTGTCCCTGCGGGACTCCCTCTCGAGGCAGTAGTGGGCTGCAAAAGTCTGGCTTGAAGACCAAGTAGAGGCCCGGCAGATGTCTGCCAACGGAATAGAGCGGAGACGAGCCACTGACGCAGCCTTCGTCCTGACATGGTGGGCCGTGACTCGACCCTGCAAGGAGAGGCCGGCTGCCCTATATGCCCAGGCGATACAGTCCGCCACCCAGATGAACAAGGTACGCTTAGAGACAAACAACCCAGCTTATTAGGGTCAAAAGAGACGAAGAGCTGCACAGCCCTTCGGTGTCCCTGCGTACGGTCAAGGTAGAAGGACAACGCCCTCCTACAGTCCAGGATATGTAAGACCATCTCAGTCCGGCTGGCATGCGGCCTGGGAAAGAAAGTCGGAAGAACCACCTCCTGATTGAGGTGGAAGGAGGAGACAACTTTTGGAAGGAACTTAGGGTGAGTCCGCAAGACTACTTTGTTCCTATAGAACCTAGTGTATGGTGCATCTGACACCAGGGCTTGAAGCTTGCTCACTCGCCTAGCTGAGGTAAGAGCCACCAAAAACAACGCTTTCCAGGAGAGAAAAAGCAAAGGGCAAGTAGCCATAGGCTCAAATGGTGGACAAGTAAGCTGTTGCAAGACCACATTCAAATCCCACTCAGGGGCAGGTGGACGAACCAGAGGCTTAAGCAAAAGCAGGCCTCTGAGGAAGCGAGTCACCAAAGGGTGGCTTGAAAGAGACTGGCCCTCCACCGATAAGTGGTGCACTGAGAGAGCACTGAGATGGACCCTAACAGAGTTGGATTTAAGGCCTAGGTTGGAAAGGTGAAGCAAATATTGCAGCACCATTGGTACCAGGTATGAGAAGGGATCCTCCTTGTGTTGAGCACACCAGGTGGAGAACCTACGCCATTTGAAGGCATAAGATTTCTGGGTGGACTGCCTCCTGGAGGCCAAGACCACGTCCTCCACTTCCCTAGGCAGCAGTAAGGGTGCTAGAACTACCCTTTCAGCAGCCAGGCCATCAGATTGAGGGACTGGAGGTTGGGGTGTAAGAGAGATCCCTGCTCCTGAGACAGGAGATCTGGTTGCATCCCCAGAGGAAGAGGAGTGTCCACCGCTAGTTGCAAAAGAAGTGGGACCCACGGTTGCCTTGGCCACCTGGGAGCCACCAGGATCACCGAGGCCTTGTCCCGGATCACTCTGAATAGTGTCTTGGGCACTAGAGGCGTGGGAAGAAACGCATATAGGAGGCCTGTAGACCACGGAATGAGAAACGCATCCGCTGCTACTCTGAGAGGATGCGGTTATCTGGAGCAGAACCTGGGCAGTTGATGGTTCAGTGGACTGGCAAAGAGATCTATGTTTGGAAGACCCCATCTTAGGAAGATTTGTTGAACCACCAGAGGATTCAACTGCCATTCGTGGGGCTGTAGGATCCTGCTTAATCTGCTAGATAATTCTCCTGTCCAGGGAGATAGACAGCTTTGAGAAGTATGCCATAATTGACTGCCCAGGTGCACAGGTCCTGGGCTTCCTGACAGAGGGCGGGACCCTGTGCCCCCCCTGTTTGTTCACATAGAACATAGCAACTTGATTGTCCATCTGAACTAAGACAGACTGGTGAGAGAGGGCATGAGAGAAAGTCCGTAGGGCCAAGCGGATAGCTCTCATCTCCAATAGATTGATCTGCTGTGCGGCCTCCCAGGGAGACCACAGGCCCTGAGAGTGCATGCTCCCTGGCAATGTGCACCCCAACTGTGAAGAGAAGCTTCGGTCGTGAGCACTTGGGAGTGTGGAGGTGCCTGAAAAGGCACTCCTTGCACCAGATTTGGAAGATGAAGTCACCACTGCAGAGAAGATGCTAGCAGTTGGGACACCCTCACCTTGTCCGTCAGGTTTCCTGTGGCCTGCAGCCACCGAGTCCGGAGGCCCCACTGAGCCGGCCTCATGTGCAGACGGGCATTTGGAGTGACATGGACCGTGGATGCCATGTGGCCTAAGAGCCTCAGGAATTGTCTGGCGGAGACCAGAGAATTGCTGCGGAATTGTCTGGCCAAATCCATCAGTCTGTGGGCCCTGTTCACAGGCAAAAAAGCCTTTGCCTGAAGGGTGTCCAGTCTTGCTCCTATGAACTCCAGGCTCTGTGAGGGGCACAAAGTGGACTTTGAAAAGTTTATGACAAACCCCAGATGCTGGAGAAGAGAGATAGTGCGGAGGGTGGCTTGACTGGTCTCCTGTGCAGACTGACCCCTGATGAGCCAGTCGTCCAGGTATGGAAAGACAAAGATCCCTTGAACCCTGAGGTAGGCCGCCACCACTGCCAGGCACTTGGTGAAAACCCCGGGGGCGGAGGTTAGACCAAAAGGGAGTACCCTGTACTGAAAATGGTTTCCTCCCACCACAAATCTGAGATATTGTCTGTGGTCTGGATGAATAAGGATGTGAGTATAAGCATCCTTTAGGTCTAAGGAGCATAGCCAATCTCCCTGCTGGAGGTAGGGCAACAGTATTCCAAGGGTAAGCATCTTGAACTTTTCCCTCTGCAGGAACTTGTTTAGATTTCGCAAGTCTAGGATGGGCCGGAGGCCTCCTGTCCTTTTTGATACCAGGAAGTACCTGGAATAGAAGCCTTGACCTCTCAGATGTTGGGGCACCGGTTCCACCGCCTGTTCCTTTAGAAGACTTGCTAACTCCTGCAGGAGTAGGTTCCTGTGCAGAGGGAGTCTTGGAGGCTCCCCTGGAAAGTAGGAGGGGGGTGCGTGGTGGAAATGGAGCAGATAGCCCCTCTGGACTATGCTTAGCACCCAGGTATCCCTTGTTACGGCCGACCACCTGTGGGTGTACAGGTTCAACCGGCCTCCTGTGCTCAGAGGGGCCAGCTGAGGAGGAGAGGCTATGCCACTGTAGTCAAAATCCCGCTCCCTGCTGTGCAGGAGCCGGAGCTGGTGGCTTGGGGGTTTTCTGCCTATGGGGCGCATGTCCCTGCACCTTGGCCTGCTGACCCTGTTGGGGAGCTGTGGAGGCCTGGTACTGAGGGTAAGATTTGTAGGCAGATGACTTTCTTGGGTAAAAGGACTTTTTCCCCGAGCCCTTCTTCTTTTGAGAAGGGGCAGAGGTCTTCCTGGACAGCCTTGTCCTGGTGAGAGTCTCGGACTCCAGTTCTGCAGCTTTTTCAGCCAGGGGGCTTGCCAAAGAGGTTTTCACCTCGGCAGGGGACATCGACCAACTTATCCTGCACCCATGGCTCGAGGTCTGATGACTGTAGCCAGGCCTGACGGCGTGCACCGATGCCGGCCGCGGCTACTCGGGCCGAAGCCTCGAAGCCATCATAAGCTGCTCGAGACAAACTTCGAGCATTCTCGGATCCCAGATGACAAGGCTGTGAACCTCTGCAAAGGTTCCTCGGAGAGACCAGCAGAGAACCCGGCAATCTCCTTTGCCAGGTCTCGAAGGTACATGCCAATGTACAGTTGGTAGGTCTGGACACGGCAAGCAAGCATAGAGCCCTGGAAGCACTTTCTACCGAGGGCATCCAGCTTCTGGGCCTCCCGGCCGGGGGGCACCGAGGAGTGCATCTTCTGACTCTTCAGCCGATGCATGGCCGATTCCACAACCACGGAATGGTGCGGTAGCTGTGCCTTCTGGAACCCGGGGCGCTTGCAGACTCGATAGATGGAATTGACCCGCTTGCTCAAAACCGGCGTCGAGGCTGGCGCCTCCCACATGCGGAAGAGCAACCGTTCCAGCATCGGAGGAACCGGTACAGTAAAGGCCTCCTTGGGAGGAGAGTCATACTGCAGTGCCTCGAGCTCCTCCTCAGGGTCTGCGGGGAAGGCCAAGGCCTTGGCCATGTCTCGCATGAAGTCCGAGAACCGGGTGTCCTCCGGGCGGGGGGGGGGGGGGGGGGGGGGGGAACGTCTGAGGCTCAGACTCCGGTGAGTCCAAAGGGACACAATGGGTCCGGAAAGTGTCCGGGGACTCTTCGTCCTCCGTTTCTCAGCCCTACCCCTCGGAGGAGGAATCGAGCAGCTCCGGTTGGGCAAGCACCGATGCCATCCGCCCCGACACCGAGGGTACCGGCGTCAACGACCTCGGTCCCGAACGGGAGGCCGAGGGAGACCTTGGCCGAGGATGGACTCGAGAGCGCATGGACTCGAGGATTGGATCGGCCTCCGGGGTCGACTTGGACGTCGATGTCCCGGTGGTCGGGGCAGATGCACCGGTGAGACCGGCGATCAGTGCCTGCTACTGTTCCATGAAGGCAGCCAAGCTGCTTTCCAAGGCCGTCAACCTGAGTCCGAGCTCAGGAGACTCAGCAGCCCCCGATGGCGTCGGGCCCGACGTCTGCTCCCCCGGAGAAGAGTCCACAAGGACTACAGTACTCACGTGACCCGAGGACTCTGTCACCACACAAGGTTGTTTAGCAGGCCTCTCTGACTCCGAAGACCCGGGACGGCGTTCGGGCTATGTGACTTGGCCCTCGAGGAGCCAAGTGCGTCCACCGACGCCGCCCTCGCTGGTTTCTTCTTCCTGTGGTGGTCCCGCGAGGGAGACCCCCTCTCAGAGGAACCCCAGCGATGCTCGGGACCGAAGTCCCGAGACGTTGAGGCCTCTGACGAAGTCCGGGCCCGGCCGGACGCGGAGTCAGAGAAGATTCTTTCTTTCTGATGCTGACGGCTCAACGCCTTTGAGGACATTTTCCCACACGGGCCACAGATCAGCGGGTCATGATCGGGTCCGAGGCAGCGGAGGCAGCAGTCATGTGTGTCGGTGAGAGACATCAGTTTCTTACACCGATCACACTTTTTAAACCCGCTGGCAGCCATCGGGGGAAAAAGGACGCCTGCAAGGTCAAAAGACAGGGCTGCCAGGGAAAAATAGAAAAATGGCAAACGCTAGTCACAAAGGACAAAAACCGAAAAAGTAGTCCGGGCTCGATACCGGTGTACCAGGCCCAGGCGGGAAAAGGAAACCGGTGTCGAACCAAAGAAAAACACGGATCCACGCAGAAAATCAACTTTTTTCTTGGGTGAAAACGAAACACATCCGTCATTTTTGTTTTTTGCTGTCTTAGCTGTCATCAGACTGAGCAAGATGGCACCCTTGGGCGGGAAGGGGACCGCGCATGCGCGCTGCATTCCCAAAGGCTTTCTATGAAAGCTGGGAAAATGCTCCGCACGAGCGCTCCGACGGCGCAGACGTCACCTATATGTGAGGACTGAATTCCTGCTTGGTCCTGGAGAATCCACAAGCATGCACAGGAAAGGAAGCAACAGAATTTGTGAAACAAGAAAAAAACAACAACTCTTTAAAGAATTAGATCAGCAAACGAGGAAAAACAAGTGGCAAATGCACACATACAGTGGGAAATACAAAGTGTTACTCCAGGAACCCTTTGTCAATCAGGAACAGACACATTAATGGTTAAGAGGAGGAACTGAAACTGATGGATGAGAGATTGATAGTTGCAGCCCAGGACAGCGGATTATGGATGAGATGGTTTGGAGTGAGCGTTGAAAAAATTGGCATAACAGACATATGACGATTCTGTAAGAAAGACCTGGAAAGAGTGACTGACCTCTTAGCTGGCTGTAAATTTCTGATGATGGAAAATTCCTATACAGAAAGCACACTTACTTACCTGTAACAGGTGATCTCTGGGAACAGCAGGAATTAGTCCTCACATATGGGTACGTCGGAACCGACGGAGCCTGCGCGGGAAAGCTCCCCAGCTTCCCAGAAAGGAAAGCTTTTAGGGCCTCCCACAGCGCATGTGCGCTGCCTTCCCACCTTCCTGACCAACTCTCCTCAGTTCGAGTTTAAAGCTGAGACAATAGAGAGAGGAAAGGAAAGAGAGAGATACAACTCCTAGGGGAGGTGGGTGGGTTGTAAGGACTAATTCCTGCTGTTCCCAGAGATCACCTGTTACAAGTAAGTAACTGTGCTATCTCCAGGAACAAGCAGGAATGAGTCCTCACATATGGGGACTCCCTAGCTAAGATGCCGGGGAGAACCCCCCCAAGGGTATGAGACCCAGAAGGGTTCCTCATCTTCCTATGGATCTCAGGCATCCATACAGGGAAGGTGGGCAGGAGTTGATTAAGAATAGAACAGGTGTCTGAGGACAGCCTGACCAAACAAAGCATCCCGGCGGGAGTCCTTGTCCAAACAGTAATGGGCTGTAAAGGTATGAACCGAGGACCAGGTGGCTGCTCGACAGATCTGATCGATGGATACAGAGTGAAGATGAGCCATAGAGGTGGCCATGGCTCTCACATTGTGAGCTGTGACATGGCCCTCCAGAGAAAGGTTCTTACTTTGGTAAGCAAAAGTGATACACTGAGCAATCCAATTGAACAGTGTTCTTTTAGAGACTGGAAGTCCTAAATGAGAAGGATCAAAAGCAACAAAAAGCTGAGAAGACTTTCGATGTTGCTGTGTCCTGTGGAGGTAAAAGGCAAGAACTCTTTTACAATCCAGAGTATGAAGGTTCCTCTCTGCACTGGATGCATGAGGAGCCGGAAAAAAGACAGGTAGATATACCTCTTGATTAAGATGAAAAGGGGAGACCACTTTAGGCATAAAGTGGGGATTAGTCCTAAGGACCACCTTATCATGATGAAACCTTGTATAAGGGGGATTAGCCACTAGGGCTTGCAGTTCACTGATACGGCGAGCTGAGGTGACTGCAATGAGGAAAATAACCTTCCAGGAAAGAAATTTCAAGGAGGTAGTGGCTAAGGGTTCAAAGGGTGGCTTCATAAGCTGACCAAAAAACAAGTTTAAGTCCCATGCTACCGGAGGAGGGCGAATGGGAGGCTTAGTTAAAGTTAGGCCTCTCATAAATCTTGCAATAAGAGGATGAGAGGAAACAGGTTGTCCATTGAGAGGTTTAAGGGATGCTGCAATAGCACTCAAATGGACCCTTACTGAATTTGTTTTAAGGCCTGCATTGGAGAGATGCAGGAGATATTCCAGTAAAGAATTTAAAGGTAGTGCTAAAGGGTCAAGACCGTTTTGAGCACACCAAATGGAAAATCTTTTCCATTTAAAAGCGTAAGAACGCCTAGTGGAAGGTTTCCTAGAGGCATGGAGGATATCCTTCACTTGCTGAGAAAGATTGAAGTCTTGAAGGTCTAGGCCTTCAGTAACCAAGCTCTGAGGTGAAGGGACTTGGGGTTTGGGTGCCACAAAGTCCCCTCCTCCTGAGACAGAAGGTCTGGGGCAGCTCCCAAGTCCAGGGAGGGGGCTTGGGAGAGATGCAGAAGTAGAGGGTACCACACTTGGCGTGGCCAGTGTGGAGCTATGAGGATCATAGATGCTTGGTCCCTCTGAAGTTTGAACAGAGTCTTGGGAATCAAAGGAATGGGTGGAAAGGCATAGAGGAATTCCTGACCCCAATGAAGGAGGAAGGCATCCTTGGCCTGAGCTCCCTGACACGGAATTCTGGAACAGAACCGGGGAAGTTTGGCATTCCACGGACTTGCAAATAGGTCTATGTCCGGGGTTCCCCATTCCTGGAAGATTCTGAGTACCTGATCCATGTGCAGGGACCATTCGTGTGGAAGCAAAACTCGACTGAGTCTGTCTGCCCAAGAGTTTTGGATTCCTGGGAGGTATACTGCCAGGAGATGGATTTGATGCTCTCTGGCGAAGGCCCACAATCTTAGAGCTTCGTTGCAAAGCAAAAGAGAGCCAGTCCCTCCTTGTTTGCTTATGTAAAACATGGCTACTTGATTGTCGGTATGAACAAGGACTGTCATGTTGTTGAGGAGGGTATGAAAGACCTTGAGAGCAAGGAAAATTGCTCGCAGTTCCAAAAGGTTGATATGAAGGGTGGTCTCCTGTGGAGACCAAGTGCCCTGAGTGGAGAGGTCTTGGAGATGAGCTCCCCAACCCGTTTGGGAGGCATCTGTTGTGAGGGTCGCTTGGGATAACAAAGGTTGGAAGGGGGCCCCCAACAACAGATTTTGTGTGGACATCCACCATTGGAGAGACCAAAAGAGACGTTTTGAGGTTGCTATTTGGTCTGAGAGAGCTCCTCATGCTTGAGTCCACTGGGTGGACAAAGTCCATTGAGCTGCTCTCATATGCAGGCGAGCATAAGGCACCACAGAAACTGTGGATGCCATGTGGCCTAGCAGTTGTAGCATCTCCCTGGCAGTCAAGTGGCTTCTGGACTGGGTTTGAGAGGCCAAGTGCACTAGACGGTGGCAACGGGCTTGAGGAAGATAGGCCCTTGCAGTTGTGGTATCTAGCCAGGCTCCTATGAATTCTAGGGACTGAGCAGGGGTGAGTTGAGACTTTGGCAGATTGATGACAAGTCCCAGATACTGCAGTATGCGTCTGGTGTGGTCCAGGGAAGTCTGAGCCTCGGACTGAGATGGAGCTCGGATGAGCCAGTCGTCCAGGTATGGGAAAACAAAAATTCCCAGGGTGCGTAGAAATGCAGCCACTATTGACATGCATTTGGTGAACACTCTTGGAGCAGAGGCTAGACCGAAGGGGAGTACTCTGTACTAGAAATGTTTTCCTTGGAACAGAAACTGTAGGAATTTTCTGTGGGATGGATGGATGAGTATATGTGTGTACGCATCCTTTAGATCTAGAGAACAAAGCCAATCCTGACTCTGCAGGTATGGAAGGAGAGTACCTAGAGAGAGCATCTTGAATTTCTCCTTGCATAGAAATTTGTTCAATTCTCTCAGATCCAGAATGGGTCTGTATCCCCCTGTTTTCTTGGGAATGAGAAAATAAGGGGAGTAAAACCCTGACCCCTGTTGAAGAAGAGGAGCCTCTTCTATTGCCCTTTGGGCAAGAAGGGTGGTCACCTCCTGACCCAACAGGTGCAGGAAAGATGGGGGAGAATTGAAATGTCTCACCATGGTATGGGGAGGAAGGCTGGAGAAATGTAGTTTGTAGCCCTCTCTGATGATAGAGAGGGTCCACTGTTCTGATGTGATTTGCTCCCATCTGGGAGCAAAATGAGTTAACCTTCCTGGAATGGTGAGAGGCTCTGGCTGTTGTAGAGCCAGAAAAGTTAAGTTCTCTAGAAGTAAGTCAAAAACCCTGAGGTGGTTGGGGCTGCTGAACTGTAGCAGTCCCTGCAGGTTTTGCCCTGGCCTGTTTAGATTGCTGACGCTTAGGAGCAAAGCGAACTTGGGAAGACTGTTGGCCAGTATTTGTGGAAAATCTGGTCTTTTTGTAGAAAGGCTTCTTAAAAGATTTTTTCTTGGCAGGGGTAGAGGTAGACTTAGAAAGTCTATCTAAAGCAGCATTCTCTGCATCCATTTGAGTGGCTTTGATTTGCCACTCCTTGCCAAACAGATTTTCACCTGTACAGGGCAGATTGCCCAACCCATCTTGGACCCAGGGTTCGAGGTCAGAGGCCTGGAGCCAAGCAATTCTGCGAGCAGCTATGGCAATGCCTGAGGCTCTGCTAGCACCCTCAAAGGAGTCAAAGGCAGCTCTGTTGGAGAACTTTGAAACATCTTGGGCATGCTTTAACAAAAGAAGGAATTCCTCCTTCCTATCCTCTGGGATAAAGGGGAGGAAATGGCGCATCTTCAGTGCAATCTCCTTCAGAAACATGCCCATATAGAGGCTGTATGAATTGATTCTGGCAATAAGCATACTGGCTTGGAAGATTTTCCTACCAAAAGCATCCAAAGTCCTACATTCTCTTCCTGGGGGAGTGGAAGAGTGTCTTTTGGTACTCTTTATCCTTTTCATAGCTGACTGTACCACAATAGAGTGGTGAGGAAGTTGAGTTTTTTGAAAACCAGGAGAAGGAGGGACACGATACATGGTGTCCAAACGACGAGAATGTGGAGATAAGGTGAGAGGAGTCTCCCATAAGTCCATCATATGTTCTTGAAGAATTTCATGGATGGGCAAGGTGACTGCCTCTTTGGGAACTTTAGAGTATCCCAAAATATCTAATTTTTTTGCTCTAGGTTCTTTTTCAGAGGTTACTGAAACAGAGCCCCTTGGCTAGTTCAAGAATGAAGTCTTGAAAGGACAAATCCTCTGGAAGAGACATTCTCCTCTTTGGAGAAGAGGGCTCCTCAGGAAGAGTAAGAGATACTTCAGCAGAGTCTTCTGAGGTATCGGAATCATCAGAAGACTCGAAGTATCGTCTATTAGCTTCCAAAGATCGATACGCGTATCGACCGGTATCCACATCGGGCGTATCCGGAACCGGATCGGTATCGGGATAAACCCCGGAACCGGAATCCTGGTGGAAGTGGATGTTCTGGGTACCAGTATCGGTTGTGGTACTGGAACCGGAACCGCTTGGTGCGGTACCGAGGGCGTTGCAGCTTTAATAAAAGCCATTATGGCCTGCTGCATGGATTGAACGGTATTATCCATAGACACCACGACTGTCTGGATATCAGTACCAGTATGGGCCGGTACCCCAGAGCAGTCTAACAGGTGATCGGTCGAGGCCGTGCCATCGATGTCAACCTGTAACCCCATAGGAGGAGCTTTGGAAGCCGGAGCTTCCCGCCGGGGTTGTTTGGCTGAGGCAGGGTCCTCAGGGTCAAGCCCAAGGGCCTCTCGATGCTTAGAGGGAGATTTGCCCTTTGAGGACCTGCCGGAAGAATGCTTGGTTACCTGAGATCCATCAGGAGAGGAAGACCTGGAGGATGCTGATGCTGGAGTATCTGTAGAAAACAGCATATGAAACTTGGCTGCTCGGTTCTGTAAGCCACGCTTGGACATCAGAGAGCAGGATGGACAATCCGGAATGGAGTGGTCAGGCCCCAAACATTTAAGACACCATTCATGGGTGTCTGTGACTGATATAGCACCGCTACACTTGGTGCATTTTTTAAAACCAGAGGCTTGTTTCTCCATGAGGGAGAATTCTGTGAAGGCCTAGAGGCCTCACAGAACAAACACACCAAGTGGGGAAAAATAAGATATGTTTTTTTTTTTTTTTTAAAGAAATAAAGAAAAAAGACCGGCGGTACCGGTCCGGAATCGGGGAAGGCAGACACGCGGCCAAAGAAACAAATTAAAATAACTTCTTCAGCGGTGACAGGAACAGGACCTGCTGGCTCCGCGGAAAAAGAAGAACTGAGGAGAGTTGGTCAGGAAGGCGGGAAGGCAGCGCGCATGCGCTGTGGGAGGCCCCAAAAGCTTTCCTTTCTGGGAAGCTGGGGAGCTTTCCCGCGCAGGCTCCGTCGGTTCCGACGTACCCATATGTGAGGACTCATTCCTGCTTGTTCCTGGAGATAGGTACAACAAAGTAGCACACCTCATCCATTGGAAACTCTGTAAATACTACATCACTGTGCCTGAAAAGCACTCGGATCATGACCCTAAGAGAATTACAGAGAACGAAAAGGTTATGATAACCTTGGACAAACCCATTCAGATGGATATGAAACTGGATGCAAGGAAACCAGACAGTGGTAAGAGAGAAAAACATCAGAACGACACCGATAATGGAGGTGTCTGTTCCAAGTAATTATTCTGTGAATTGCGTGGAGAGGCAGAAGATCCTGAAGTACCATAAAATGCAGTCAGAGAGACCAAGAAAATGTGTCAGAAAGATACAGAAATATTTCACACTGTACTGGGAGCCACAGGCTTGACTCTGACATGATGGAGGTACTAGCCCAAGCATTAACATTAGCAGTAAATTTGAGAAACTGAGATCATACTACACATATCCTGGCTTAGAAATGAAGTTCATGACTGTCATGATATGTACAAAATGAATCCACTTGGAGAAACTGCCCCTCAACTGTGGGCAACAATCAGTGATCAACAGTACAGAACTATGTACAGGAAAGCAAACATAAGGCTATCATTAGACGACGAACCTGCAGACCCAAGTATAAAAATCATGGCGGACTCAAGGTTACAGTATCAGCAGAACAGAGCAATACAGGAGTGGGCCCTGGACTGGTCTAGCGGGACTCAAAGAAAGGACATTAACTGGTAAGTAAAATGTCACCTTCCATAATGTCCTGCTAGACCAGTCCAGACAAGTGGGATGTACCAAAGCTGCAACTCCACTGGGTAAGACGACACAGCAGCTTGCAAAACCCTTGAACCAAAGGCCATGTCCGCTCACGCACAGACATACAAGTGGTAATGCTTGACAAAAGTGGAAAGTGATGCCCATGTTGCTACCTGACAAATGCCTGCAGAGGCTACTGAGCTCCGCTCTGCCCACGAGGATGCTTGTGCTCAGGTAGAATGGGTGTGCAAACCCTCCGGAATCAGCCAATTCTACAACAGATACACCAAGGCAATAGTCACTTTAATCCAGCGCCCCAAGATAGACTTAGCCACCGTGTCACCTTTGCGCAGGACAACAAACGATACAAAAAAAAATGGTCAGACTCACAAAAGGAATTTGTAACCTCAAAGTACCGGAGAAGCACCCTCTGGACATCCACAAGGCGCAAATCTTTATCCTTCCTCTGACATTGCTCTTTAGAAAAGGATGGCAGGCAGACCACCTAGTTCACATGAAAGGGAGAAAGCATCTTAGGCAAGACGGAAGGCACAGGCTGAATGGAAATAGCCTCCTTTGAAAAAGACTGATAAGGATTTTGGCAAGACAGAGTCTGCAGCTTGAAAGTCCACCCTGCAGAACAAACCGCAACCAAGACAACTGTCTTGAGGATCAAATCCTTTAAATAAGCATGCTTTAATAGCTCCAATGGAATTGCCATCAGGGCCCTGAGCACCAGACACAGATCTCAGGAAGGGATCACAGACTGTTGGGGAGGACGCAGATGCCGAACCCTCTGGAGTAAGAGTGAGATGTCCAAAGGATTGCTAGAGACTTACCTGCCACCGGACTGTGGAAACAGGCCAAAGCTTCTACCTAATTTTCAGGGAGCTAAGGGAAAGGCCCTTCTTCAGGTCATCCTGTAGAAAGGTCAACAGAGAGGGCACATTGGCCACCTCAGGAGCCAACTGCCGAGCACCACACCATCGCTCAAAGAGGTACTAGATCCGCACGTATGCTAGCTTGGCAGACCTCTTCCAGGCTCAGAGTAGAGTGGAGATCACCACTGGAGAGTAGGCCTTATGCACCAGCCGTCTCCCTTCAAGAGCCAAGCCATAGATGAGAAGGGAACCGGGTCCTCCAGGACAATCTGTCCCTGGCACAATAGATCTCGAGATGGGGGCAACCAAAGAGGAGGCACCTGCAGGAGTCGCATCGGGTCTCTGAACCATGCTCTCCTCAGCCAAGCCAACACCACCAGAACAATCTTGCCCAGGCGGCATTCTATACACCGAATCACATGTCCCACCAGGGGCCCTGGAGGAAACACGTACAGCAAGTGCCAACTTGGTCAAGACTGGGAAATGGCATTGATGCCTTCAGACCCTGTAGCGACTGAAGAAGTGACAAACTCTAGCACTGGAGCGGGTCAACTCCCACTCTCCAGGATCCAGAGAGTGCAGGCTGAGAAAATCCACTTCCACATTGTCCATTCTAGAAATGTGCTGAGCTGACACGGCTAGGAGATTCTTCTCCACCCAGGCAAACAGGAGAGCCATCTCCAGAGCTATCCCAGTACTCCTCATGCCGCCTTGCTGACTGACATAAGCCACCAAGGTGGCTTTGTACAAAAACACTCAAATCACCTGGCCCTTCACCAAGGGCTAGAAATGGATTAGAGCCAACCTGATGGCCCTCGCCTCAAGGCGGTTGATGGACCACATCATTTCCCTGCATTTCCAATGACCCTGGGCTTGCTTTATTTATTTATCTGATTGATTTTGATATACCATTTCTGTACTGTTGGCAATGGGCTCCCCAGCCTGAGAGACTGGCATCAATTGTTAGAAGGATCCAGAAGAAATCATCCAGTGACATTCCCTTCCTCAAATGGCAGGGCTGCTGCCACCACTGCAGGTTGGCCTTCACCATCATTGGCAGCCTGCACTTGAACTGAGAACTCAGGGACCAACGAGTCAACAGGGATTGCTAGACAGGCCACATGTGAGCACGTGCCCACGGCACCATCATTATGGTCACCGCTGTCAATCCAAGGAGCTGAAGATAAACCCAGACTCGGAGTCTGCTGCACACGACACAATGCCAAGCAATCCAACAGCCTCTGACTTTCTTCGCTGGCAGAAAAGCTGCCCACTCAAGTGTCAAAATGTGTTCCCAGGAACTCCCAGAGACAAGAAAGGCAACAGCTGGCTCATTTCCCGACTGATTACCCAGCTGAGGCTTTCCATAAAGGAACCAACTCAGGACACCACTCGAGATGCCTCTGAAAAAGAACGGGCCCAGATGAGCCGGTCATCCAGACAGGGATGGCTACAGATCCCTTAGCACCACAGCCGCCACCACCAGGACCTAGGAGAACATCTTCAGGGTAGTGGAAAGCCCGAAAGGGAGGGTGGCAAACTGATATTTAGAGTAAAGCACGGCAAAAAACAGATACTTTGGTTGATCCACCTGGATCGGGTTATAAAATGACTCAGCCAGATCCAGAGAAGACAGACAAGAGCACTGCTTGAATCACGGAGCGCAAAGTTCCCATCCAGAAGCACACATATTCGTGGCCCTCTTGAGGTCCGGAATGGGCCAGATAAAAACATCCTTTTGGGCACCATGAAATAGATGGGAGTATCTGTCCTTGCCCCGCTCATCTGGCGGGAGGGGCATCACTGCCTTTAGGGGCAGCAACTTATCTAAGGTGATCTGCACAGCGGCACTTGATCGAAAACCCACAAGAGGAGATGACAAAGGCATCCGGAATCATCTCTTTGTATTCTAGGACATAGCTGAACTGAATAGTGTCTGGCACCCAATGATCCTTGGGAACCTGGGCCCATTCCTGAAAGAGAAGGCAAAGCCTACCTCCAACTGGAAGAACCAGAGAATGCGCCCTAAAACCTTCAGTACGCAGCCCAGGAGGGTCCTTCTCTGGAAGGGACTAATCTCTGGGTCCAAGTATTCCATGAAAGGACTGAGAATGAGCCTGAAGAAAGAAGCAGAGGGGAAAGAAAGGTTTTTCCAGGTCAGTATTGACAAGAGTCCCGAGACCCCGAGAATCTAGCCAGGAGGATGACTTGAAGGGGCACTAGCCCACTTCACAGGCCTTTTGGACCGGTCTTTCCAAAAAGTGGTAGGATTTGTCTTGCTCAGGGTCCTTCACCAGCTTCTCCAAAGTGGCTCAAACAGAAGCTTCCCCCTAAAAAAAAAAAAAAAAAGTCAGCCCAACCGGCTTTAAAGATGTGTCTGTTGCCCAATGCCAGAGCCAAATCCAATGCTGTGACACACTTGTCAGGGCACCATCCATAGCCACCAAACATTACCAGGTCATACATGGCATCAGAAATTAAGGTTGTAGCAAACTCCAAAAGAGGGGAAGTATCATCCGCTGGAACAGACTGAATCCACTGAAGTAGGGCTCAAGACTTCAGGCTGGCCCATATAGCCAGGTGCAGAATAACTGCCATCATGGCAAAACTGGCTCTTCAACCATGAATCCACCTTACGCTCCCAGAAAATCCTTTAAGGCCAATTCGCCTTCCACAGGAATGGTGGTCTGTCTGGTAACTGCCATGCCCTGCACATCCACCTTGGGAATGCCAAACCACACTCACCAGAGTGGAGATCTTACACACCCGTAATCCTTTAGGCAGGGCAGTCAGGAGAGTAGCAGTCGACCGAATCATATCCTTGATCACAACCAGAAACGGGAAGACAGTAGCGATTTTTCACACCCCTTGAAGAAGTGGGTGTACCTTCGGCTCCAGCTCCATGCCAGAAGCATCCACCAAATTCAAGGCAGATGAGATCCTGGCAATCAACACCATAGGCTCCTCCTTCCGGAATAGGCGAATCACTCAGGCCTCTTCACGATCTTCTGAATGCGAGAGTACTTCTACATCCACATCAGAGTCCAGTACAAAGCCATCTGAATCAAAGTCATAGTCAAAATCTTAGACAGCTCCCAGCTGTTCCCTATCTCCAGGGGGAGCCCCATGCTGGAGATGCTTAGTCAAAGGCAATCAAACAGGACTTCCACTCTCCTCCTGCTCTGCACAAGACTGTGCCTGGGGGCACCCAAAGGACAGAGGATTTGACTTTCCACGCCAGAATGACCAGGCCTGCTGCAAAAAAGAAAGAATTCCGGGAGGACAATCCGGAGTCCGAAAGCTCTCCTCTCAGAAATGAACCTCAACACCAGAAATGACATAGCCACCAGAGACCCTCTAGAGCAGGGGTCTCCAAACCTGTCCTGGAGGGTCGCAATCTGCCTGGTTTTCAGGACATCCCTAATGAATATGCATGAGATACATTTGCATAAAACAGGGGCAGTGTATGCAAATATATTTCATGCATATTCATCAGGGATATCTCAAAAACCTGACTGGATTGCGGCCCTCCAGGACAGGATCCACCAGCCAGCTGAATAGCCTTACCCATAGCGCCATCCATCACCTCCTGCTCCAAGGCAGGTGAAGCCAGACTAATCGCATCCACAGACTGAAAGAGGGGGAGCAGACCCTCCAGGAACGACCTGAAACTGCCATGCAAAAACAGCAGAGTCCAGAATCTGGAGATGAGGCACCTCACTTGCCACAGGTCAAACAACGTTTCCTGGAAGACAGAGTTAAGATAAGTATCACAAAAGTGCATGCTAAAGCTGTGATGGCTAAAAGGCATTGCTCTTTTACTACCGTGCACGTTACAGACTGAAGGGTAGGAGCGCGGATAAGAGCACACACTGGAGCTGCTTGGGGTACAGACTGTGCAACCGGCAGGCGCACAAGAGAAGAAAACGCTAACTCACGCAGAAAATGGCAGGAAACCCCCACACTGCACCAATGGTCATCAGCAGTCTACCCCGAACTGCATCCCACACATACAGCATCGGGAACTCACATCAGGACAATGTCGAGGTCAAACCTTGGCACTCACCCCCTGAGAGCCCCAGGCAGAGGATCTATGCCGAGCTCAGCTCTACTCCCATGATACTATTTTCACTGACTTTTGTGGCACTGAATTTAAGGTGTCCAGGCTGATCCCTTTGAGAGCCTTCTGCGATCTTCGGGAGAAAGCTGGGCGGCAGAGGAGGAGGGGATGGGGTGCTGAGGTTGTGTGAGGCTTCTGTACACTTTTAGATCCTTCCAATTTTTTGACTGCTCAACAGGCTCTTATCATGGTAAGAGCATGGAGCTGAACCAGTTTTTCCTCCTCCTATGGCTACCAAAAAGACTGCAGTCTAGTGGCGCTTCCCACATAGCACTCAAGTGAGAGAGTCACCCTCAAAGTAGTCTGTCATGATCATTTTTCTTAATCTTTTCCCTCTCAATTCTTCAGATTTTCTTTAGAGAGGAGAAAATCCATCCACCATCTGCGGGAGACAAAGAAATACTGAAGAGACCTCCAGTGGCTGGGGCTTATAAAGGCATGAGAGTGATGTCATTGAAACCTGGGATTTTCATTGGTTCTTTGTCTCCACCAATCTGCTGGTAGAGGAACACAACCCACTTGTATGGACTGTCTAGAAGGACGATATGGGACAGGTTTTTGAAAAGTGCTCGTTTTAGCTGGCCCTTTACAGGGGAGATTAAGGGGATATTCCCCTTAATCCCCCAAAGTTTACCCAATGTTTATTTCCCCTTCCAAACTGAAATGAGGTAAACAGTACTGTATGACTGAATAAGAGCGGCTACACATCTTGGTTTGTAAAATGGCCAGGATACATGTGTCCATTCTGAAATGCCAGCACTTACATGTGTAAGTTGCCAGGGTTTCCACCCCCCCCCCACCCCGCTTTTTCACAAACATACATGTGGGGAAAAATGATCTCCTACTGCATGTGGATGTACATCCTCATGTGTTCCTGCACTTCCTTCTGTGATTTAAAACACAAGATGTTCACGGTGAGGGGAGGAGATAGCATAGTTATTCACCTGTAACGTGTTCTCCAGGGACAGCAGGAATCAGTCCTCACATATGGGTGACATCTTTGCCGACGGAGCCTGTGCGGAAACATCGCCGCAGCTTTCAAAGAAAGCCTTTGGGAGAAGCACTACCCATGCGTGGTCCACTTCCGACCCAAGGGTTCCATCATGCCTCAGTCTAGTAACATAGCTAAGATGGCAAAAATTTAAATACGGTAAAGAAGCAATTCCAAGGGGAGAAGGGAGGGTGGTGAGGACTGACTTCCTACTGTCTCTGGAGAACACCTGTTACAGGTGAGTAACTATGCTTTCTCTGGGAACAAGCAGGAAGTCTGGCCTTACATATAGGACTCCCCAGCTACAGGCTACCGAGAACCTGTATAAAATGCCATGGGTGACCAGAGAAGGCGAGCTGTGAGCTACAGCAGTTGAGTCCTAACAGAGATTCTCTCAAGTCCCAGCGGGGCACCAGCACTCTGGTAGCCTGAACACAGAAGGGTTGGAAGGCAGGAGTTGCCTACACCCTGAAGAGATTACAGAGTACGGCCTGACCAAAGGCACTGTCCCGTCGGGACTCCCTCTCCAGGCACTAGTGAGTGCGAAGATATGGACTGAAGACCAGGTGGTGGCCCGGCAGATTTCTATCACAGGTATGTAATGCAGATTTGCGAGAGAGGTAGACGTGACCCTGACGCAGTGTATTGTGACCCAGTGGTCCAGTGAGATCCCAGCCTGCTCATAAGGCAATGCAGTCTGCCATCCAAGTAGACAGAGTTCGCTTGGTCACTGGAAGCCCCAGTCGACTAGGGTCATAGGAGACTAAAAGCCGAGGTGCTCTGCGGTGGTTCTGGGTCCGTTGTTTCGGCTCTCTTACAATCCAAATTATGGAGAACAGTCTCTGCCCTGCTAGCGTGAGACATCTGAAAAAAAAGGTGGGGAGCACCACCTCCTGATTGAGGTGGAAGGAGGACATCACCTTTGGTAGAAACTTGGGGTGTGTGCGAAGCACCACCCTCTTCTTGTAGAATCTCGTGTAGGGAGACTCTGCAAGCTGATGTGAGTGCCACGGGAAAGACAAGCTTCTAGGAGAGGTACCACAAGGGGTAGGTAGCCAGGGGCTCAAACGGCAGTTTAGTGAGCTGCAAGAGCACCATGCTGAGATCCCACTCCGCTGTTGGCAGGTGGAGGGGAGTTTGTCCAGCATGAGGCCCCACAGGAAATGAGAAACCAGGGGTTGAGCCGAGAGGGACTTGCCCTCAACAGAGTGCACTGCAATAGTGTTGAGGTGCACTCTGAGTTGGACTTCAGTCTCACCTAGGAGAGGTGGAGTAGGTACTGGAGTTTGCCTGCATCTTGGCGCACCACACCGAAAAATAACACCACTTAAAGGCATATGCCCTTCTCATGGAGGCCTTGCAAAAGGCAAGAAGGACCTCCTTCACATCCTGTGGAAGGTCGAAGGGAGCCAGAGCTAACCTTTCTGCAGCCGGATCATGAGCGACAGGGACCCCAGGTTGGGGTGCAGGAGACAGCCTTCCTCCTGTGACAGAAAGCCTGGGGTGCGGCTCAGGCTAATTGGAAATGCTGCTGACAGGTGGAGGAGTAGTGGGAACTAAGGCTGCCTGGGTCACCTGGGGCCACCAGTATCAGTGACGCTCTGTCGCTCTGGACCTTGAAGAGTGTCTTGGCGATGGGCAGCATTGGCAGGAAGGCATAGAAGAGGCCTTCCATCCATGGAATGAGGAACACATCCACCGCCACCCAGGACAGATGGGGCTGGCGGGAGCAGAAGCTAGACAACTGCATGTTGTCCAGGTTGGCAAACAAGTCCACTAAGGGGACGTCTCAGAGTCAGAAAAGCTGGGAGGCCACTCTGGGATCCAGGCGCCACTCGTGTGGCTGGAGGACTCTTCTTAGCTTGTTCACCAGAACATTTTGCTGTCCTGGGAGGCAGACTGCCCGCAGGGTCATCCTCCCGTTGCATGCCGCATATGAGCGGAGGACTACCGCCTCCTGGCAGAGAGAGTACGACACATGGCCCCCCTGCTTGCTGACACAGAACATTGTGATTTGGTTGTCAGTTTGGACCAGCACTGACTGGTGCTGCAACAGGTGGCAAAAAGCTCGGAGGACCAGAAATATCGTCTGGAGCTCCAGAAGGTTAATCTGCAACTGGGACTCAATCTGAGACCAGCTACCTTGAGTGAGGTGTCCGTGGTGAGTACCTTCTGAGGGGTGGGTGCCTGGAAGGGCATCCCGGCCTGAAGGTGGCAGGGGAACTGCCACTAGTTGGAGTCCGCAGCTGGTGGGTCACCCTCACCCTGTCCCGAAGCCTGCATGTGGCTTGTGCCCACTGGGAGCAGAGGTACCACTGAGCTACCCTGAAATGCAGGCGAGCGTATGGGGTCACATGATGCACGGAGGCCATGTGGCCGAGCAGGTGGAGGAGAAAGTGGGCGGGCACCGACCAGTGGTGCTGTACCTCTGCGGCTAGCGACCTGAGGCATTCTGACTTCTCAGGAGGCAGAAAGGCCTTGGCCAGGAAGGTGCCTAGCTGAGCCCTAATGAACTCCAGGTGCTGAGCTGGCGAGAGGTGGGACTTGAGGTAGTTGATGACGAACCTCAGATACTGCATTATGTGGTGTGGTGCACCTCTGCAGCTGTGCCTCCCTTTATGACCCAGTCGTCCAGCTAGGGAAAGACTAAGGCCCCTTGGAGGCGAAGATGGGTTGCGACCACCGCTAGGCTCTTGGTAGCCAGCCCGAAGGGTAATACCCAGTACTAGTAGTGACCTTCTCCCACCACGAATCAGAGGTATTTTCGGTGGCTGGGATGGATGAAGATGTGTGTATAAGCACTCTTCAGGTCTAAGAAGCATAGCCAGTCTTTCTGCTGGAGGTGTGGCAGCAGTGTTACAAGGGAGAGCATCTTGAACTTCTCCCTCACCAGAAATCTGTTCAGGTCCCGCAAGCCCAGAATAGGCCTGAAGCTGCCTATCTGCACGGGAACAAGGAAGTACCTGGAGTAGAAACCTTTGCCCCAGAGATGTTTGGGCACTGGCTCTATCACCTTGACCTTCAGGAGGCCTGCAAGCTCAGTGAAGAGCAGAGTCTGGTGAGGGAAAGATCTTACAGTGTCTCCTGGGAAGAACGATGGTGGCGTCTGTCGCAGGTGGAGCAGGTAACCCTCCTTGATCACTTGCAGTACACAGGAATCAGAGGTGATGGAGGACCACCTGTGGGCAAACAGGACCAGACGCCTCCCTGTGAGTTGCTGAGGGACTCTGTGGAGAGGAGGCCATCCCCAAGGAGTCAACAACTCCCTCCAGGCTGGGCTGGGGCCAGTGCCTGAGTCTTTAGGAGTCTTCTGCTTGCAAGGGCCATGCCCTTGCCCCTTGTGCTGTTGACCCTGTTGTGGTACAGACAAGGCCTGATGCTGTGGGGCATTGCCAAAGCCCCCTTTTGCCTTGGAAAGAAGGGGTTCTTCACTGGGGCTCTTATGGTGCTGCAGAGAGGGTTTTTTGTTTTTTTTTTTTTATAGATAGTCTGGTCCTAGTGAGGAACTCAGTCTCTATCTCTGCAGCTTTGTCTGTCATGGGTTTTCCGAAGAGATTTTCTCCAGTACAGGTGACATCGATGAGTTTGTCTTGGACCCATTGCTTGAGGTCAGATGACTGCAGCCACGCCTGATGTCGGGCCCCAATGCCTGCGACAGCTATCCTGGCTGAGGACTCAAAGCCATCATATGCTGCTTACAATAGGAACTTCGAGCATTCCTTGACTGCTGAGACCAATGACTTGAACTGCTGGCGAGGCTCCCCATCAAAGCCAGCCAAGAAACTGGTGAGTTCCCTCGCTAGCTCCTTGAGATACATATTGATGTACAACTGGTAAAACTGGACTCAGCATGCCAGCAGAGCCCTGAAAGGCTTTTTTGGCCGAGGGCCTCGAGGTTACAGGCCTCCTTACAAAGGGGCACAAAGGAATGAGTCTTTTGGCTTTTGAGTCGATGCATAGCCGACTCGACGACCATCGAGTTGTGAGGGAGTTGGGGTTTTTTGGAACCCTAGGCTTCGGCAGACTCGGAATATGGGGTAGAGCCGTCTGCTCAATATGGGCACCAACGCCTGTGACTCCCACATATGGAAGAGAAGGCTTTTGACGATCGGAGGGACGGACACTGTGAGGGCCTCCTTCGGAGGAGTCTCATACTGGAAAATCTCAAGTTCCTCAGTGCGGGGGTCCTCCACCTTGGTCTTGAACGAGAGTGCCTTTGCCATGTCCCGCACAAAGTCCAGGAAGGCAACGTCTTCGGGTGGGGAACGGCGCCGGGACACCGGAGGAGACGGGTATGAGGGCACGTCTTGGTGTCATGCCATCGGGTGTCTGGGGACTCCTCATCCTTGGTCTCCCAGTCTGACGAGAAGTCAGAGGAAGAGAAAGGCTCTGTAGTTCCAGCAATCGAGGCCTGAGCCCAGAGTCCTGTGGCCTCCAGAAGACCTGTGGTCAGAGCCATGTGCACTGGCTGGAAATTACCTGTGCCCCGAGGAATGGAACCAGGACCTTGTCCACTGCTGATGCCTCTCTCAAGGCTGGTGGCACTCTAGGGTTGGCTTGATGTCCAGGGAAGCCCTCGATGTCGAGGGTCGGGTCATCGGGGCGGATAAACCAGAGGAACCAAACATCAGCACCCGCTGCTGGTCCAAGAGGGCAGAGATACTGCACTCTAGGGCTGCCATTCTGGTCTCCTTGCCAGTTGGCTCCACAGCCTTTGACATGGGGACCACTGCTTTTGGGCCTGGCGTCTATTCCGTCGAGGGGAAGTCCTCAACCAGGACGGCTTCGGGAGTTCGAGGCCAGTCGCCCAATGCTGACAACTCCTTTCGGGACAGCTTTTGAGGCCATTCCTGCTCAGACTCATCAGACTCATGCCGGCACCTGATGTGGGGATTTTCCTGCCTTTCCAGACCCATCCTCCAAAGTGGCCTTAGGGGTTTTCGAACTCTTCTTGCATTCCGCCTCTGGGGACTTCCTATCGGAGGGCCCTCAACTGTGGAACTCTGAGGCAGCCCAGGCATCGCGGGACACTGAGATACTGGAGGCGGCCCTGGAGTGTGGTGTCACCCAGGACGCCGGTGCAGATTCAGAATTGTGGAAGAACTTTTCCTGCTGCAGCTGATGGCTCTTGATGGCCTTGGTCCAGCGACACCTCGAGAAAAACGGGCCCAAGGAGCCATACGCATATCAGGAAAAACAGACAAAAAGAAACGCTTTTTTCTGGGGAAACAGGACAGACGTCCAATGGGCGCCGCAGAAAAAAGGAGACCAAGGCAAGATGGCACCCTTGGGTGGGAAGGGGAATACGCATGCATGGTGCATCTCCTAAAGGCCTTCTTTGAAAGCTGGGGAGATGCTTCCGCGCAGGCTCTGTCGGCGCCGATGTCACCAATATTTGGGGACAGACTTCCTGCTTATTCCCAGAGAAAGAGTAGTTACTCACCTGTAACAGGTGTTCTCCAGGAGCAGCAGGAATCAGTCCTCACATATGGGTGACATCGGCGCCGACGGAGCCCTCGTGCGGAGCATTTCCCCAGCTTTCAAAGAAAGCCTTTGGGAATTGCAGCGCGCAATTAACAAAATTAGCAAAATAAATCACATGACTGCAACTCCAAGGGGAGGAGGGAGGGTTGTGAGGACTGATTCCTGCTGCTCCTGGAGAACACCTGTTACAGGTGAGTGACTACTCTTTCTCCAGGACCAAGCAGGAAGTCAGTCCTCACATATGGGACTCCCAGCTTAAGGCTACCGGAGACCTCAAGCAGAAAAAATGAGCTCCCTCTAGCTTGTCAGTACGTAAGGAAGGAATCTTCTCTGAGAACTCCCCCGACCGGTAGCCCAACACCAGGGCTGGAGGGTAGGAGTTGCCTAAACACAGTCAGCGACCCAAATGGACAAAGTACGCTTGGAGACAGGTAGCCCCAACTTATTGGGGTCAAAAGAAACAAAGAGCTGAACAGCCTTCGATGCTCCCGCGTACTGTCAAGGTAGAAGGATAACGCCCTCCTACAGTCCAGGGTATGCAGGACCATCTTAGCCCTGTTGGCATGTGGCCTGGGAAAGAAGGTCGGAAGAACCACCTCCTGATTAAGGTGAAAAGGGGAGACAACCTTAGGAAGAAATTTTGGGTGAGTCCGTAAGACTACCCCATTCCTGTAGAACCTAGTGTAAGGGGGATCAGACACTAGTGCCTGAAGTTCACTTACTCGCCTAGCAGAGGTAAGAGCTACCAGAAACAAGGTTTTCCAGGAGAGAAAACGGAAAGGGCAGGTAGCCATAGGTTCGAATGGCGGACAAGTAATCCGCCGTAAGACCACATTCAGATCCCACTCACGGGCTGGTGGACGTAAAGGAGGCTTAAGAAGGAGGAGACCTCTGAGAAAACGAGCCACCAAAGGGTGGTTGGGAAAGAGGCCTTCCGTCCACCGGCGAGTGGTGCGCTGAGAGAGCACTGAGGTGAACCCGGACAGAGTTGGACTTAAGGCCTAGATTGGAGAGGTAAAGCAAATATTGCAATACTACCTCTACCAAGCACGAGAAGGGATTCTCGCTGTGCTGAGCACACCAGGCGGAGAATCGACGCCACTTAAGAGCGTAGAATTTCCTGGTGGAATGCCGTCTAGAGGCTAAGACTACATCCTCCACCTCTCGAGGCAGTAGTAGGGGAGCCAGGACTACCCTCTCAGCAGCCAGGCCATCAGATGAAGGGACTGGAGGTTGGGGTGCAAGAGAGTCCCCTGATCCTGAGACCCCAGATCCTGAGACAGGAGATCGTGCTGAAACCCCAGAGGAAGAGGGGTGTCCACCGCAAGTTGCAGCAGAAGCGGGAACCATGGTTGCCTCGACCACCTGGGGGCTATCAGAATCATTGAGGCCCTGTCCTTGAGGACTTTGAACAGCGTTCTGGACACTAGTGGCGTGGGAGGAAATGCATACAGTAGGCCTGTGGACCACGAGATCAAAAACGCATCCGCTGCTACCCTGAGAGGATGCGGTTGTCTGGAGCAGAATCTCGGGAGTTGCCGGTTCAGAAGACTGGCGAAAAGATCCATGGTGGGGAGGCCCCACCTGAGAAAGATCTGCTGAAACACCAACGGGTTCAATCTTCATTCGTGTGGTTGCAGGATCCTGCTCAATCTGTCCGCCAGGTAATTTTCTTGACCTGGGAGGTAGACAGCTTTGAGGAGGATTCCATGATTGACGGCCCAAGAGCACAGCCGTTGTGCCTCCTGACATAGAAGGAAGGAGCCTGTGCCTCCTTGTTTGTTCACGTAGAACATGGCAACTTGATTGTCCGTCTGGACTAGTACAGACTGGTGAGAGGCAAGTTGGGAGAAGGCTCTCAGAGCTAGGCGTATCGCCCATAGCTCCAGGAGGTTTATCTGTTGAGCAGTCTCCCAAGGGGTCCAGAGACCCTGAGTACAAGTCCCTTGGCAATGTGCTCCCGAACCTAGAAGAGAAGCATCTGTCGTCAGCACTTGAGAATGCGGAGGGGATTGAAAAACCACTCCGAGTACCAGATTCGGAAGATGAAGCCACCATTGTAGAGAGGAGACTAGCAGGCCGGATATTCTTACTGAGTCCGCTAGGCTCCCTGTGGCCTGATGCCACTGAGTGCAAAGGCTCCACTGAGCAGGCCGCATGTGCAGGCGGGCATTGGGGGTTACATGAACCGTGGAAGCCATATGGCCGAGTAGTCTCAGGAATTGCCTGGCAGAAACCAGGGAATTGCTGTGAAACTGCCTGGCTAGATCCATCAGCCTGTGGGCCCTGTCCATTGGCAGAAAAGCCTTCGCCTGAAGAGTGTCCAACCATGCTCCTATGAAGTCTAAGTTCTGGGACGGGAGCAAAGTGGACTTTGCGAAGTTTATGACAAACCCCAAGTGCTGAAGCAGAGCCACAGTGCGAAGGGTGGCTGGATGGGCCTCCTGGGAAGACTGGCCCCTTATGAGCCAGTCGTCCAGGTACGGAAACACAAAGAGACCTTGAAGCCTTAGGTAGGCCGCCACCACTGCCAGGCAATTGGTGAACACCCTGGGAGCGGAGGTCAGGTCAAAGGGTAGTACTCTGTACTGATAGTGGTTTCCTCCCACAACAAATCTGAGATATTGTCTGTGGTCTGGATGAATAAGGATGTGAGTAGAAGCTTCCTTTAGATCTAAGGAGCATAGCCAATCTCCCTGCTGGAAGTAGGGCAGCAGGATTCCAAGGGTAAGCATCTTGAACTTTTCCCTCTCCAGGAACTTGTTGAGGTTGCGCAAGTCTAGGATGGGTCTGAGGCCTCCTGCTCTTTTTGGTACCAGAAAGTACCTGGAATAAAAGCCGTGACCTCTCAGGTGGTGGGGCACCGGTTCCACAGCCTGTTCCTTTAGCAGACTTGCTAACTCCTGAAGGAGTAGGTCCCTGTGCAGAGGGAGTCTTGGAGGCTCCCCTGGAAAATAGGAGGGAGGTACCTGGTGAAAATGGAGAAGATAGCCCTTTTGGACTATATGAAGCACCCAGGCATCTGACGTGACGGCTGACCACCTGTGGGCAAAGTGGGCCAGCCGGCCTCCTGTGCTGAGAGAAGCCAGCTGAGGAGAAGAGGCTATGCTTTCTGAGTCAAAAACCCCCACCCTGCTGAGCAGGGGCCGGTGTTGGTGGCTTGGGGGCCTTCTGCCTACGGGGCCCATGACCCTGCCCCTTGGCCTGCTGACCCTGTTGGGCAGCTGCAGAGGCCTGATAATGAGGGTATTGTTTATAGGCAGATGACTTCCTCGGGTAAAAGGTCTTTTTTCCCGAGCCCTTCTTCTTCTGAGAAGGGGCAGAGGTTTTTCTGGACAGCCTAGTCCTGGTCAGAGTCTCGGTCTCAAGTTCTGCAGCCTTGTCAGCCATGGGCTTGCCAAAGAGGTTTTCACCTCGGCAGGGGACATCGACCAACTTGTCCTGTACCCATGGCTCGAGGCCGGATGACTGTAGCCAAGCCTGTCGGCGGGCACTGATGCCGGCCCCGGCTACCTGGGACGAAGCCTCGAAGCCATCGTAGACTGCTCGATAGATAAACTTCGAGCACTCTCGAATACTGGTGGACAAGGCCTGGAACCTCTGCAAAGGTTCCTTGGAGAGACCAGCAGAGAACCCGGCAATCTCCTTTGCCAGGTCTTGGAGATACATGCCCATGTAGAGCTGGTATGTCTGGACACGGCAAGCAAGCACAGAGCCCTGGAAGCACTTCCTACCGAGGGCATCCAGGTTCCGGGCCTCCCGGCCGGGAGGCACCGAGGAGTGCATCTTCTGACTTTTCAGTCGATGCATGGCTGATTCCACAACCATGGAGAGGTGCGGTAATTGTGCCTTTTGGAACCCGGGGCTCTTGCGGACTCAGAGGAGGTGTCGAGCGGCTCCAGTCGGGCGGGCACTGATGCCCTCCGCCCCGACGCCGAGGGTACCGGCGTCGACGACCTCGGTCCCGAACGGGAGGCCGTGGGAGACCATGGCCGAGGATCGACTCGAGCCTGCATGGACTCTAGGATCGGCTCGGCTTCCGGGGTCAACTTGGACGTCGATGTCCCGGTGGTCGGGGCAGATGCACCGGTGAGACCGGCGATCAATGCCCGCTGCTGTTCCATGAAGGTAGCGAGACTGCTCTCCAAGGCCGTCAACCGGAGTCCGAGCTCAGGAGACCCAGCAGCCCCCGACTCGGGCCCGACGTCGGCTCCCTTGGAGGAGAGTCCACGAGGACTACAGCACTCACGAGTCCAGGAGACTCCATCTTGAGACGAGGTTGCTTGGCAGGCCTCTCCGACTCCGAAGACCCGGGATGGCTATCGGGGCTATGCGACCTGGCTCTCGAGGAACCAGGAGCGTCCACTGACGCCGCCCTCGCGGGTTTCTTCTTCCTGCGCTGTTCCCGCGAAGCAGACCCCCGCTCAGAGGAACCTCGACGCTGCTCGGGGCCAGAGTCCCGAGACGTCAAGGCCTCTGACGAGGTCCGGGCCCGTCCGGACGCAGAGTCAGAGAAGATCCTATCCTTCTGGTGCTGCCGACTCCTCAATGCCTTCGAGGACATTTTGCCACACGGACCACAAATCATCGGGTCATGATCGGGTCCGAGGCAGCGGAGGCAGCAGTCGTGTGTGTCGGTAAGAGACATAAGTTTCTTGCACCGATCACACTTTTTAAAACCGCTGGCAGCCATCGGGGGAAAAAGGGCCCCTGCAAGGTCAAAAGACAGGGCTGCCAGTAAAAAAAGAAAAAAGGACAAAAACCGAAAAGGAGAGAGTGGGCTCGATACCGGCGTACCGGGCGCAGGCGGGAAAAGGATCCGGCGTCGAACCGAAGGAGAAGTACAAAAAATAGGGAAATCAACTTTTTCCTCGGCGAAAAACGAACTACGTCTGTCGGGTTCCGCGGAAAAAAGAAGACTGAGCAAGATGGCACCCTTGGGCGGGAAGGGGTCCGCGCATGCGCGCTGCAATTCCCAAAGGCTTTCTTTGAAAGCTGGGGAAATGCTCCGCACGAGGGCTCCGTCGGCGCCGACGTCACCCATATGTGAGGACTGACTTCCTGCTTGGTCCTGGAGAAATGCATTTTACATCGAACTCACAGGTACCCAACACTCTCTTTTAAGATTAACATAGATTTCACTTGGACATCCCTGCAGCCATATCAACAGCTTTTCTAAAATGTGCCTTTTTATCTCTTAGGGGTCAATTTATATTATGTTTTTCTTTAAAACATGTGGTTATAATTTCTAGCTTGAAATATGTGTTTTTTGAACCTGTACATTATGTTTTCTTTTGGACACTAAAAAGTTAGAACTTTTAGTGTCATGGACACTAAAGATATGATATATTGATGGAGGAATGAGAGCTAATGCTGTACTAGTACTGTAATATTACACTGTTTATTCCTCAGGCTTTCCTTTAAAAGTTTTGGTTTTGATATATACCTTGGCTCAGGCTTTTCGGTTGCCCCTTCATTAGGTTTATTAAGCAGCACTTTTTTGGCCCCTTACTTTGTTTTCCTTTTATGTGATAAAGAAAAGTGCTATTCAGGCAAAAACTATTAACAATTGTAAAAATTTGAAATTTTACATAAATTAAAAAAAACCTCTAAAATAAATATACTAGGAATTGACCTTATCTGAAGCTTAAGTCATTAAGTTTTACCCTTGTGGGAGATTATTACAAAAAGCTCAGATTTTTCCTACCTATGCCACTTCCGGAAGTCCCGTTGGAACTGGAACCATTAGACCCAGAGCCTAAAGAAATGGATTCAGCTGAACCACTGCCTGAAGCTGCAGAACCCGTACCAGATTGTGAGTCCTCTTGCAGGAGGAGGTCAAAAGGTTCACTTGAAACTGAGTGGCTATCATTATTCCCACTGTCTTCAGCAGCATCAGCCTGATAAAAGAGAAATGAAATGAGTTAACAAAACTCATACCCTTCCAAACTATTTCTACATCTAGTATAGTAAATGTGGCCAAAACAGTTTTAAAACACATTCACCATACTGGAGAAAGCATAGTTACTCACCTGCAACAGGTGCTCTCCGGGGACAGCAGGAATCAGTCCTCACATTTGGGTGACGTTGGCGCTGACAGAGCCCATGCAAAGCATTTCCCCAGCTTTCAAAGAAAGCCTTTGGGACATGCTACTATGCATGCATGGACCCCTTCATGCCCAAGATGCCATCTTACTCAGTCAGATGACATAACTAGGATGGCAATAAAAAACTAAATCAAGATAGAGAAGCAACTCCCAGGGGAGGAGGCAGAGTTGTGAGGACTGATTCCTGTTGTCCCTTGAGAACACTTGTTACAGGCGAGTAACCACACTTTCTCTAGGAACAAGAAGGAAGTCAGTCCTCACATATGGGACTCCCTAGCTTCAGGCTGCTGAGGACCAAACCACGATAGCACCAATGGCAAACAATTGGGTAGCCGTGAGTTGCAGAAGGCGAGTCCATACTGAGAGACTCTGCAAGACCCTAGCGTCCAACGACACTATCACTCCGGTAGCCTGCACACTGCCTGGCCAAAGGCACTGTCCTTTGGGATTCACTTTCCAGGCAGTAGTGAGGTGCGAACGTATGAATTGAAGACCATGTGGTGGCCTTGCAGATCTCCATCACCGGCACTGAGCAGAGGCTGGCCACTAATGTGGCCCTCGCCCTCACATGATGCGCTGTGATCCGGTACTCGAGAGAGAGGCAAGCTCGCTCATAGACAAGGGCAATCCCAAGTGGAAAGGGTTCGCTTACTCACAGGGAGCCCCAGTCTACTGGGGTCATAAGACACGAAAAGCTGAGGAGCTTTGCAATGGGCTTGAGTCCACTGTAAGTAGAAGGACAGGGTCTGTTTGCAATCCAGTGTATGAAGTACAAATTCCTCCCTGCCGCTGTGAGGCTGTGGGAAGAAGGTGGGGAGGACCACCACTTGGTTGAGGTGGAAGAGAGATACCCTAAATTCCTCCCGAAGGTGGTATGTGCAGAGCACTACCCTGTTCTTATAGAGCCTTGTATATGGTGGATCTGCCACCAAGGCCTGGCGTTCGCTCACACTTCGAGCGGACATGACAGCTACCAGAAAGGCCACTTTACAAGACTAGTACTGCAGGTGGCAAGTGGCTAGGAGCTTGAATGGCAGTTTGGTGAGCTGGGAGAGTACCACACTGAGGTCCCACTGCGCCGCCAGAGGGCGGAGAATGGGCTTGAATAATAGGAGGCCCCGGAGGAACCTGGAGACCAGGGGCTGGCTTCAGAAGGGTTTCCCCTGAATAGGGTGGTGGTGAGTGGCTATGGTGCTCAGATGCACCCTCAGAGTTAGATTTCAGCCCGGTGTGCGACAGGTGCAGTAGGTACTGAAGTACGTTGCACACAGCAGGCGAAGGGATTCTCCTCCTTTTCCACACACCAGGCGGAGAACCTTCTCCACTTAAAGGCATAAGCCATCTGGTGAAAGGTTTTCGGGAGGCCAATAGGATCTCCTTGACTTCTCCTGGAAGACTGAAAGGGGCCAACACTACCCTTTCAACAGCCATGCTGTTAGCGTTAGCGACCTCAGATTGAGATACGGGAGGGAGCTCTCCTCCTCGGACAAGAGATCCAGGGTCCGACCCAGTGAGACGGAGTGCTACCGACAGGGAAAGCAACAGAAGGAACCAAGGTTGCCTGGGCCACCTGGAGGCAATCAGTATAAACAGCATCTTCTCGCTCTGGGCCTTTAAGAGTGTCCTGGTGACCAGTGGGAGGGGGGGCGGCGGTGGGAACGCAAAGAGTAGGTCCTTGGACCATGAGATCAGGAATGCGTCTGCTGCCACTCTCCCCGGGTGCGGCTGACACGAGCAAAAGCAAGGCAGCTGCGCATGGTCTGGGGAGGCGAATAGGTCCATCACAGGTCTGCCCCAGAGGTAGAAGAGCTGCTCCATTACCCTGGGGTTTAAGCGCCACTCGTGTGGATGAAGGACTCTGCTTAGTCTGTCCGCTAGGCAGTTGTCCTAGCCCGGGAGGTACACTGCTCAAAGAAGCATGCTGTTGCGTGTTGCAAAGGAGAGGAGGGCCACCACCTCCTGGCAGAGAGAGTACAAAGCCCATGCCCCTCTTGTTGATATAAAACATGACAACCTGGTTGTCCGTCTGGATCAGCACAGGCCAGTGTTGCAGGCAGTGGCGGAATGTTCGTAGGGCCAAGATGATTGCCCTAAGCTCTAGGAGATTGATCTCCTGATGCCAGCTGCCCTATGTGTTGCAGTTCCCATAATGCACCCTCCAATCCAGGAAGGAGGTGTCTGTGGTCAGAATCCTCTGTGGTGCAGGTGCCTGAAAAGGTATTCCCGCCTGGAAGTGGCGCAAATTTTGCTACCTGTTGAGGGACTCTGCCAGTTGGCGGGTAACCCTGACCCTATCCTGCAGCCTGCCCCTGGCTTGAGTCCACTGTGAGCAGAGGCATCATTGGGCTGTCCGCATGTGAAAGCGGGCTAAGGGCATGACGTGGACTGTCGAAGCCATATGGTCCAGCAGGTAGAGGAGGAAGCGAACTGGTACTGATTGGCAGCATTGTACCTCTCCTGCCAATTTCCTTAGGTGTTATGCCCTTTCTCTTGGGAGGACGGCCTTGACCTGCAACATGTCCAACTGGGCACCAAGGAACTCCAGACTTTGGGCTGGAGAGAGATGGGATTTGGGGTAGTTGATGACGAACTCCAAGTGCTGCAGCAGGAGGGTTGCACCCTCTGCGGCCTGATCTCTAAGGCCGTACCACCCGATTAGTCAGTTGTCTAGATAGAGAAGAGAAAAGATCCTTGTAGGTGCCGGTGGGTGGCTTCCACCACGAGGCATTTGGTAAGGACCCTTGGCGAGGAAGCCAGGCCAAAGGGTAGCACCCTGTACTGGTAATGCCCTCCTCCAGCCACAAAACGTAGGTACTGCCTGTGGGAGAGGTGGATCAGGATGTGAGTGTACACATCCTTTAGATTCAAGGAGTACAGTCAATCTCCCCGGTGGAGGTAAGGCAGCAGTGTTCCAAGACAGAGCATCTTGAACGTCTCCCTCACAGAAATTTGTTTAAGTTTTTCAGGTCTAGTATGGGTCCTGAGGACCACAGTTCTTTTTCTGGACAAGGACGAACCTGGAGGAAAAGCCTCTTCCCCATAGGTATTTGGGTACAGGTTCTACTGCACTGTCCCTTAGCAGACCTGCGAGCTTTGAGAGCAGAAGGATCTGGTGAAGGAGAGATCACACAGGTTCTCCTGGAAGAACTTGGGTGGTACCTGTTGTAGGTAGAGGAGGTATCCTTCCCTTACCACTTGCAGCACCCACTGGTCCAATCCTAGGTGATCTTGGTCCACCTGTGGGTGAAGAGTGTCAGACGGCCCCCTGTGCGCTGGTGAAGGTCTCCCAGAGGAGGGGAGGCCCTCTCCTGGGAGTCAAAAGCTCCCCCTGTGTCAGACTGGAGCCAGGGCCTGGGGCTTCTGAGCTCCATGGCCTTGTCTCTTAGGGTGAGTTATCCTGTTGCTGGCCCCAAAAGGACTGGTAATGGAGACTGTTGGAAGTGCCCCTTTTACCTCGGGAAATGGGGTCTTTTCCCCAAGGGTTTCTTAAGGGGAAAGAAAGAGGTCTGTTTTGAGAGCCTCTGATGGGTCACCACATCGGCCTCTATCTCACCCATTTTGTCAGCCATAGGTTTACCAAACAGGTTCGCTCCGGTTCAGAGGATGTCGAGCAGCTTGTCTTGGACCCATTGCTTGAGGTCCGAAGACTGTACCAGGCTTGGCGCCGGGCACCAATGCCAGCCACTGCTACTTGAGCTGCTGACTCGAAGCCGTCGTAGGCCACCTGAGAGAGCAGGCCATGATCCTGGAAATAAGAGCTTGGAACCGTTGAAAGGGTTCCCCAGTAAGCACTGCTGAAAAGCCGGACAAGTCCTGGGTTAGAGCCTTCAGATAAATGCCTATGTATAGCTCATAGGCCTGGATTCAACACCCCAGCATCGACCCCTGGTAACACTTTCACCTCCCTTGCAGGGGGAACAGAAGAGTGGGCCTTCTGGCTCTTAAGGTTTTGCATGGCTGACTCAAAACCATTGAGTTATGTGGGAGTTGGGGGTTTGTGGAATCCCAGCCCTTTCCTGACGTGGTACATGGAGTCGAGGCGCCAGCTGACGAGCTGTACTGATGCCGGGGTCTCACACATTTTCAACAGCAGCTGCTCGAGGATCGGATGCACTGGCACCATGAGAGTTTCCTTGGGTGGAGACACATACTGGAGAATCTTCAGTTCTTCGGTGCGTGGATCCTCCTCCACCTCGGCTTGCACCGGGAGGGGCTTTGGCCATATCCTTGACAAAGTCGTGGAAGGCCACGTCCTCCGGAGGAAAATGGAGCCGGGAGAGACGGGTCTGAAGGAATGTCTCAGTGCTGGCTGGTTTCTGAGGATGCTTTGTTGTCAGTCTCACACTTGGAGTTGAGGGGTGATGACGAATCAGAGGCCCTGCACTCCTTACCTCAAGGCCAGTGCTGAGGGGCCAGGGGCCTCCAGAGGATCTAGGGTCTGAGTCACGGAAACTGGCCAGGGAGGATTGGATGTCCAAGGAACAGGACCGGGATCTTGACTGGCGCTGAGGGCATTCCCTAAATCAGTGGTGCTCAGAGCTTGGCTCGACGACCAGGAAGTCCCCCGCAGTCGGGGGCCCAGTCGTTGGGGCAGATGATGCGGAGGAACCAGCCATCTTTGCCTGCTGCAGGGTCAGTATAGGAGTGATGGTCTGCTCCAGGGCGCCATTCTGGTTTCCAAGTCAGAAGGCGCCACAGCTTTCGGCATGGGCACAGAGAATCTCAGGCCCGGCACCAGCACTCTTGCGAGTGCATCCTCAACGAGGACTACAGTCTTGAGGAAACTCACATGGTCTCTGCTGACCAAGGAACCCTTTTTGCGGATCTTGATAGGGCGCTTCTCGGAGCCACCCGAGTCCCTCCAAGCGGTTTTACCAGGTTTCTCCAGTGGAACCTCAATGGACATAGAGGATTTTTTCTTCTCTCTCTTGGGGAGTGGGGTCTTCTCGGAGGAGCCACCACCACAGGACTCTGAGGAAGCTCAGGCCTCATGGGAAGTGCTGGGCTTGGAGCTCGACTTCGGGGAAGCTGGTGCCGAGTTGGACCTTGGGAACAGTTTCTCCTGAAACTCCAACCTCTTTTTATTGGTCTTAGGTGTCATGGCCTAGCACAGGTCACAGGAGGTGCTGTCATGGTCCGGCGCCAGCTCGAGAAGAGAAGAGGAACTAGTACGCAAACTGGGAAAAGCTAACTTTTAAGGATATAGCAAGGATTTTTTCCGGGGAAACAGGACAGATGTCCGTTGGGCTCCAAGGCAAAAAGGAAGCTGAGCAAGATGGCATCCTTGTGCGGGAAGGGGACCACGCATGAGTGGTAGCATGTCCCAAAAAGCTATGAAAATGCTCTGCGTAGGCTCCATCGGCACCGATGTCACCCATATGTGAGGAGTGACTTCCTGCTTGTTCCTGGAGAAAGCGTAATTACTCACCTGTAACAGGTGTTCTCCAGGAGCAGCAGGAATCAGTCCTCACATATGGGTGACGTTGGCGCCGACGGAGCCCTCGCGGAGCAATTTTCCCCAGCTTTCAAAGAAAGCCTTTGGGAATTGCAGCGCGCATGCGCGGTCCTCTTCCCGCCCAAGGGTGCCATCTTGCTCAGTCAGATGACATAGCTAAAAGACAGCAAAAATTAGCAAAAACGAAAGCATAAAACTGCAACTCCAAGGGGAGGAGGGAGGGTTGTGAGGACTGATTCCTGCTGCTCCTGGAGAACACCTGTTACAGGTGAGTAACTACGCTTTCTCCAGGACCAAGCAGGAAGTCAGTCCTCACATATGGGACTCCCAAGCTTAAGGCTACCGGAGACCCCAAGCACAAAAATGAGGTCCCTCTAGCTCAGCAGCACAGAAGGAAGGAATCTTCTCTGAATACGTCTCCAACCGGTAGCCCAACATCCGGGATGGAGGGTAGGAGTTGCCTATACCTCGAAGAGGTTACGGAGGACTGCCTGTCCGAAAGCACTGTACCTGCGGGACTCCCTCTCCAGGCAGTAATGGGCTGCAAAAGTCTGGCTTGAAGACCAAGTAGCGGCCCGGCAGATGTCTGCCAATGGAACAGAGCGGAGGCAAGCCATTGACGTAGCCTTCGCCCGAACCACAATGAGCGGTGACTCTACCTTCCAGCACGAGGCCCACAGCCTCGTAAGCCCAAGCGATGCAATCCGCAATCCAGATGGACAGAGTACGCTTGGAGACAGGGAGCCCCAACTTGTTGGGGGTCATAAGACACTAAGAGCTGAACAGCCTTTCGGTGCTCCCGCGTACGGTCAAGGTAGAAGTTCAGCGCCTTCCCTACAGTCCAGGGTATGCAGGACCATTTCAGCTCGGCTGGAAATGTGGCCTGGGAAAGTAGGTTGGAAGTACCACCTCCTGGTTGAGGTGAAAAGGGGAAACCACTTTGGGAAGAAATTTAGGGTGAGTCCGTAGGACTACCCGTGTTCTTGTAGAACCTAGTGTAAGGAGGATCAGATACTAGGGCCTGTAGCTCACTAACGCGTCTAGCAGAAGTGAGGGCCACCAAGAACAAGGTTTTCCAGGAAGAAAACGAAGAGGGCAGGTAGCCATAGGCTCAAAAGGCGGACAGGTAAGCCGCTGTAAACCACATTGAGATCCCAGTTCGGGGCTGGTGGGCGCAAAGGTGGTTTAAGGAAGAAGGAGGCCTCTGAGAAACGAGCCACCAGAGGGTGGCTGGAAAGAAGTCCACCATCCACCGGCACGTGATGCGCAGAAATAGCACTGAGGTGGACCTTGACCGAGTTGGACTTGAGGCCAAGATTAGAAAGAGAAAGCAAGTACTGCAAGACCACTGATGCCGAACAGGAGAAGGGGTCTTGAGACTGCTGAGTACACCAGACGGAGAACCGACGCCACTTAAGAGCGTAGGACTTCCGGGTGGAAGGCCTCCTGGAGGCCAAGACAACCTCTTCCACATCTGGAGGCAGCTGGAGAGGAGCAAGGACTACCCTTTTCAGCAGCCAGGCCATCAGATGAAGGGACCGGAGGTTGGGGTGCAAGAGCGTCCCCGATCCTGCTAGAGGAGATCGGGCTGAAACCCCAGCGGAAGAGGGGTGTCCACCGCTAGCTGGCATCAGAAGCGGGAACCAAGGTTGCCTCGGCCACCGAGGGGCCACTAGGATCATCGATACCTTGTCTCTGAGAACTTTGAAGAGCGTCCGAGACACCAGAGGCATGGGTGGAAAGGCATACAAGAGGCCTGTGGACCATGGAATCAGAAACGGCATCCGCCGCTAACCCGGAGAGGATGCGGCTGTCGAGAGCAGAATCTGGGAAGCTGCCGGTTCAGAGGACTGGCGAACAGATCCATGGTGGGGAGGCCCCACCGTAGAAAGATCCGCTGAACCACAAGCGGATCCAACCTCCACTCGTGTGGCTGGAGGACCCTGCTCAGTTTGTCTGCCAGGTAGTTTTTCTTGACCCGGGGAGATAGACAGCTTTGAGGACGATGTTGCGGTGGACGGCCCAAGAGCAGAGCTTCTGTGCTTCCTGACAGAGAAGGAAGGAGCGGTTCCGCCTTGCTTGTTCACATAGAACATGGCAACCTGATTGTCTGTCTGGACAAGTACTGCTTGGTGAGAAATCAGATGAGAGAAGGCTTTGAGCGCTAGGCGGATGGCTCTGAGCTCCAGGAAGTTGATCTGCTGAGCGGACTCCCAAGGAGTCCAAAGACCCTGAGTACAAGTCCCTTGGCAATGTGCTCCCCAGCCCTGGAGAGAAGCATCGGTCGTCAGGACCTGAGAATGCGCAGGAGTCTGAAAGGTCACTCCGAGCAGTAGGTTCGGCAGGTGAAGCCACCATCGCAGAGAGGAGACCAGTGGTCGTAGATCCGTACGGAGTCCGCTAGGCTCCCATGGGCCTGATGCCATTGATTGCGAAGGCACCATTGACAGGCCGCATGTTTCAGGCGGGCATAGGGGGGTACATGGACCGTGGAAGCCATATGGCCGAGCAGTCTCAGAAATCGCCTGGCTGAGACCAGGGAATTGCTGTGAAAGCGGCTGGCGAGATCCATGAGCCTTTGGGCCCTGTCTAGAGGCAGGAAGGCCCGCGCTTGAAGAGTGTCCACCGGGCACCGATGAATTCTCTAGATCTTGAGAGGGGAGCAAAGTGGACTTTGCGAAGTTTATGACTAATCCCAAGCGCTGGAGCAGAGCTACCGTGCGATGAGTAGCCTGAGTGGCTTCTTGGGCAGACTGGGCCCTGATGAGCCAGTCGTCCAGGTATGGGAACACAAAGAGACCCTGAAGCCTCAGATAGGCCGCCACCACTGCTATGCATTTGGTGAACACTCTGGGGACGGAGGATAGGCCGAAAGGCAGTACTCTGTACTGTAATGGCGTCCGTCCACCACAAACCTTAGGTATTGTCTGTGGTCTGGATGAATAAGGATATGAGTATACGCATCCTTCAGATCTAAGGAGCATAGCCAGTCTCCCTGCTGGAGGTAGGGCAGCAGGATTCCAAGGGTAAGCATTTTGAACTTTTCCTTTGCAAGGAACTTGTTGAGGTTTCATAAGTCCAGGATGGGTCTGAGGCCTCCTGTTCTTTTTGGAACCAGGAAGTACCTGGAGTAAAACCCTTGACCCTTCAGGTGGTGGGGCACCGGTTCCACGGCTTGTTCCTGAACAAGACTTGCTAACTCCTGAAGGAGTAAGTCCCTGTGCAGAGGGAGTCTGGAAGGCTCCCCTGGAACGTAGGAGGGAGGTACCTGGTGAAAATGAAGAAGATAGCCCTTTTGAACTATCTGAAGCACCCAGGTATCTGTGGTGATGTTGGACCACCTGTGGGCAAAGTGGACCAGCCGGCCTCCTGTGCTGAGAGAATCCAGCTGAGGGGGAGAGGCTATGCTGAGAGAGTCAAAACCCCCACCCTGCTAAGCAGGGGCCGGTGGTAAAGGCTTGGGGGCTTGCTGCCTACGGGACCCATTACCCCGAACTTGGCCTGCTTTCCCTGTGGGGAGCTGGGGAGGCCTGATACTGAGGGTAGTATTTATAGGCAGCCGCCTTCCCTCGGGTAAAAGGGCTTTTTTCCCGAGGCCTTCTTCTTTTGAGAAGGGGCAGAGGTTTTCCTCGAGAGACGAGTTCTGGTGAGGTCTCTGTCTCGATTTGTGCAGCCTTTTCATCCATGGGCTTGCCAAAGAGGTTGTCACCTCGGCAGGGGACATCGACCATACACTTGTCCTGTACCCAGGGCTCGAGGTCGGACGACTGGAGCCAACCTGGCGGCGTCCACCGATGCCGGCAGCGGCTACTCGAGTCGAAGCCTCAAAACCATCATAGGCTGCTCGAGAAATAAACTTGGAGCCCTCCCGAATACCAGTAGACAAGGATTGGAACCTCTGCAAAGGTTCATCGGAGAGACCAGCAGAGAACCCGGCTATTTCTTTAGCCAGGTCTCGGAGATACATGCCCATGTAGAGCTGGTACGTCTGGACTCGACAAGCAAGCATAGAGCCCTGGAAACACTTCCTACCGAGGGAATCCAGGCTTCGGGCTTCCCTACCAGGGGGCACCGAGGAGTGCATCTTCTGACTCTTCAGTCTATGCATGGCCGATTCCACCACCATGGAATGGTGTGGTAGTTGTGCCTTTGGAACCCGGGGCTCTTGCGGACTCGATAAATGGAATCGACCCGCTTGCTCAATACCGGCGACGACGCCGGGCTCGCCCACATGCGGAAGAGAAGCCGTTCCAGCATGGGAGGAACCGGTACAATAAAGTCCTCCTTCGGGGGAGAGTCATATTGGAGGGCATTGAGGTTCTTCGACTCGAGGCTCCTCCTCGGGATCCGCAGGGAAGACCAAGGCTTTTTGTGCCATATCCCTCACGAAGTCCGAGAACCGGGTATCCTCCGGGGGGGAACCGTCTCCGAGGTTCGGACTCGGGGGAGTCCCGATGGGACACACCGGAGTTCGGCGAAAGGAACCAGGTGACTCTTCGTCCTCTCAGATTCCCAGGCCGACTCCTCGGAGGAGGAGTCGACTGGCTCGCGGTCGGGCGGGCACTGAAGCCATCGCCCCAGACGCCGAGGGAGTGCGGCGTTGATGACCTCGGTCCCGGAAACGGGAGGGGGCCGAAGGAGGACCGCGACCGAGGATCGACTCGAGCCCTCATGGACTCGAGGATCGGCTCGTCTCCGGGGTCGACTTGTGAGGTCGACGGTCCCGCGGCGGTCAGAGGCAGAAGCGCCAGTGCGAGGCCAGCAGATCAACTGCCTGCTGCTGGTCCATGAAGGCAGCCAAGATGACCTCCAAGGCCGTCAACCTGAGTCCCGAGCTTCATGGAGGACCCAGCAGCCCCCGACTCTCGGGCCCCGACGGCGTCGGGCCCGACGATCGGGTCCTTCGGAAGGGAGGGAGAGTCTACGAGGACAACAGTACTCACGTGAGCGGGCAAGTCCTCCTCGAGTCCGAGGATGTTTCGATGGCCTCTCCGACTCCAAGGACCCCGGGACGGGAATCGGGCTATGCGACACTGGCCCTCGAGGGACCAGGAGCGTCCACTGAACCCGCCCTCGCGGTGGTTTCTTCTTCCGATGATGAATCCCAGGTAGGAGACCCCCTTTCAGAGGAACTTCAGACAATGCTCAGGACCCAGAGTCCCGAGACCGATCGAAGCCTCTGATCGATGGTCCGAGCCCGGCCGGAGTCAGAGAAGATACGCTCCCCCGCTGGGTGCTGGCCGACTCCTCAATGCTTTTTGAGGACAGCTTGGTCTTCATGGCCCCGCAGATTCATGGAGTTATGATCCGGGCCTAGGGCAGCGGAGCAGGGCAGAAAGGTCGTGAGTGTCTGTAAGAGACATTTAAGTTTTCTTACAGAGGTCCACACTTTTTGAAGCCACTGGCCGCCATAGGGGGAACAAAGGGCCCCTGCGAGGTCAAATGACACTCGGCAGCAGCCAGGGGAAAAGAAAAAAGCTCTAAGTCTGTCACGAAGGACAAAGAAAAACCGGGAAAAAATACGGTACGGACTCGTAACCGGCGTCACGAGTCCGGGCGGGAAAAGAACCGGCGTCGAACCGAAGAAAAATAGAGAAAAAACAATAGAGAAAAAATTCAACTTTTCTGCGGGGGATTCACAGGCAACGTACGTAGGGCTTCCGCGGAAAAAAAGAAGACTGAGCAAGATGGCACCCTTATGGGCTGGAAGAGGACCACGCATGCGCGCTGCAATTCCCAAAGGCTTTCTTTGAAACTGGTGAAAAGGGAAAATTGCTCCGCGAGGGCTCCGTCGGCTGCCGACGTCACCCATGATGTGAGGACTGACTTCCTGCTTGGTCCTGTGAGAAAAAGATAGATATTTAATTTATGTAGTTTACAGTTTAACATTTTTTGATTAGTATTAAAAGTAAAATTTGTTTTCTCAGT